>JAGXJF010004132.1:0-214846 GCA_019208055.1 Stipa capillata
TTCAAAATGATTCAACTTGCTCGGAATGTTGTTGGGCAAGTATAAAGGATGCATGCACTACCTACAGGGTTAGGTTTTTTTGGTTGTATGCGATGTAATTGGTAGTATCGCAACTACGCAACATGTAATGCAAGCACCTATAACATGCAAGAGTTCCTAGGTCTACTTACGTCCTTAGTTTCTGAAGGTTTAGCTTGATGGGTGATGCATACGGCAAGACCGGTACTATGCATGTATAAACGACGATTAGGGTGTCACTAGGGTTTTTGCTTGGCAAACACTGTTCTCTCATGACTACTTACACAACGGCTCTTGGACTCATGACTTCATGATGAAAGAATGGGCTTACTAAGCTAACTATGACGTTTTTTGGAGGTTCAATCCCACTGTGACATGGGTGCCTATCTAATCTGTCTTCAACTACAATACCGAAAAGAATACTCACTATATGCATGATTATGATCTAGGATTTCATGAACCTATACTAAATCCTTTGATTCTTTGAAGCTGAAGTAATAAGGATGTATGCTTGTGTCCACTGGAGTCAGGCTACACTACAAAATGCTCAAAGATAAATAATCGCTGGAGACCAACCTAGAGTTGAACCTAAATTCAAAGATGAATTTTGAAACAAGTTTTGAAATTCAAGGAGTTTACTGGACTGGCTGTACCAGAGAGAACGCATTGAGATCTCTAGAACACTATGTACTATCATAGAAAAGGTAGGGATAATGAAATTTTCTAGGACATCTTGTATTTGGGAGGACTTTTTAGAGAATCGGCCTGGAATACATGAGTACCGGTTGAACCATGAGGATAGGTTCTGTCTGCAGTGAAAAAACCGGTTATGACCGTGGGCTAGTGGGTGTGTGACCGAGTGGAGAGTAGAATACAGGCGACCGGAGGGGGTTTCAATTAATCTGAAGGCAAGGCCCGAAGAGATGATGATGGTCCCCACATTGGACGGGAGTGACTGGGAGGGGCTTACAGCAATTCGTCGGGACCGTGGGTTCCACCGTCAGGTAACGGCCAGAGATATTGAAGAGAGACTCTGCAGCAACGGAAAACGGATAGAGGAGTCCGGCGGTACAATTAAGTTTCCGGCGGGAATCCACGGTGAATTCCAACGAGGAAATCGACAACAGATTTACGGAAGGATTTAGAGAAATTATGCCACAGAGCTGGGGTTCATGAGCTTAGAAGGGTTTCCATTTTTGCTATGGGGAACTTGCGAGGTGGATGTGTGACAGGGGAGGCGGTGTCCAGCGGGTCGGAGGTGATGGTGTCCTCGTGCTCGTGTGGGAAGAGGAGATGAAGCCTTTGAAATGCTGCTGGAAGCATTGGCTTGGGTTCAGCTTAGAGGAGAGAGTGTTCATGTGAAGAATGGGCTACTAAGCTACATGACAAGTTTTGGAGGTTAATCCCACTGGACAATGGGATGCACTATCTAATCAAATTCAAATCGAAAAGAATATCACTATATGCATGATTATGATCTAGGGTTTCATGAACCTATCTAATCCTTTGATTCTTTGAGCTAAGTAATAAGGATGTATGCTTGAATGCCACTGGAGTCAGGCTCTAAAAATGCTCAAGATAATATGCTGGAACAACCTAGAGTTGAACCTAAATTCAAAAGGAATTTGAAAACAGGTTTTGAATTCAAGGAGTTTACTGGACTGAGCTGTACAGAGAGAAGCATTGAGATTCTCGAGAAATGTACTATATAGAAAAGGTAGGAAATGAAATTTGGGACATCTTTTATTTGGGGACTTTTTAGAGAATCGGCCTGGAATCATGAGGACCGGTTGAACCAGTGAGGAATAGGTTCTGCAGTGAGAAAAACCGGTTAGACCGGGCGGCTAAGGGGGGTGACGTGGAGAGGGAATACGGCGCCGGGTTCATTAAATCTGACAGCGGGCCCGGGTGATGGATGAGGCCCACTGGCGGCGACTGGGGAGGGGCGTACCGCTTCGGGACCGTGGGTTCCACCGGTCAGCGGCCGAGAGATGGGAGAGAGGAGCGCGCGGCGGGGAAGAGTCCGGCGGGAATTAGGTTTCCGGCGGGATTCCGGTGAATTCCACGGCGAGAAATCGCCACTGATTTAGGAGGATTTAGAGAAAATTATTGCCACCGCTGGGTTCATGAGCTTAGAGGGGTTCCATTTTTGCTAATGGGGAACTTGCGAGGTGGCTGGTGTGAAGGGGAGGCGGTGTCCAGCGGGTCGGGTGGTGGTGCTCGGTGCTGGGGAAGAGGAGGATGAAGCTTGAGCTGAGGAGAGCTTGGCTGGGGTGCGGCTTAGGAGGAGAGAGTGGGTGATGAGGAAGAAATGAACTCGGGTGCTCTTCTTATAGCAGCGGGCGAGGACCGAGTTATGGCCGCGGGGCCCGGAGGTGTACCTCGCCGGAGACCATGTCGGGCGGCGTGGCACTGCGGGGGTGGTGGGGGACGGCCAGAGCGTGGACTTGGCTCAGGAGCGGCAGAGGGCCATGCGGCGCCGCAGAGGAGCGGTGACTCGGTGGTTGGCACAGGAGGGCATTGCTGAGCGGCATGGGTGCGCGTCCTGGTTGGCACGAGTGTGCATGTCCGAGCTCCAGTGCGTCAGGGGGGTGCCTGGCAATGTCAAACATGGCTAAGCGACTGAGAGGTGATGGAGGGTGGTGTTGGCACAGAAATGGGCAGAGGAGAATAGCCAAGGGAGCATGCCAATGTCGGCATGAGCTGATAGAAGGGTTGGATACTGGAGCAAAGGGCATGCCACTGATGTGAGAGGAATAGGGGAGGGTTGCCTGTGCTGGTTTAAAGAACTAAGGGCATCGAGGACATGGATTCATGTGGAGACTGCTGCCCTTGTCTTGCCAATGTTGGCATGAGTGGGTGCTCGAGTTGAAATGCTGTGGATTCGATGTGAAACTGAGAGGAGGTGATGTAGACAGGGTCCAGGCCATGCTGAGATTGCTATCAAGTTCCTGGAGGAGGCAGTCGGTGGCTGGAGTTTGAGTTTAAGAGGGGAAGATGGGATAGAGGGAAAGGTGTTCGATAGCAATTCTGGCAAATCTTTGAACTGGAGGTGAAAGTATTTTTACAGAATTGGAACAAGGATATTGAGATGAGCATCGTGTAGTTTTTGTAGAATTTTCTGGACAAGAATCAAAGGGGTTGTAGTTCAAAGGGGAGATTTGGACAAAATTGTATTTTGAATGTAATCCAAAATTTTTGAACTGGACTTCCCAACTTTATTTCATAAGTTGGTGAGGAATATACTCAAGAAGCTACTAGCAAATTTTTAGCCACTTTGGAGAAATAAAAGAGCATGTGATAACACTTTCTTAATTTCTGGGGGTAGAAAACCTAGTTAGGGTTTTGACGACAGAAGGGGTGCTTAGGGATTTGGACGACGGCAAGGTGGTGGTAGGATACGGGAGAGTTAGGGTTTGGGTTTTGGAGGTCGGGAACACGAATGGGCAAGTTGCCGCTAGGGTTAGGGTTTGAATGAGGCTCGAGCATATACAACGTATGCGCTCTGATTTGGGTTTAGGGTGTAGGTTCTATGCATGCGGTGACGAGGCAACCTCGGATGATGACATGAGATGCTATGCATGAAGGGATGCTGAAGATCCAAACAATCCGGCAAAAGTTTTTGGGATATACACGCATATACGCGCTTAGGGTTTTGGTTTTCGATTAAACCTGATTAGGAAAAGCAGGGCGTGACATCCAGTGGGGCGGTGCGGGATGGGGCGGCGCGGTGAGGGGAGAGGCGAGCGGCGACCGGAGAGAGGGAGGCCGGCTCGGTGAGGCGCGGCGGGAGGGGCTTGGGGAGGAGCCGGGGCACTGTGAAGAGGGGCGGCGCGGCAAGGAGTTCCGGCGGCGGATGGGGCAGCCGAGCAAGGGAGGAGGCGCACGGGATGGGAGCGGCGAGTGCAGCAGGATGGGAGGATTGGGGAGCCGGGTTGGGGATAGAGATGAAGGGGGAGGTAGCTTCAAGAGGAAGCAACCGGAGGCGGTTGCGGGCTGGGCCAAGAGAAGAACACGGGCCGGGGCTGGCCCAATCGGTTGGGGGGGAGAAGGAGGTAGAATTAGGGTTAGATTTTTAGGGTTCTTGTGTATAGAATCAAACTAGGGTTGTTAGGGTTTTTGCATTTTCAGTTTTAGATTCTTTGAAACAATTACATGCTCTCAAATGCATTCAAATAAATTTGACCCAAGGTTTGGAATTTACCTCAAACCCTCATGCGATAATTGAAGATCCCCTTAAGCATTGTAAAAATTTCAAAAACTTAGTCATTTTCTTAACTTGATGAACATGCCATGATGCACATGATGCATATTACAAAGTTATTAAACTAGGGGTGTTACAATCTTTGACACAACAAAAGGCCGACAACCACTGCAGCACGGTAAGAACCGGTAAGAGCTTGGTATTTGCTACAGAATTGTTGAGATTCCTACCACCCCACACCCCACATTCTAGTAGTTGGTAGGAACATATACTTGTGATTTGTTTCCTTGTCTACTACTAACAATGCTAGGTTCTGAAGTAATTAGTTCTTGGGCTAGATCGATAGTAGGAGATGTGCCATACCCTGAGGCGTGCGTTTCTTTATCACTACCACGGCAAGTACGACTACCTCAATGAAAGGTACCACAATGTGAAAAGGTACATGATCATGTTGTCTCCATGCTAATATTTGAGGGTTGTAATAGGCCTGATTTCTATCTCGATTGGGAATTAGAACTCAATAAAATATTTGCTAGCCATGTCTTTCCTAAGCATAAGCAATTACGGACTGCTATTAGTACATTCACTGATTTTGCTTCTATTTGGTGGGATGAATATTGTTGATTATATACCTGCTACTTGGGATGATTTAAAACTTGCAATGAGATACAAATTCATACCATCCTCTTTTATACGTAGCAAGTTTTGAAAGTTGCAACATTTAGAACAAGGTAGTGATGAGGACATCCCTACTCCTACATCAGCCCCAAGTACCACTCCTCTAGTGCCGGAAATACAAAGACCTTTAACTAGGGCTCGTGCTCATCAACTTAATTATCAGGTATTGTCGTTTCTCGGTACTTTGTTTGATATTAAAGAAAATATGGTGCTGCCTAAAGGATATGTTCTTTTGCTTGTTAGGAATGGAGGTCCAAGCCAAACTGAGTTCGACAAGCAATGGCGCATGAAGACAAGGAAGGATGAGCAAGGCAGCCAATATACAAACAAGTTTTCACTCAAGACTTCAAGTGCAAATGCAAGTGATAATTTGGTGCTGTACAAGAAGGCTTCCCACGTCACTTTTGGTCCACAAAGAGCTAGAGATAGAGTCCCACAAGATCTGGACTCTGATTCGGATTGCTGAGATAGTCCTAACTTCAAACATTTTTATCTCGAGCATACGGACTCTGATTTTTGTAATCTTGACTCTTTGGAAAGCTTATCTCGTGCTCTTTCCAAACTGTCCAACCTCACCTCAAAATTTCTTACGACCAGATCACAATTGCCAAAACAATTCGAGACTGTTTCTGAAACATATCACCTCTTTCTTTATATACCCCAAAGGATGCCCTCTTTTGTTTCACTAAAGTTTAGAGCTAGCTACATTGCTGTTCGTCGTGTTCTTCATTTGTGTCTAAAGACCAGATCGGGACCATTTGTGGAATCCCACTGAGTACCTCAATTATATTCGTAATTTCAGATTGCTATATCGTAATTCGTGCTTGTTCTTCGATCGCTTGCAGGGATTAGAACCTCATGTTCAGATTGACCATGCTCTCGGCATCGTCAATAACCCATCAGAGTTGGTCTAGCGATTGCTAAGGTGCATCGTCGTCACACGGTATAGTCGGATCATCAAGGTCGAATCCAAACAGATTGTAGTTATCTTTCTCATCGAAAGATGGGGACACCCTTTGTTCTATCAAGTGGTATCAGAGCTCAGGTTGCTCAGTGAGAAATTTACCATTTTCGTAGTTAGATCTATTTTTATCTATTGTCCAGAAAAAGCCTAAAAATAATAGTAGATTGGTTTCCCCACTGTCCAAACCACTTCGAGCCATTGCTTCTTTCTTTTCAGTATTTTTGCATTGTTGAATTTTTGTTGCATTGCTGTGTCACGTTGCTGGTCATAGTTAGAACTGGTGTCTAGTTAATCGTGTCTTGCATCTTGCTGCCATTGCCGCCACCACCATCTCTTTGAGATTGTTAGATTGGTTCAAAAAAAAGTAGAGATCAATTCCATATCTGTTACAGATAGAGTCCAGGGCAAACACAACTCCTAGTAGTTCTGGACTCCAAAATCAAGGGAGATATATGTGCTGATTCTGCCCCAAAGCCTTCATTTCTTTTCGGTTATCCAAACTCCCAGTAGAAGCCGCCAAAGTCCTACCACAGCCAGAAAAATAGCAGATTTTGCTGCCACGATAGTGGATAGCTCTATCCCGGAGGCTCTGACATTTCCAGAGGATTGGACTTTCCCTCTGACTTCCATCTCGTGCGGGAACAGAAGGTGAATTTGGATCTTCCAAGTTCAATCCCGGAGGCTTTGACTTTTTTGGAAACTCTGACACTTCTGGAGGATTCGACTTTCCCTCCGACTTCCATCTCGTGCGGGAACAGAAGGTGAATTCGGATCTTCCGAGTTCAATCCCGCAGGCTCCGAGAACATTCGCACTTTCCAGAGGCTAAGCTCAGTCCCTCTGAGTTCATCTTCAGAGACTCCCAGGATGACTGCGTGTTCCCGAAGCTAATCTCGAAACCTCCAACTTCAGTCCCGGAGGCTCCGAGGTCGTAACTTAAGAGACTCCGAGGACGACTACGCATTCCCTGAAACTCATCTCGGAACCTCTGATTTCAGTCCTGGAGGCTCCGAGGTTGCAACTTCAGAGACTCCGAGGACGACTACGCATTCCCCGAAGTTGAACTCGGAACCTCCGACTTCAGTCCCGGAGACTCTGAGGTCGTCTGCCTATTTCCAGCAATTAATATGGATACCTCTAAATTCTATTTTCTGGAGGTTTTGATTTTAGTTCCGTGAGTAAGTAGCAGCACGATAGCTTTGAACTTGCTGTTTGCTGCCACTTATCTGCCGTGGCACCATATTTAGCTATTTTTGCTGCCATGGCAAGCCAACGAAAACCAGATTTCAGCTCTTTGCCTGTTTGCTTATTTGAGTGAGTTTCTGAGAGCAGAAAAATAAAATAAATATAGAAAAGAAAAAAAGAAGCCACACAGAAGGCCAACTAAAGAAAAAAAGAAAAAATATCAGAACTCTCACTCTTCGTTTTGGGCTTTTTGTACCACATCTCTTTGAGCTTCACTTATATCTTCTAGGCATTGATTGTCTAGTACCCGGTCTAGGCTAGGATTAGCAACATCGACTAGTACTTTGAGCACTTATTCAACTTGCATTTGCTGAATTGATTTTGCTATTCTTTGCTACTCACAAAGCCTTCCAAGCTCCACCACTCTATACCGTGCATATTTTCGATCGCTTGGTAATCGCTTGTTTCTTACCTGAGAGGTATTTGACAGCGTCGGTTGCTGGTCACCGCCTTGCAGCAGGGTAAGAACTTGTAAGAATTGTGAATAGCTTGAGTGTTGAGCAACTTGTTACCACAGGCGAGGTAGTGGTCCTTGGATCTTTCTTTGAGCGGGGCTTCTCCGGGCCCGCTCACCCCTTCTTGCGGGGCCTCCTCTACTACTACGGCTTGGAGTTGCACAGCCTCAACCCCAACAGTCTGCTCCATGTCGCATACTTCATCACTCTGTGTGAGTGCTTGCTCGACATTGAGGTGCACTTCGCCCTGTGGAAGCACCTCTTCATGGTGAAGCCGCAGCCCAGCAAGGACCACCCGGCGGTGGTGGGTGGCGCCGGGTTCCAACTGAGGTCCGGGGTAGCAAAACAGTACCTGAGTTTGCCAATGCAGACCTCCAACAAAGGGTGGCACTCAAACTAGTTCTACTGCGCGAACCCCACACCGTCACTCCCAGCATTCACAGGTCAGCCTTCGGAGGTCAAGCCGAGCTGGTCCGAGCTGTCGATGGACCGAGAGCAGGACGGGATTGCGGTCCTCATGTCGCAGCTTGCCGAGGCGATCCAAGCTGGTGTCACCGGAGCCGTCGTCGTTGCCACCTTCATTCGGTGGCGGGTGCAACCCGCTAAGCTGAGGGCTCACCCGATGTTCAAGTATATTGACGAGTATGACACAACCCGGGAGTCCTCCGAAGAGCTCTTGGAGGATATTGTCCAACACCGGGTTGATAGGCTCATGGCTAAGGGGACCAATCTGGATCTCTCTGGGCGACCGCCGCCTTTCAGCAGAGCCAACTCCCCGAGTCAGGTAAGCCATCAAACTCCCGGCTCTTTTTACTTGTGTGCCACTGAGTCTGACTCTAGCTATTTCCTTGCTTTCCAAACTCGCAGATTCTGTTCAGCTTTAGTTCCGACGTCCCCCTCCCGAAGAAGGAGATTTGGAACCAGCCATGGTATGCCGACGTCTCCAGCGGCGGGGCATCATCGCAGGGGACGGCCGGAGCATCCTCTTCTGGTGCCGGGCCTTCAAAGGGCGCCGGGTCTTCAAAGGGGAAGGCGCCGGCCACTGTGGTGCCTAACCCTCCTCCACCGAGTGTGCTGGCACCGGAGGAAGAGGAGGAAGATGACGATGTCCCGCTCCACGTGTCCAGGAGGCGAAGGCCTTTGACGGACGCTACTCCGGGGGGACAAGGCAGCTCCTCTGCCAATCCCAGCCCGGTGGCGCCTACTGCAGCGGGCGTCGCTCTGTCAGGGCAGAGCAGTTCCTCCGCCCGTCCTGACCCGGTGGCGCCGTCTGCCACGGGCGCTGTTCCGGTGGGGCAGGGCGGCTCCTCCGCCGTCCCCGATCCGGTGGCGCCGACTGTTGTCCCGAGTGGAGTTCCTTCGACAGCCGAAGATGAAGTTCCCCCCAGCCGGGGGGAGAAGAGGACCGCTGACGCTGCCTTTGGGGATCAAAGCGGATCCGCGACGGCACCGATTCCAATGGCTGCCATGGCCGGGCGGCGAGCCTCAGGGTCCAGGAAGCGTGTCCCTATCCCCCGATCTGCCAAGTAAGTTTTTTCAGTGATTGTTTGCTTATCTGGGTTCTTCGGAGTTGATGGGTCCGGGTTTCTTTTGCAGAGCGCAAAGGACGGGAGACGTCCCAAAAGCGCCATCGAGTAACCCAGGGTCCAACCGAGGCGGGACAAGTCGGGGTCGGATGCCCCAGGGTCCAGCCGAGCGGGGACCAGTTGGGGTCGGATGCCCAGCCTCCGTTGCCTCCGCGGGCGGCTACATCTTCATCCCCCCGCCCATCTCCTGAGCGGGCCAGTGCACCTTCTGCCTCGCCCGCTGCTCCTCAGTTAGAGGAGCCCTCTGCAAGGGCGTTAGCCCCGGGTGTGTTGGGGATGCCGGCCCAAGTTCGGAAGTGCCGGGGGGAGGGGGGCAAACTCAAGTTCAACTGGGGCTGCCCCGTCGGACTGCAGAGGCAACCTCAAGCTGCCATCTATGGTGGAGGAGTTCAGTGCCACTCCGTCTCCCTGAGCGTCCTCCGAGCTGGCCCTCCAGCTGCTCCGGGTCCGGCAATCAGACCCCGCGCGGCCAACCCTGACCATCCAGGAGATTGACGACGTCCGGAAGGAGGAGGAGTGGAACGACGCGATGGACGTCGCCGCCCAACTCGGCGAGATGCTCCCGGCCTTGATGAAGATGGTGAAAGAGGGTGCTAACCTGCTGGACGGTCTGTTGCGTCTGTTGATGCAGGTAAGGCTTTTCTATTTTTTGCCGGTGGGTGTGTTAGTGGGGAGTAGCCCCCGGTGCCTCTGCCCGACTAAGATAGTCGGGCAGAGGACCCTTATCTTTTTTCATAGTTTTCACTCTGGGTGCGTGAACAGTGCACCCAGAGGGTGTAGCCCCCCAGCCTGCGTTCGACTAGGATAGTCGGGCGGAGGGTCTCTTGCGTTTCTGTAGACTTGACTCTGGGTGCACGAACAGTGCACCTAGAGGGTGTAGCCCCAGAGCCTCTGCTAGGTCCATGGGACCAAGTGGAGGGTCTTGCTAATTCTTCAGGGTGGCTTGACTTCTGTGGTTTCTTCTTTGCAGAAACTGAATCGACGGTCGCAAGACAAGACCGCTTTCCTTCAGGACCGGCTACCAGTTCTTGACCGACTTGACCTTCGCAAGGCCGAGTGGGATAAGCTGGCTGTGAGCCACCAGGCAGCGGAGGATATGGCCCGCAAGCGTGGGGCTGAAGTTACTGCCCTGCAGGCGGGCCTTTCCCTAGAGATCTCCCGAATCAAAGGTGAGGAGTCCGAGTTGCTTCGGTTGTTCTTCGTTTCTTGTCGTGCTGATGCGTTGTCTTCTGCAGCCGCTGAAGACGAGGCTGCGAAGCTCAGGGCGGAGCTTGAAGGGATGAAGGCTCATGTCCGGGAGCTCAACTCTGTTGAGGATAGAGCCTCCAAGCTTCAGGAGATGCTCGCGGCGAAGAAGATCCGCGTGGAGCATCTGGAGAATGAGACTGCCACCATGGATGGCAGCCTGAGGCGGGCTCTGGAGGCAGCCGAAGTGGCGAACAAGAGGGCCGCTGACTCTCTAGAGGCTGCCGAGGCGGCAGGCAAGAGAGCTACGGACTCCGAGATAGGTAAGCCTTTGACTCGGGCCTTTCAGTTGGTCAGAGCCCATTGGTCGTTTTGCTCATGCTCTTGTTCTGCCTTTGTAGCTTTTCAAGCTCGCCTCAAGAAAGCCCATGAGTTGGCCGAGTCATTGTAGGCGGCGGGTCGGACGGCTTGCGGCGCCACTTGGGAGGAAGATCCGGCCCCAAACTCCATGGAAGCGGCCACGGAGCGCCTTCGGCAGGCGCCCGACCAGGTGAAGAAGTTGGAGTCGGAGGCTTCGCGGTCGGGAGCCGTGGTGGCCCTGGCGGTGGCACGGTCCCATTACCCGCTGCTCGATATGCAAGCGATGGGGAGGGGTATGCTGCTGACGTTCCAGATGAGGATATTCTGGAGATGATGAACATCGTCGAGTCCATGGCGAAATCCCTTATGAATCGCGTCGCTTGTAAAAATATAGTTGTGCGTGAACTGCTCGAGAGGACCGAGTGTTTTTGTAATGAACTTTTGCATGTAAAGCACTCAGGATTTTTAAGTGATCTTTAATTATGCGTTTGATTAGGTTTGTCAATTTTCCTTTGCAACAAGATTCTTTCGTGTGTATGTGGATCTTTCGTTTTTGCTCTTGCCGACCCGTTGTAGCCTCCTTTGCAGAGACTAGCCGTGGGCTTTTGTCCCGTGTAGCATAAGATTGTGGCGTAAACCAGCGATCGGAGTCAAAGAGTTAACGTCGGATTACACACAATACTAGAATGGTTTGCGTACATGCAAAACCCTGGGTGCACCTGAGTGCACCCAGAGGGTGTGATCACCGAGTGTTCGCTATGCGTTAGCCGTTGGCGTGCATAGTAGGTCACTCGGGGACTACAAAACTTGTTCCATGTGGAGCGAAAGAGAAAAGTGTATTTATATATCCGAACTGTCGGACTAAAAAGTTTAAGCATAGAAGTGACGTAGCCGTTCGATGTTCCATGCATTGGTGAAGATGTTGCCGTCGCTGTCCTTCAGTCGGTAAGCCCCGGGCGCAGCACCTCGGCGACTACGTATGGACCCTCCCAGGGTGATGAGAGTTTGTGCTGGTCTTTGCTGGATTGGACTCGGCGTAGGACCAAGCCACCAATGTTGAATGAATGGCCACGCACGTGCTGACTGTGGTAGCGCCGTAGGCCCTGCTGGTACTTTGCCGATCGAAGCAATGCGACTTCGCGTGCTTCTTCAAGCTGATCGAGGGCATCTTGTCTTGCTTCCTCTGACTCGGCCTCGTTGTAGGCGCGGATGCGCGGAGACCCGTATTCTAAGTCAGTCGGGAGGACGGCCTCGGCACCGTATACCATGAAGAAAGGTGTGTAGCCGGTGGATCGGTTTGGTGTAGTTCACAGGCTCCAGAGTACCGAGGGCAGCTCGGTCGCCCATTTGCCCGTGAACTTCATCAAGCGCTGGAAGATCCGAGGTTTGATGCCTTGCATAATCAGGCCATTGGACCGCTCAACCTGCCCATTCGTACGTGGGTGAGCCACGACGGCGAAGTTAAGGCCAATGTTGTAGTCGTTGCAAAATTGGAGGAAGGCGTGACCAGTGAACTGAGTGCCGTTGTCGGTGATGATGCTGTTGGGGACGCCGAAATGGAAAACGATGTCCCAAAAGAATTCGACGGCCTTTTCTGCAGTTATCATGGCAATCGGCTTGGCCTCAATCCATTTGGTGAACTTGTCAACTGTGATAAAAAGGTGCGTATAGCCCTCGGGAGCCTTCTTGAGAGGGCCCACCAAGTCCAGACCCCAGACAGCAAAGGACCAGGTGATCGGAATAGGTTGGAGTGCCTGAGCCGGCAAGTGTGTCTGCCGAGCGAAGTATTGACATCCTTCACAAGTGCGGACGATGTGGGCGACGTCCGAAACGGCAGTCAGCCAGTAGAAACCCTGTCTAAAGGCTTTCCCGATGAGCGACTTAGGCGCCGCATGGTGTCCGCAGACTCCCGAGTGAATGTCACGTAGTAGTTGCTGTCCTTGGTCTTGAGGAATGCATCGCTGGAGGATTCCAGAGGTGCTTTTCTTGTAGAGCTCGCCTTCAATCACGACGTAAGCTTTGGCCCGGCAGATGAGGCGCCGCGCTTCTGTCGGGTCCGACGGGAGAGTCTCTTACAGGAGATAGTCGAGGAAAGGCGTATGTCACGGACCCGGAATTGCATATGATTAGGGAAACGCGAAGTCGCCAAGGACCGAAGGACTCGTCAGCCTGGTGGCACGGTACCTGCGCCGTACGCACCAAGGTAGAACGATCCGACACCCGCCACGGGCGAGCCGGCCGGAAGCGACCAATCTTTCCAAAACCACATATGATTCCATGATCCGGTGAAGAGTCAGAGTCGTTCCCGAATCCCACCACGACAAGCAAAGTCGGAGGAGCCCGGCAATTCTACCCACACCCTAACCTAGCTCGGAAGCTAGTGGGTCGCTCGAAAGCCCGGTAGAACGCCCACACCCTGCCTGGCCGGCACAGCATCTCAGCCAGCGGGTCACTCAACCAACACCTGCTCGACTTAGTAGAAAACGGTACGGCCTCGATCCTTCACGGCATACCCAAAACGCTTCATATCATACACGCATTGCGTAAGGGCAGCCTGGAATTAACAACTCGGATATCATAACAAAGCTCTACAAATACGATATTAATATTAACTGCCCACGATGGGACAACACCTTACATTATCCAGTCATAACTGAAAGCATATCCGAGTACGGAGAAATTAAACGACAGCGGAAACAAGTGGATGAGTCCCACAGCGGCTTAGCGACCGCTGAACAAAAGCTACACCTATCCCAACAATCGAACACAACCGAGGAAACACGTTCAGGCATCATCAAAATAATCTTCGACCACCGGCTCACCTGCAAGCTCTAGGAATAACCTAGGTGAGTACGAACGTACTCGCAAGACTTATTCGTGCTTGATTAAATGTCCTACTCATGCTAGTGCAACAACAATTAAACATGGATGCTTCTCAGAGTAACAATATACAAGTTAAGAACATAACATTAATAAGGTGAAGTAAAGACAGATTAAATAACAGATTAACTCAGGACACAACATATCACAGCTAATTTACCACGAGATCAAGTTATCGAATCCAAATCCATTTGGGGCAACCCCTGAGTCCAATCCCAAACCAATCCATTAAACCTCATCCAATTCGATTAGGGCAGCCCCTAAATCCAATCCAAATTGATCCAATCCTCGACAAGTTCATTTTAATCTCTCGAACCGCTACCGACAACTCAACCCCTGCAGGCATAGTGAGTGCATAACAGTTTGGAGGTAGCGAGCCTCCAAAGTGCATGCCTACCCCCAACTATCCTCAGTGTTGGTTCTCGCTAGCGTCCACGTGTGATAAGGGATGGTGACACGCTGAAGATAGGGTTGGTGTGACGACTAAATCTCTACTTACTCCCGCGTCACCATCAAACTACGATGAACACCAACCGTACCCATTGTGCACGCCCTCGGCTCTCACAACTCACTTAACCATTTAGTTGAAGAGCCATCAGATGTTCTCGACGTAAGCCACATCCTACACATGCTAGTGTACGCAACTTGCGACAATTCACAGATAAACATTCATACACATAGCACATATAACAAGGGCATACACAAGAGTACGGAAGGTAAAGATGCAACAAGCTTTGCTTGCCTTGTTCGGGTTGTTCCTGATCTTGCGGGGAGCATGCGGGAGAACTCCAGAATACTTGAAACGCCGGTAGGAAGCAAGCGACTTCTAAAAAGGGAAAAGCAACCCTAAGAACTAATTCGAAAAGGACGAAGATGCATGAATGCCAGTGATATGGATGCAACTACGGTGGATTTAAAATGAAAGTACACAATTACATAGGCGGGTTAATATTCATTCCAGATTTTGGGTTTTACGTTTAGTTACGATATAGCTTTAATGGTGGATGAACAACTACATGGATGCATGCATGAAATGCTAGGTTTTCGTGTTGATTCTAGGTGAGTTATGACACTGAGCATTTTGGTTTGGCTGTTAAGCTAGATTTTCTAGTTTACATACATTTAGAGTTTACCCAGATTTAGCATTTTCTGTCTTCTTCCCGGTAAGGAACGTTAGATTAAATATCGGTAGATCAATTAAAGTATTTCCACTGGGGATGAGAAATGGGGACGTTCCCAAATGTCTAACTCAGTTGGTTAAGTTAATGGTTGAGTATTAGCTCACTAACCACTATTTATTCAACTTGTCGTTAGACCATCGCGCCTTAATCTATACACGGATTAGTTGCTAACCCACTCACTATTTGAGTGAGGTTAAACCAGTTAATGTTACCCTCAATTATTAGAATTGCATCATGCGGTTCAGAATATCGTGCAAAAATGGTCGGAGATTTACCCCGCGTTTATTCAAGTACTGATCCTTGGTGGTGTTTCAGTATCGCTGTACTAGCATACGATGGTTAATTTGAGACGTAGGTTAAAACATCTGATAGGAACAGTGATTACAGATTTGGGGCTACTGATCGATTAGTAATCGATAAAGAATGGGGTCTTAACCAAACTATTGAGCATAGAAAATTATTAACACGTTCGATAACAATGTCAGTTATTAAATAACCATTTATCCTAGTCATTAGCACGGTTGATAGTTCATCTAGCTGGTTAGGGGTGTTTGACTTAGTACTAATCATATAGTGTCAAGCCGATAACCTCATAGGTAGACATGTAATACTTTTTACGATTAACATTTACGATTAACATTTCAGACGTCGGTGCTCAAGCAATCATCTGATGGTGCATTAGCTCATTAATTACAGCGGTTAGGAATGTCTTAACCGAATCTCTCAGCTCACGGTTAAACTAATCGTAACTACCGTTAGCTGCGCATTTATCTGAGTGAGTACAGAAGTTAGTACCGTTAGCAGTTAATTGATGAGTATGGGTTAGCTGAGATCAACGGTTGAACAACTTAACCCATAAGCCGAGTACATTAATGGTAGCTGTTAAACATGCCTTAACCTAATGCCACAAGAAATAATAAAACAAGAGGTGGAGCGGGTGCTCACTCCCGGCGGCGATGGACTCGAACTAGCAGCTCGGACTTGAGGGAGCTGCACGGGAGGATGGCCGAGGGGGTGTTGCCGCCCAGACGCCGGGGTTGAGCGCGGAGCCGGCGGGGGACTCGGTTGGGGCGGCGGCGGACGGACGAGGCGCTCGGCGCAGCGGGTGACGAGGAGCTGCCGACCGGTGCCGGGCGCAGAGCAAAAAGGGCGGCGGCACCCGGGGAGCCGGGCCCGAGCGGGCTGGCGGGGCTCATGGAGGAGGAGGCGGTGGCCGGACGCCATCGGCGGCGTGGAGGCCGGAGGGGAGAGGCCCGGGGCCGGCGCGGCTTGGGTGCGGGGCTAGCGCTGGCCGGCGGGGTGCTTCGTGGGGGAGGCGCGCAGGGCTTGGGCGGCCGGCAGGAGCGGCACGACCGAACAGAGGGGCGGCGGCGTGGTGAGGTGCGGCGCCGGGGGAGCTCGGGCCGGAGGGGGAAGGCGGGATGAGCGGGGGTGGCGCGCCGGCGGGAGTAGGGCGGCGGAGGCATGGGGCAGGAGAGGCGCACGGGATTGAAGAAGAAGACGCCCAAAATCCTTGCTCCAATGGCAACATGCCCAGATGCTCCTGCATGTAAGATTTCTTTGTGTGGATTGAAAGCTCACGGGGTGGGGAATCCGGTGGTACAACATGCAGGACTCGGTTCTTGATTTTTGGCTGGGATTTGGAGGGGAGAAGAAGTCATTTGGGGAAAAGCTTGAAGAAGCAAGAAATGGGGAGCTGCTGTAGCTGTGCTGTGCGTGGAGCAAGGAAGAGAGAGAGAGAAAAGGGGGCAATGGGAAATGGACTGCCTGGAGTGAATTTAATGGGCTGGTTGAGCTACTACGTGGAGAAAATGGACTGCTATTTTTGAGATGGTTTAGGAATTAAATTCAAACTCAAAGATCCATTTAAAATTGTATGGAACAACTCATTACGTATATGATTTCCTAAAATTTTATCAAGGTGAAAGAGTTATGGGTGAGTATTGTTTCAATATATTTGCATATACAGCCCAAATTTGGCATTTTCAACTAGGAGTACTTCACAAAGATTTTTAAAAATGTTATTCGGAGTTGGATTCAGAGTTTTGCTCGCGGTGGCTTCCCTGTCATATTTTGAATTGTTAGTCCGTACAAGTTTAAGTTTTCAATCTGAGTCATTGTTCGAACTACATGCATGCATGCAAAAGAAGAAATCGTTTTTGTTCGTGGCAATTTACACTGACCTCGTGTCTTGAGTATAGGGTCACTACAAAACCTACCCCCCTTAAAAGAATCTCGTCCCGAGATTCCTACGGGAAAGAAGAGGAGAAGAGGTGTTCAACTTGCAGCAAGACTTTGATGAGATACCAAGCTTTCGGTAGTGGGAAAGTAAAATCACTTATCGACTTTTACACTAGTTCTGGAAGAAGAAAACCAGATCAGATTATCATTCCATGGTGTTCCAGCTTTAATAAGCTCTACACTTGGTTAAGGGGAGAGATGAAGGTGAAAAGAGCAGGAGCAACTAAGAGGTGTTGCGGCAATTGCTAGTCTTGCAAATTCAGAATTCAAGATGGTTGGTTTGAGTGAGAAAAGCTAGTATGAACAAGTGATCTTAGTCTTAGGTGTGGCCGAGGCAAGAGAATTGGATGGTCATAACTACTCTAGATTGGAAAGAAAGAATTATGAATATGAGGATCGGCCTCAGATAGTGGTAATTGCCTTCATTGTTTTGGGATGAGTTTAAAACGTCTTTTACTTTATTGTTTATTTTTAACAACAACTCCGTTCTATGTTATTTGGTTAGTTATGCTTACTTCAAAAGCTATTTTCCAATCACATTTCCCGGATTATAATTATCTACATTCCACCCACATTATATTGTGATCTCCATCAAATATTCTCTGGGTGGACCTAATTGAATCCAATTCAGGAATCTATATCCATCAATGTATCAATATTCAAATGCTCCTTCTTTCGCAATCCATCAATTCTGTAGCCTATAATCATTGGCTTTCTTCTGTCTTCCATCAAATCTCCCTAAATTAAGTCGAAACATACCCTCTAGCAACTACTTCAAGTTCTTATTCCTAAATCCTCTATTAATCTTCTAACATGCACTATCAATTCTGTTTAACCTATTTTGGTTCAATCCTTTAGCATGTAGAATTCAACTATTTCATCAAGACATCTTTCTAAAGACAGATCACTACCTTAGCAATTTCCTATAGGAGAATCGAATTCCAAAGATCATCTACCTAACCTATAAGTATTATCTTAATGGTAATCCAACATTTAACCTTGCCCATGATCATTTTCTATTAATCCTCCATCTATAGACTTCATTTTTATCTCATCCACTAGTATTCAAAATCTTCATTATTAATCATATTCCACCGATCCAACAATTTATCTAAGTCCCTTTATCTATTACTCCTGATTCTTTCCAAATCCAATAGTAGTGTTGCCATCTATACGTCTTCTATCGTATCACCTGCCAACTCATAATTATCCAAGCCCAACGCCAATACTTCTAATTTCACCAATATCCAATGACTAAACCAATCTTCGGATCTATTATAATTATTGGCACCAACAGCAACCTAAGGTCCTTATCACTAGAGACCTATGAATACATTAGATCCTCCGATAATGCTCATATCATGAACCGCCAAAGATCCATTCGCCGTTGATGCTAAGTCATAATCGTAATCAATTGGTCTGGTAATCAATCTCTACTTCTGTCCATCACTTTTTCATTGAGAATCAATGTCAAGGAAATTATCTACTAGCAATAATTAATTACTTTGCTAAATCAATTAATTCTTCGCACTCCATTGCATCTCCTATTAATTCAACTCATTTAGGTTAACCCACTGAAATTCATATACTATCTTTAATCTTACTCCAATTTCCAAAGGGTATTTGCTAATACTATGACTTTTGACCTAGGAATTAGTCCAACAATTCCCTATAATCTAATCAAAATCCAAGATTTACATAGCCCTGTAATCCAAATAAACTTATTAATCATCTACTCCTTTCTCAAATTCTTATTTTCAGCATGACTCTGATCTCGAAAACATCATCCACCGACAATAGTCATTTTCCTAAGAGGAATCCAATAAAACTTTATATTTCTTGAGATTTCTAGAGATCTATAGTCTAATCACTGTAATTAATCTCCTTAAACAAACCTTAGTATCTTGATTACTAGCCAAGGCATCATACCATCTTCCATTGTCGTTCGAGTGTGATTGCACTTCAGAGATAAGAAAGATCTTAGGGTACAACCCTCAATTAGGAGTTACTGAAGGGTTAGAATTCTTGGTCCCACAAGGGGAACAAGGGGGGGGGAGGGAGGTCGTCAATGAGGCACGAGCGGAGTGATTGATTCTAGAGAATGTCGATGGAACTTTTGTCGTAGTGTGGTTATTCTATTTGGGAGAATCTAAGGTCTCGATGAAGAGAATCCAGCTAACCCGTTGTTCAGGAAGATACTGAGACGTAGGGATCATAAGGAACATAAGCATGGTAGCACAGTGAAGCTGAGAGGGTATACCGCTGCTCAAGAACTTCCACCGCACTACAGGAAGATGAGGGCTAATGAAAATGTTAGTCACGTGGACTTTAAAACATGGGTTGGAGATAGGGATATTCTCAGCATCCAAAGATGGAAACCAGAAACTTAAGTTCTTAAAGATAGAGACTCGGTCTGGCTTGCTCCTTTGGACTGTGGGGTGCGTATACAACCACAGGGATGATCAGTCCCGGTAGCGGTACTCATACCATTCCAAGTATTCAGGCCGACCGATGTTAGTCTCTTCAGGGCTAAGGACAGGGCATACAGGGATACACCACTCGAGCGCACTAGAAGCAAATAGCAGGGTAGACGGTATGGGGGCCAATCCATCCCGTACTCAAACTATTGACTCCGCACGCCAATGGTCGAATCGTGTTGCCTAGTACCCAACCAAAAGATTCAACGTGGACGAGAATCTATAGAAAAGGGGTGCATCACCACCAGGAGGGGGGGTTGTTACTCATCGCGGTAAAGGCATCGCTCAAGAAGTGGGTTGGGCATTAATCCAGAGCGGATGGAGTAGTCTTACTAGAGCTGGGGGATATAATTTTGCCACAATAGAAGGATTGCACTTCTCAAATACTCCGTAGAATCCGGGTATAGGTTAGTAAGTGGTAGTAGAGCCAGGTTTCAATCCTGGGCAACGGTAAATGGTAAAGATGCAACAGACTTAAATCAAGAAGGGAGAAGATCACATGGAGGACCCTTCGATAGGGGAGGTAAAGGAATAAGCCACATGCGCACATAACGCTTTGGAAAATCATAGCTCAGAAAGATCACCTAAACAAGAAATATGGGTAGGTCGAATTGATGATAAGGAACAAGACACGAACCTTAAGAAGACTTTTTCGAGTTTGGTTAAACGACTCGATCATTAGCCTTTTGCCAAGAGATGGAGGCATCTCACCTCCCAAATTGCAGTAGTGAGAAGCCCAAGGAGTCGTGGAAGCCATATGACCACAAGGGGAACAAAATGGCTTCGCTGCTAACTGATTGGAACAAAAATTTCAAAGGATACTTCACATAGTCTTTATATGGGCAGTAAGGGCATGGTAATATCACCAGGACATAGAAAAGCTTTAGGGGATAAAATTGGACTTTGTTAGAAACAAGGGGTTAAAAGCATAGGAGAAACACTCAGGTTTACAACTTACACATATGGTATGAATAAATACCTAACAACTTAAGGAACGTCTCGCTAAGAAGCAAGACGGGGTAAGAGTTGTAAACATTTTGCAACCAAAATGAGGTAGGAAAGAAGAAAATTCAGACCTAAGATTGAAGAGGATAAGGAGTAAAATGAGTCGTACTTATTCTTATTGAAACTCATTTCTAGGTTTATAAATAATTTTGACAACATCAGATCCTTAACTAACGACCACCTGCAATTGGCTTCCTACGGTCAGCTCGGCTCTGATACCAAGCTGTCACGGACCCGGAATTGCATATGATTAGGGAAACGCGAAGTCGCCAAGGACCGAAGGACTCGTCAGCCCGGTGGCACGGTACCTGCGCCGTACGCACCAAGGTAGAACGATCCGACACCCGCCATGGGCGAGCCGGCCGGAAGCGACCAATCTTTCCAAAACCACATACGATTCCATGATCCGGTGAAGAGTCAGAGTCGTTCCCGAATCCCACCACGACAAGCAAAGTCGGAGGAGCCCGGCAATTCTACCCACACCCTAACCTAGCTCGGAAGCTAGTGGGTCGCTCGAAAGCCCGGTAGAACGCCCACACCCTGCCTGGCCGGCACAGCATCTCAGCCAGCGGGTCACTCAACCAACACCTGCTCGACTTAGTAGAAAACGGTACGGCCTCGATCCTTCACGGCATACCCAAAACGCTTCATATCATACACGCATTGCGTAAGGGCAGCCTGGAATTAACAACTCGGATATCATAACAAAGCTCTACAAATACGATATTAATATTAACTGCCCACGATGGGACAACACCTTACATTATCCAGTCATAACTGAAAGCATATCCGAGTACGGAGAAATTAAACGACAGCGGAAACAAGTGGATGAGTCCCACAGCGGCTTAGCGACCGCTGAACAAAAGCTACACCTATCCCAACAATCGAACACAACCGAGGAAACACGTTCAGGCATCATCAAAATAATCTTCGACCACCGGCTCACCTGCAAGCTCTAGGAATAACCTAGGTGAGTACGAACGTACTCGCAGGACTTATTCGTGCTTGATTAAATGTCCTACTCATGCTAGTGCAACAACAATTAAACATGGATGCTTCTCAGAGTAACAATATACAAGTTAAGAACATAACATTAATAAGGTGAAGTAAAGACAGATTAAATAACAGATTAACTCAGGACACAACATATCACAGCTAATTTACCACGAGATCAAGTTATCGAATCCAAATCCATTTGGGGCAACCCCTGAGTCCAATCCCAAACCAATCCATTAAACCTCATCCAATTCGATTAGGGCAGCCCCTAAATCCAATCCAAATTGATCCAATCCTCGACAAGTTCATTTTAATCTCTCGAACCGCTACCGACAACTCAACCCCTGCAGGCATAGTGAGTGCATAACAGTTTGGAGGTAGCGAGCCTCCAAAGTGCATGCCTACCCCCAACTATCCTCAGTGTTGGTTCTCGCTAGCGTCCACGTGTGATAAGGGATGGTGACACGCTGAAGATAGGGTTGGTGTGACGACTAAATCTCTACTTACTCCCGCGTCGCCATCAAACTACGATGAACACCAACCGTACCCATTGTGCACGCCCTCGGCTCTCACAACTCACTTAACCATTTAGTTGAAGAGCCATCAGATGTTCTCGACGTAAGCCACATCCTACACATGCTAGTGTACGCAACTTGCGACAATTCACAGATAAACATTCATACACATAGCACATATAACAAGGGCATACACAAGAGTACGGAAGGTAAAGATGCAACAAGCTCTGCTTGCCTTGTTCGGGTTGTTCCTGATCTTGCGGGGAGCATGCGGGAGAACTCCAGAATACTTGAAACGCCGGTAGGAAGCAAGCGACTTCTAAAAAGGGAAAAGCAACCCTAAGAACTAATTCGAAAAGGACGAAGATGCATGAATGCCAGTGATATGGATGCAACTACGGTGGATTTAAAATGAAAGTACACAATTACATAGGCGGGTTAATATTCCTTCCAGATTTTGGGTTTTACGTTTAGTTACGATATAGCTTTAATGGTGGATGAACAACTACATGGATGCATGCATGAAATGCTAGGTTTTCGTGTTGATTCTAGGTGAGTTATGACACTGAGCATTTTGGTTTGGCTGTTAAGCTAGATTTTCTAGTTTACATACATTTAGAGTTTACCCAGATTTAGCATTTTCTGTCTTCTTCCCGGTAAGGAACGTTAGATTAAATATCGGTAGATCAATTAAAGTATTTCCACTGGGGATGAGAAATGGGGACGTTCCCAAATGTCTAACTCAGTTGGTTAAGTTAATGGTTGAGTATTAGCTCACTAACCACTATTTATTCAACTTGTCGTTAGACCATCGCGCCTTAATCTATACACGGATTAGTTGCTAACCCACTCACTATTTGAGTGAGGTTAAACCAGTTAATGTTACCCTCAATTATTAGAATTGCATCATGCGGTTCAGAATATCGTGCAAAAATGGTCGGAGATTTACCCCGCGTTTATTCAAGTACTGA
The DNA here is from genome assembly GCA_019208055.1 of Stipa capillata. Classification (NCBI taxonomy): domain Eukaryota; kingdom Viridiplantae; phylum Streptophyta; class Magnoliopsida; order Poales; family Poaceae; genus Stipa; species Stipa capillata. Next base: position 22,960 of record JAGXJF010004132.1, read on the forward strand.
TCCTTGGTGGTGTTTCAGTATCGCTGTACTAGCATACGATGGTTAATTTGAGACGTAGGTTAAAACATCTGATAGGAACAGTGATTACAGATTTGGGGCTACTGATCGATTAGTAATCGATAAAGAATGGGGTCTTAACCAAACTATTGAGCATAGAAAATTATTAACACGTTCGATAACAATGTCAGTTATTAAATAACCATTTATCCTAGTCATTAGCACGGTTGATAGTTCATCTAGCTGGTTAGGGGTGTTTGACTTAGTACTAATCATATAGTGTCAAGCCGATAACCTCATAGGTAGACATGTAATACTTTTTACGATTAACATTTACGATTAACATTTCAGACGTCGGTGCTCAAGCAATCATCTGATGGTGCATTAGCTCATTAATTACAGCGGTTAGGAATGTCTTAACCGAATCTCTCAGCTCACGGTTAAACTAATCGTAACTACCGTTAGCTGCGCATTTATCTGAGTGAGTACAGAAGTTAGTACCGTTAGCAGTTAATTGATGAGTATGGGTTAGCTGAGATCAACGGTTGAACAACTTAACCCATAAGCCGAGTACATTAATGGTAGCTGTTAAACATGCCTTAACCTAATGCCACAAGAAATAATAAAACAAGAGGTGGAGCGGGTGCTCACTCCCGGCGGCGACGGACTCGAACTAGCAGCTCGGACTTGAGGGAGCTGCACGGGAGGATGGCCGAGGGGGTGTTGCCGCCCAGACGCCGGGGTTGAGCGCGGAGCCGGCGGGGGACTCGGTTGGGGCGGCGGCGGACGGACGAGGCGCTCGGCGCAGCGGGTGACGAGGAGCTGCCGACCGGTGCCGGGCGCAGAGCAAAAAGGGCGGCGGCACCCGGGGAGCCGGGCCCGAGCGGGCTGGCGGGGCTCATGGAGGAGGAGGCGGTGGCCGGACGCCATCGGCGGCGTGGAGGCCGGAGGGGAGAGGCCCGGGGCCGGCGCGGCTTGGGTGCGGGGCTAGCGCTGGCCGGCGGGGTGCTTCGTGGGGGAGGCGCGCAGGGCTTGGGCGGCCGGCAGGAGCGGCACGACCGAACAGAGGGGCGGCGGCGTGGTGAGGTGCGGCGCCGGGGGAGCTCGGGCCGGAGGGGGAAGGCGGGATGAGCGGGGGTGGCGCGCCGGCGGGAGTAGGGCGGCGGAGGCATGGGGCAGGAGAGGCGCACGGGATTGAAGAAGAAGACGCCCAAAATCCTTGCTCCAATGGCAACATGCCCAGATGCTCCTGCATGTAAGATTTCTTTGTGTGGATTGAAAGCTCACGGGGTGGGGAATCCGGTGGTACAACATGCAGGACTCGGTTCTTGATTTTTGCTGGGATTTGGAGGGGAGAAGAAGTCATTTGGGGAAAAGCTTGAAGAAGCAAGAAATGGGGAGCTGCTGTAGCTGTGCTGTGCGTGGAGCAAGGAAGAGAGAGAGAGAAAAGGGGGCAATGGGAAATGGACTGCCTGGAGTGAATTTAATGGGCTGGTTGAGCTACTACGTGGAGAAAATGGACTGCTATTTTTGAGATGGTTTAGGAATTAAATTCAAACTCAAAGATCCATTTAAAATTGTATGGAACAACTCATTACGTATATGATTTCCTAAAATTTTATCAAGGTGAAAGAGTTATGGGTGAGTATTGTTTCAATATATTTGCATATACAGCCCAAATTTGGCATTTTCAACTAGGAGTACTTCACAAAGATTTTTAAAAATGTTATTCGGAGTTGGATTCAGAGTTTTGCTCGCGGTGGCTTCCCTGTCATATTTTGAATTGTTAGTCCGTACAAGTTTAAGTTTTCAATCTGAGTCATTGTTCGAACTACATGCATGCATGCAAAAGAAGAAATCGTTTTTGTTCGTGGCAATTTACACTGACCTTGTGTCTTGAGTATAGGGTCACTACAGCGTAGTCCAGTCAGGATTGACGACTAAGACCGCTGGTAAAGATTGCTGGGCACCATCGGACTCCTGGACTAGTGGTTCTTCGGACTCGGGTGTCATCTCCGCCTTGATGGAGGGGGTATGGAACTCCTGGAGGAATACTCCAGCCGAGACGACATCCCGACTGGACCCCAGCTTGGCGAGTGCGTCCACGGCCTTGTTGTCTCAGCGCAAGACATGCGTAATTTCGAGGCCATCGAACTTGGCTTTGAGCTTGCGCACCTCTTGGTAGTAAGCTTCCATGGAGGGGTCTCTGCATGACCAGTCCTTCATGACTTGCCGGACCACCAGTTCGGAGTCTCTGCGGGCCAGGAGGCGGCGAATCCCGAGTGAAGTGGCAATGCAGAGTCCGTGAAGTAAAGCTTCGTATTCGGCGACATTGTTAGATGCCGGGAAGTGGATCTGCAACACATACTTGAAGCGCTCTCCTTTCAGAGAGATGAGCACGATGCCAGCCCCCGCTCCCTGGAGCATCAGTGAGCCATCGAAGTAGAGCGTCCAGTGTTCGAGGTCGATGACAGAGGGCGGAGACTGGACTTCTGTCCACTCGGCCATAAAATCAACAAGAGCCTGGGACTTGATGGCCGTGCGGGGGGCGTAAACTATGCCGAATGCCATTAGTTCCATTGCCCATTTAGCGATCCTCCCCATGGCGTCGTGATTGTTGATGACGTCGAAAATCGGGAAGGAACTGAGCACCGTGATCGGGTGCCCTTCGAAATAGTGGACTAACTTCCGAGATGTGATGAACACTACGTAGATGATCTTCTGTATCTGTGGGTATCGTGCCTTGGACTCGGACAACACTTCACTGATGAAGTAGATCGGGTGCTGAACCTTCTGGACGTGGCTGGGCTCGGGGTGTTCGACGACCAAAACTATGCTGACCACCTGGGTGGTTGCCGCGATGTAAAGGAGTAGCGGCTCATCGAGCATCGAGGAGACCAGTATTGGAGACATGGTCAGGAGCCTCTTTAGCCCGTCCAGGGCATCCTGGGCCTCGGATGTCCACGTGAAGTTGTCCGACTTCTTCAGGAGCTTGTAGAGGGGCAGGGCCTTCTCGCCGAGTCGGGAGATGAATCGGCTGAGGGCTACCATGCGCCCTGTTAGTCGTTGAACATCCATGAGGCCCCTTGGAGGGCTCATCTTGATGATGGCGTCGATCTTCTCTGGGTTGACTTTGATTCCTTGTTCGAAAACGATGAAACCGAGTAGCTTGCCCGAAGGGACCCCGAATACGCACTTTTCGGGGTTGAGCTTCATGCTGAATCTCCTAAGGCTGGAGAAGGTTTCTTCCAAGTCATTTAGGAGGACTTCGTTTTTCTCAGACTTGATCACCACATCGTCGATGTAGGCTTGCACGTTCCTGCCAATTTGTGACTGAAGGCAGCGCTGTATGCACCGTTGGTACGTAGCGCCGGCATCCTTTAGACCGAAAGGCATGGATGTGTAGCAGAAAGCCCCAAATGGAATGATGAAGGATGTCTTGATCTCATCATCCTCCTTCATCTTGATCTGATGATAGCCTGAGTAAGCGTCGAGAAAGCACAAAATTTCGCAACCTGCCGTGGAATCGATCACTTGGTCGATGCGAGGAAGAGTGAAAGGATCTTTGGGACATGTCTTGTTAAGGCTAGTGTAATCAACACACATCCTCCACTTTTCATTCTTTTTGCGAACAAGAACTGGGTTCACAAGCCAGCCAGGATGATACACTTCTTTAATAAAGCCAGCTGCTAGAAGTTTGGCTAACTCTTCTCCTATTGCCTAACGTCTATCCTCAGCGAAGCGGCGTAAGCGCTGTTTGACCGGCTTAACATCTGGCTGAACGTTCAGAGAGTGCTCGACAGCCTCCCTCGGAACTCCGGGCATGTCGGAGGATGTCCACGTGAAGATGTCCCGGTTGTTACGAAGGAAGCTGACGAGCGCACCTTCCTATTTGTCGCTGAGTGTAGTCCCGATCTGCGTCGTCTTGGAGGGGTCTCCTGGGTCGAGTTGGATCGACTTGGTGTCCCCCGCCAACTGGAAGGATGTCGATGCTGAAGCTTTTTTGGCCGGGGGTGCTTCCTTAACCACGGCCGACTTGAGGTTGTCAAGCTCGACTGCAGCGATCTGAGCCACGGCGAGGTTGCAGTTCTCCAGGTCACACGTGTAAGCGTGCTGAAAACTGCTTTGTACCATTATTATCCTGTAGCTGGGAACAGCCATGAATTTGGTGTAGCAGGGACGCCCCAGGATAGTGTGATACGATCTTGGGAAGTCGACGACCTCGAAGGTGAGGGTCTCGGTCCGGAAGTTGTCGGGAGTACCGAAAGTGACGGGCAGGCTGACCTGCCCGAGTGGACTCGCCATCTTTCCCGGCACGACCCGGTGGAAAGGTGCACCAGTGGGTTTGATCTCCAAGCAGGGGATTTTCATGTCGTCAAGAGTCTTGATGTAAAGAATATTCAGACCACTCCCACCGTCCATGAGGACCTTGGTGAGGTGGATGCCACAGACGATTGGGTCCACCACCAGGGGAAACCTTCCCGGGTGAGGTATGTAGTCGGGGTGATCCGAGCGACCGAAGGAAATTACGGACTCGGACCATAGCAGGTATTGGGGCATGGCTGGCTCCACTGCATTGACTTCCCGATCTGTGATCTTCTGATGACGCTTGGACTTGTAGCCGTTAGGTCTGCCGAAAATCATTAGACAAGCGGTCTCTTTTGGGAATTTATCGCCTTCATCCTGAGGAGATTCTTTTTTGTTCCGGTTGGGGACGTGAGGCTTGTTCAAATTCTTCAAAAGATTACAGTCACGTGTCACATGATTGGATTTGGGTCCGTGAAAGTGACACGGCTAACTCATCATCTCCTCAAAAGTCGTGTTGGCGCGCTGAGGACGGCGCGGTGGGGCGCACTCGGCTGCAGCAACGAGATCTCCGCCCTTACGCTTCCGATGCTTCTTTCTGGATGACTCAGGGTGAGCATCCCGACTGGGGGACTCGGACGCCTTGCCCTTGCCCTTGCCCTTGCCCTTGCCGTCTTTGGTAGCGTTGCGGACGGCCTCTTCGCCGGTGGCAAAGTTATTGGCAATATTGAAAAGTTCACGCGTAGTCTGAGGGTTCTTGCGCGCTATCTTGTGGATGAGGTCGGTGCTTCAAATACCTTTGGAGAAGGCGGTGATGACATCACCTTCCCGGACCTCTGGTAGAGAATTATTCTTCTTGGAGAAGCGCTGAATGTACTCCCGGAGAGTTTCATCTACCTCTTGAGTACAACTGTGGAGATCCCACGCATTCCTGGACCTGTTGTAAGTGCCCTGAAAGTTGTTCATGAAGAGGGTCTCAAGTTCACTCCATGACTAGATGCAACCCGGAGGTAAGCTGGTAAGCCAGGCTCGAGCTGAATCAGCTAGAAACAGTGGCAGGTAATGGATCGCGACGTAGTCGTTGCCACCATTAGTTCTACACGCCGTGTGATAGTCGGCCAACTGGATGTCTGGTCGAGTTTCGCCCGTGTACTTGTTGATGCCGATGACTCGGAATCGCGACGAGAAGATGACGCTGTGGATGCGGGCACCGAATGCTTTTGGGCCTGCATACCCCATGCCAGAGGAGGTTGGAGAGTGGCCACGGCTGGTGGCGCCGCTGTCATCGTGGCTGTTGCTGCGGTCATCCCTCTCGGGACCTCGATGAGCATTCCGTCCGGCGTCAGCAGGGTTTCGCGCATCATGACCCAATCCGAGTTGGCTATGGACCGACCCGGTTCGGTGAGCATTTTTGTCCGTGTCTTGACGGGCACGGCTCCGTGCGGCTATGGTGCCCCGTGCGTCACGATTGGGCCCAAGCCGGCTGTGAACCGCTCCAGTCGGCTGTTGACGGTCGAGGTTTGCACGGTGGCCCTCTGCGGCTGGTGGACTTCTTGGAGGTGGAGAGCGTCGACTCCTAGCACTTGCTGAAGAGCCCGCACGGTCCCCAGAGACTTCGGCCTGTTGAAGAGCTGTTTCCTCCAATAGGATGCGGAGTCGCCGGAGTACGTCATGTCTCGGGGTGCCTTCAGGGACATTAATGGTGCGCGCTGCCATCGTGGCAGCGACGATGTTGTGACTAGGAAGCGGGAATATTGGAACCCCGTCCCTTTCACGCATGCAGAATTTGTTATGGACTTGGCGTCCTTGAGCTCTCATGTCATCGTTGCGCCGTTGCTCGTCGCGCTGACGAGCAAGCCTAGTCTGCTGCTCAACCAACTCCTCCTTGGCGAGGAGGTGGAGTCGAGTGGCCTCAAGCTCAGTAGGCATTTGCTCCATGATCGGTTGCCACTGTTGTCCAGCGAGTCGGGGTTGGCCATGAAGACCTCCCGGGATGGGTGGTGACTACCCGAGCTCTCGTAATCGTCCGAGTCATACTCGAGGACGGGGAGGAGAGAATCGATAGCACCAACCAGTCGGGACCTCTGTTTGACGGGTGAGATCTCGTGCGTGAATAGCAGATCCGATTTCGGCGTAATCTCGTCCCTTGGGAGAGGAGCCGAAGGAGTGGACTCGGGGGTGAGTCCGAGCGAAGAAGTTGATGGGGCCTCTGCTGATCGACGGGTTGCCGGGTAACAGAGGTGAAGCTTGCCGATCTTGTCGGCGATGAAATCCAGTTTTCCGAATTGGAAAAGCTGTCCAGGATCCGGAATAACGTCCAGGGAGGCGAATCTCATGACGCTTTCTGGGATGAAAATGCCGTTGTTGTTGACGAAACCCATCTGGACCCGTGTAGATTGATCTATGCGCACAGCCCCTACCTGGTGCGCCAACTGTCGGAGTATTATTCTGGCAATACTGAATATGGAGCGGCATGAGCACAGCAGATCTAGATGGGTGCACACGGGAGACAATGTTTAGACAGGTTCAGGCCCTCGAGGAGAGGTAATACCCTACGTCCTGTGTTTAGTGGATGATATTGATCATATCCCGTATGAGGGTAAGTGTCTATGCCTATGATCAGGTGATCTTGATCTCAATTGCTCGATGCCCCTCCGGGAATCCCTACTTGGCCTTATATGGATGACCGGATTAGGGTTACAAGAGTCTAGATCGGCTTACAAATACGCTTCCTAATCGGTTACAACAGAATCCGAGATTGCCGGATTTGTGTTTATCTCTGTCTTGTACTCCAAGTTGATGAGGCGCCCCCGTGTAGAAGTCGGACTCCGAGTAGTCGGCCCGGCCCACCCTATGGCCAGAGGGCCAGATTCGTCCTCCTCGATGATACCCAGGTGCCATGTCATCATCATATGCATACTCGTTTTGTCCCTCCTTATTATCAACATGAATTACTTAATAAACTTCAGCGTTTGGGACAAGGCAATAATTTTGTGAAGGAATACTATCAAGAATTGCAAACTGGTTTGATTAGATGTGCTATTGTTGAGGATAATGAGGCTATGCTTGCTAGGTTTATGGGAGGTTTAAGCAAAGAAATTCAGGCCATACTTGAGTATAAAGAGTATAATACTATCACTAGTTTATTCCATCTTGCTTGCAAAGCTGAACATGAAGTGCAGGATCGACAACTGAAGACAAAAACTAATTTTTCTGCAGGCCGTACTTCGTGGATAGCTCACACACCCACTGCCCCATCCACACGTACCATTGCCCCGGCCAATTCAAATGCTAAATCAAGTTCGCCTCCAGCAAAAACAACACAACCAACACCTACACAAGCAAAATCTTCCTCCGCCGTCCCGGTGAAGAGTTTTTCTTCCATTGCATCGACTCAGAAGACCAAGGATACACAATGCCATCATTGCCACGGCTATGGTCACATGCAAAGAGAGTGCCCCACAAAGCGTGTGATGATTATACGAGAAGATGGGGCATATGGTTCTGCAAGTGACTATGATGAAAATACCTTGGCTCTCATTGCTGCACAAGAAGACGATGAATCCGATCACGATGTGCAGTATATGGGTGTCGAGGATGCAGACCAATATGTGAGCTTGATTGCACAATGAGTTTTGAGTGTGCAAATGAGCCATGCTGAGCAAAATCAGTGACACAATTTGTTTCACACAAAAGGTGTTGTGAAGGAGCGTGCTGTTCGGATTATAATTGATGGGGGGAGTTGCAATAACTTGGCAACTTCAGAGATAATTGAGAAGCTTTCACTCACCACATGTCCACACCCTCATCCCTACTACATCCAATGGTTTCAACAACAACGGTAAGCTAAAGGTAGCAAGAACGGTACGAGTGCATTTTACTATTGCCACTTATGCTGATTTTGTTGATTGTGATGTAGTACCTATGCAAGCATGCTCAATGTTACCTGGTAGACCATGGCAATATGATAAGATTCCGTGCATCATGGTAGGACTAATCAATACACTCTTGTGCATAAGGGTAAAAAGATTGCATTAGTTCCTATGACTCCTAAATAAATTTTGAAAGATGATCTAGCTAAAGCTAGTAAAGCTAAGAATCAAGAGAAAACCACAAGTGAAAATCAGCTTGCCACTAAAGAATTTAAGTGACACAGAACTACAAGCAAATCTTATCCAAGGCCTTCTAATGAAATAAAATTGAAAAGTACAAGTTTGCTTGCAAGTAAAGCTGATATTTCAGATTTGGATGCTAGTTCTTCTGTGTGCTATGCATTCATATGCAAAGAGGCTTTGTTTTCATTTGAAAATTTGCCTCCCTCTTTGCCTCTTGCTGTCACTAACATTTTGCGAGAGTTCGCTGATGTCTTTCCTGAAGACGTACCACCGGGATTACCACCTATTCGAGGGATTGAGCACCAAATTGATCTAATTCCCGGTGCCTCGTTGCCCAACCGTGTGCCATACCATACCAATCCAGGGGAGATAAAGGAGATTCAGCGTCAAGTACAAGAACTACTCGACAAATGTTATATTCGTGAATCCCTTAGTCCATGTGCTGTTCCTGTTATATTGGTACCTAAGAAAGATGGATCATGACATATGTGTGTTGATTGTAGAGCCATTAATAATATTACTATTCGATATCGTCATCCTATTCCTAGGATAGATGATATGCTTGATGAACTGAGTGGCTCTACCATGTTCTTCAAAGTTGATTTGCGTAGTGGATACCATCAAATTTGTATAAAATTGGGAGATGAATGAAAAACAGCGTTTAAAACTAAGTTCGATTTATATGAATGGTTAGTCATGCTTTTTGGTTTAACTAATGCACCTAGTACATTCATGAGATTGATGAATTTGGATCATTTACGTGCTGTTTTTAATGTTTTACGAGAAGCACGTTTGTTTAATAACCTTGGGAAGTGCACCTTTTGCACCGATCGAGTCTCGTTTCTTGGCTATGTTGTTACTCCACAGGGCATTGAAGTTGATAAAGCCAAGATCGAAGCCATACAGAGTTGGCTAACTCCTAAAACAGTCACACAAGTGCGGAGTTTCTTAGAACTTGCTGGGTTCTATCGACGTTTTGTCAAAGATTTCAGCACCATTGCTGCACCGCTAAATGAGCTCACAAAGAAGGATGTTCCATTTGTTTGGAGCAATGCACAAGAGAAGGCCTTTACAGTATTGAAAGATAAGTTGACACATGCACCTTTACTTCAGCTTCTTGATTTTAATTAGATGTTTGAGCTTGAATGTGATGCTAGTGGCATTGGTTTAGGTGGTGTGTTATTGCAAGAAGGAAAACCTGTTGCATACTTTAGTGAAAAATTGAGTGGGACCTAGTTTGAACTATTCTACTTATGATAAGGAATTATATGCTCAAGTTTAGACATTAGAGACATGGCAACATTATTTATGGCCCAAAGAATTTGTTATCCATTCTGATCATGAATCTTTGAAGCATATCCAAAGTCAAGCTAAACTAAACCGTCGACATGCTAAATGGGTTGAATTCATTCAATCTTTCCCTTATGTCAATAAACACAAGAAGGGTAAAGAAAATGTTATTGATGATGCTTTGTCTCGATGTTATACTATGCTTTCCCAACTTGACTTCAAAATATTTGGTTTGGAAACCCTTAAAGGGCCAATATGTGCATGATGCTGAATTTAAAGACGTCTTGCAGAATTGTAAAGAAGGGTGAACATGGAACAAGTTCGTCGTTAATGATGGATTTGTGTTCCATGCTAACAAGTAGTGCATCCCAGATAGCTCCGTTCGTCTTTTGTTGTTGCAGGAGGCACATGGAGGAGGATTAATGATGGGTCATTTTGGCATAAAGAAGACAGAGGATGTGCTTGCTGAACACTTCTTTTGGCCAAGGATGTGACGGTATGTTGAGCGATTCGTTGCTCGCTGCACTACATGTCAAAAAGCTAAGTCACAACTTAATCCTCATGGTTTGTATATGCCTCTACCAGTTCCTCGTATACCTTGGGAAGATATATTGATGGACTTTGTTTTAGGGTTGCCTAGAACAAAGAAGGAGAGGGATAGTATATTTGTTGTCGTGGACAGATTTAGTAAGATGGCACACTTTATACCACGTCACAAGTCTGATGATGCTACCATTGTTGCTGATTTGTTCTTTCATGAAATTATACGCTTGCATGGTGTGCCAAATACTATTGTTTCAGATCGTGATACTAAATTTCTTAGCCACTTTTGGAGATGTTTATGGGCTAAGTTGAGGACTAAATTGCTTTTTGGTACTACACGTCATCCCCAAACTGATGGGCAAACTGAGGTTGTAAACAAAACTTTATCTACTATGCTTAGGGCTGTTTTGAAAAAGAATCTGCGTATGTGGGAAGAATGTTTACCTCATATTGAGTTTGCTTATAATCATTCGCTGCATTCTACCACTAAGATGTGCCCTTTTGAGATAGTTTATGGCTTTATACCTCGTGCATCTATTGATTTATTGCCTCTTCCATCTTCAGAGAAGGTTAATTTTGATGCTAAGCAACGTGCTGATTTGATATTAAAAATGCATGAGACGACTAAAGAGAATATTGAGCGCATGAATGCTAAATATAAACTTGCTGGTAGTCAGGGTAGGAAACATATTGTGTTTGAACCAAGTGATCTAGTCTGGTTGCATTTAAGAAAAGATCGTTTCCCTAATTTGTGCAAGTCCAAACTAATGTCTCGCGCTGATGGTCCTTTCAAAGTGCTTGAAAAGATTAATGATAATGCATATAAGCTGGATCTACCTGCAGCCTTTGGGGTTAGTCCCACATTTAATGTTGCAAATTTGAAGCCCTATTTGGGTGAGGACAATGTGATACCGTCGAGGATGACTTCAATTAAAGAAGGGGAGGATGATGAGGACACACTACACCACAGCACCAAATTCCCTACTGACGTCTGTCGGGAAAAGTCACTTTCGCCGATGGACTGTTGGTCGGGAAAGTTTCTATCGAACTGTTGGTCGGTAATACTTATATATAATGACGAACTGTCGGTCGGGAATACTTGGATATTTGACATCGGATTGTCAGTCGGGAAAACTTATTTCTCCATCAAACTGTTGGTCGGCGATTAATGCCGACCGACTATTGGTGGCCAATTGGGCCAGCCCGGCGCGCGCGCGGGGCCAAAAACTTAGCGCCAAAAACTATAGCGCGGGGCAAAATATATTTTCTAATAGGCCTCCAACACATGCCCCAAAATTCCCCACTCTGCCACCGACCGCCCCTGATCCGTCGATTGCCCCTGCGTCTGAGCCGCTCCCGTCCTCGCTGCCCATCCAGCAGACGGCGCCGCTGCCGCCTCGCTTTCTGCCGCCGCCCGGCTCTCCGCCTCTGCCTCCGCCGACCTGACGTGCTTGCTCTTTCCTGGGCTATGCCTCGCCACTCGCCGTCGTCTCCGCCCTAGCGCCGGCTGTGGTGGCCGGTGTGCCACCCAAGCAGCCGACCTCCCCTCGGCTCGCCCCGCGCCGCCTCCCGACCCGATTCCGTGGACGAGCTCGCCGCCCCACCGGATCCAAGCCGCAGGCGACGCCGTGGCTGTCCCCATCGTCGTCCGCCTCAACGCCGCCGCCGACCTTCACCGCAGCTCCGCCCCGCTCCACCGCGCCGTCGCCGCCAGCTGACTGGCCCCGCTCCGCTGCTCCCCCTTCCCCATTTGCTTGTCGGCCTTCGCCTCCCCCACCGGGCCAGGCCACGTCCGGCCTCCACCCCGGGAGCTCCTCCTTGCTCCCGTTGCCCCCAACCGCAGCGCCAAGGTCCGCCGCTACAAGCAGCCTCTTGCTCGAGCTCAAGCCGCCATCTACCACTTCGCCATCAGCGCTGCCCTTCATCCTCCGCCACCCCCGGCATCTTCGTCAACACCAACGCCGACGGCGGGGAGTTCAACATGTAAGCTAGCAAATCAACTGAAGTAAATGACCAATGATACACATGAGATTCTAGTCAATTAAAAAAAATTACAATGACACATATTCATTCTGTTAAATAGTTTTGCTTGTTTACAGACCAGATTTCAACATACACAAATACAAAACTGACTGCAGATTTCATCTCCCAGTGAGGCAGCAATTTTTTCTTCAGAAGACCACACCGCAGGCGCTCATCTTCAGGAGACCATCGACCTGACGTGCTTGCTGCAACCACTCCGGTGAGTTTATCTGCCCCGAGTCCCGATGCCCTACTTATGTGTGGATGTCGAAAGCTATTTCCACATGTACTATGTCCATTTTGAATTTTTTCCAGTATCTGTTTAGTTCAGATTTTGAATGCCAATACTACATTGTTTCCTGTGATCCATTGCGAGGCATAGAAAGGCTTCGATTTTGTCTTTTTCAAGTTAAGTTTAGATTTTGAATTTTTCCAGTCCTTTTTGTATGGACAGTGTGTGAGCCATTTAGATTCACTAGTGATCAGGTGTGCAGCTAGCATGGATAAAAGTTGGATGGATGCGCCTAGGTACGACACATTTTAAATTTCTTATAAGTTAGTACTTGATGAAATCAAATTTAACGTGATGCATATGTACGTTTGCACGTAGGCATACGGAGGAGTACTTACAAGGGCTTGCTAGATTCCTGGGCTATGCATTTAGTAAATCATCGGTCGAGAACAAAATCTTATGTCCTTGCAAAAAATGTGTGAATTCATACTGGAGAGAAGAAACCAAAGTTCGTGAGCACCTAGTATGTGAGGGATTTGTGGAAGGATACAAACACTGGATGTTTCATGGAGAACGTGGCTCTTCTTTCGTGAATTCGCCTAATTGTGATGAGGGCGACGATAGGGATGAGGGCGACGATATTTCTGATTTGCTAAGAGACCTAGCTGGTGGCTTAGATCACAGGGGAGATCTTGAAGAGGATTGTGGTTCAGATCAGGATAATTCTTTTTTAGAATCTCTTCACAAGTTGGAAGCTGATTCTAGACAAGAGCTATATCCAGGCTGTAAGAATTTCTCAAAGCTTCGCTTCCTAGTGAGACTTCTTCACACCAAATTGCTTGGAGGGTGGTCCGATAAAAGTTTTAATCTGCTCTTAGATCTACTCAAAGATGCTTACCCTGAGTCTGCAATACCCAAGAACTACAATGAAGCCAAAAAACTAGTCAAGTGCCTAGGACTTGGGTATGTTAATATCCATGCATGTGAAAATGACTGCATTCTGTTTTGGAAGAACAATGCCGATGCCAACTCATGCCCAAAATGTAACGCTTCCCGATGGAAATCTGAAAGGAAGTGTGCAGATGGGAAACGTGTCCACAAGGCTCCTAAGAAGGTTCTTCGTTACTTCCCGATAAAGAAGAGGCTTCAAAGGTTGTTTGTGTGCTCCAGAACTGCGGCTCTCACAAGATGGCATGCAGAAGAGCGCACACAAGATGGTTTGCTTAGGCATCCAGCAGATTCTCTTCTTTGGAAAGACTTTGATGAAAAAAATCCAGATTTTGCTAAAGATAGCCGAAATATTAGGCTTGCACTAGCTACAGATGGTTTTAATCCGTTTAGGTCCAGTAATCTCAGCTATAGCATTTGGCCTGTCTTATTGATTCCTTATAACTTTCCACCCTCGATGGTTATGAAGCAATCAAATTTTATCCTACCATTGTTGATTCCAGGCCGAAACGCTCCTGGTAGTGATATTGATGTCTATTTCGAGCCGCTAGTTGATGATATGGTCGACATGTTTCTTCATGGTGTTAGGACCTATGATGCTTCAACAGGGGAGTATTTTCAGTTGTATGCTGCCATAATATGCACAGTTACAGATTTTCCGGGTCTTGGATGTGTGGCTGCGTGTGTTACTTCTGGAGCAGGGGCTTGCCCGGAATGCCACTCCCATACATGTTCTCTAAGGCTGAAAAATGGTAGCAAGACTTGCTATATGGGGCATCGTAGGTTCTTACATGCAAATCACCACTTGAGGTATGATACACGTACATTTGATGACATAGAAAGTGGGACAGCACCTGTTCCACTTTCGGGTACGCAAATCTTAGAGCTGACAGAAAATATTCAAACGAGCTTTGGGAAGGATCCTAAAGGGAAGAAGCCTAGATCTAAGAAACGCAAGGAAGGGGATCCGTTGATAATTTGGAAAAGGAAGTCTATTTGGTTTAAGCTACCATATTGGCAGGATTTGTTGATGCACCATAACTTTGATATCATGCACATAGAGAAAAACGTGTGTGATAACATAGTTAACACATTGTTGGCTATCGATGGAAAAACCAAGGATAACATTAATTCTCGATATGACCTTGAAGCACTCAAAATTAGAGAGGATCTTCAACCTATTGATATTAATGAACATGAAGTTTATTTTCCTCCAGCACCTTACACGATGAAACATGATCAGCAGAGGACATTTTGCAAAGTACTTAAAAGTGCCATGTTTCCTTATGGTTATGCATCTGACATACGCCGTAATGTGCATGTGAAGGAGAGAAAGGTAATTGGGTTAAAGAGCCATGACAACCATGTCCTTTTGCAAGACTTGCTGCCACTTGCTGTGAGAAGAACATTGCCAGAGAGAGTGAGTGCGGTACTAATTCGCATCAGCAGATTTTTCAAGCAAATGTACTCACCGGTTATTTGCATAAGTGACATGCAAAGATTAGGGGCTGAAATAGCTGAGACCTTGAGCCTTCTTGAGGCTATATTCCTCCCATCTTTTTTCGACATTATGGTGCACTTGATGGTTCATCTTCCAGCCCAAGCAATGATTGCTGGTCCTGTACATTTTCGAAGCATGTGGGCTGTAATACCCAAAGTCGATAAGTAGGTTTTTCCTCGCATCCATGCATACATGGCATCATCATCACCACACCTTGTTTAAACTTAGTTGTATATCGATTTAATTTTATAGAATATGTTAATATTTCATCCTCGGTGGGAAATTGTTGCAAACACCAATCAACATATTTGAAACTATATAATATGTGCATATCTCATCCTTGAAAACTCAATTGTGGAAATCAACACCAATCAATTTATTTGAGCGTCAAGCCTCGACGATAACTCTGACAAGGGGGTGGGGCCAGTGAACCCCCGTCGATGGATTCCCCTAACAACCTTCCCCCTCCTAATCTTTCTCTCTTTCCCCAAAGCTGCCCCAAAGATCACATAAAATCATAGCTCGAATAGCCCCTCCGAGAGGAAACCCTAAAGCGTCGAGGAAACTAGGGTTTGAGAAAAAGGGGTCCAGATGTCGATGAAACTTTGTCAAACTTGAGGAATAGACTTGGATAGTGAAAAATGAGATCCATGACAAGTTTCACAATTTTGGGGAAAGTCCCAAGCCCTAACCCTAGCTCAAAGCGACGAATTAGGTCAAAACTAGGTTTGAACTGGAACCCCATTCAAAACAACTCCAAATTGATTCAAATTTATACAGTAGGTCCTAAATAAAGTGTAGAGCACCCTGTAAAAATTTCAGAAATTTTGGATGAATATTTGTACATGAAATAACGTGGGGAGTAGTTTTGGTATTAAAGAAAATCAGAAAGAAAAACTAAACCCTAACCGACCCAGGCCGAAGCCAATTGGGCCGCCCCCAGGCCGGCCCATCTTCCCCTCTGCACCCCGCGCGCGCGCACGCCTCCTCTACCGCCGCCAGGTGGGCCCCGCCTGCCGGTCTCCCCTCTGCCGCTGCCACGCGGGCCCGCCTCGCCTCCTGCCCCCGCGTCAGCGCCTCTGCGCCACGTCGCCGCCACTCACCGGCCGAGCGGGGCGGCGCTGCCGCCCGTTGTCCGCCCCTCGGACCAAGCCGCCGCCCCATAAAAGGGGGCCGCCCCGACAGCCATCTCGCCCTCGTCTCTTTCCCCTAAACCCTAGAGCCGCGCCACCTCCTCTCTGGAGCTCCTCGCCGCCATCTTCCCGAGCGCCGGCGACCCTCTCCGACGAGCTCCCGACGCGACCTCGGTCCTCCGCCGCATCCCCTTCTCCTTCCCTGAGCACCCCGCCGACCTACTCATTCTCCTCCCCCATTTTTCTTTGCAGATCGGAGCTCGGAGCCCCCTCGTCGCCGGTCACCGAAGCAAACCCGCCGCCCTCGCCGTTGCTAGCTCCAATCCGGCCGCCTCCGTCGCCCCCAAGTAGCTCCTCGAGCTTGCAGTGAGCTCTTCGAGCCCCCGCCATCCTCCCCGTACCCTAGAACGCCCCCGAGGCTCCTCCGGCGAGCTCTCCGGTGGAGCGCCGCCGCCCCAAGCCCTCCCCCCCGGTCGGAACAGTGAGGGTGTGAGAGAGAGGGAGGGGTGAGAGAAATGAGGCCACGTGGCCTCTTCCTATTGGGCCACGGGTACTCTTGGGGGACCCGCATGTCGGTGGGGGTGGGTTAGTAGGGTAGATCTGGTGTAAGATGGGTTCGGGTGCGCGTAAGATTTCAGGTTTGGGCGGGGTAGGCTTCGGGTACGGGTAGCAATTTAGCTCAGGCCGAAAAAGGAAAGTAGGTTTAGGGTTTAAATTCCATTTTTGGACAGAACTTCAAATGACCATATCTTTCAAACCGTGAATCCAAATTGGACAAATTTTATATTTCTGGAAACCTTGTAAAATTTCCTACACTTTGGCTGAATCAAAAATTTAATTTGATTACATGCACATGGAAATATCTAGGTTAGAAGTTTTGCTACGTCCGAGGATCCGTTAACCCTAACTTCGCGACCGTAACTCCGATTTCGATGAATTATACCTTTCTGGAATCCTCGTGAGAATCTCTATGATTTGGGACCAGTAGATTTCCAATAGGAGCACATGCATGGGGAGTTACCCAAGAAAAGTTATCTTACCACCGTCGGGAGTCAATAAACCCTAGGTACACGATTATAACCCTATTTACATCAACCTCGCGACTGACACTACTTACGTTACGGGGAACCTAACCAGCACCTTGTTAAGCCCTATCATCGATGTTATTAACCCTAAGTCATCGTAATCTTGCATAAAATGACATGCATGCATATTTAGGGTTTTTGTACCACTTCCACTAGGCTCCACGTAAAAGTGGACAACCCTAGTATTCAATTACCCTCACGTCATCTTAGTAATACATATTTAGCATAGCATATCATGCATACATGCTGGACCTTATGGATTCCTTTTTGTTTCTTTTCCGGTACTTGCGTTATTCATAACAGAGGCTGAAGAGGAAGACCACTTGGCTTACGACACCGAGCAAGCGCTAGATCCTAGCACCCAAGGCAAGCAGAGCTTGTTGCATTGCACTCTTAATATTGTTCGTATAATCCTGATTGTGTGCCTTATTCTTTCGAGTATTGTTTGTATAACTAGCATGCTAGGGAATGTGATTGGAATTGGTCAGAATCGATGGATGGTTGGAGTATGATATGCCGTATGTCAATGGTGGTCCCAAATCAAAATTTCTAAGTCAACTGGAACATTGGTAATAAGTGAGATGGGAGAGCCGAGGGTGGGTGCACGATGAATAAGGTGGTATTAATTGAAGTGATGGGGCGACCCCGGTGTATGAAGTCCTTGAGTGTGATAATCGCCATACCACCGGAGGTGACTTCATCGTGCATTTTTCCCTTTCCACGCGAGGACGTTAGCGACAATCGACGCTTTGGTGTTGATGGATGGGCCTACCCCTTGGAGGCTAGCTACCTCAAGGGAGTGAGGCGTCCATATCACCTTAGGAATCGAGGTGTCGGTAACGGTCCGAGAGATTAAAGGATAAAGAGCTATGATGGATGGACTGGATTTGGAAATGTGTGGTTTATTGATTTTGGAAATGGATCAAGAGAGATCTTAATGTGAAATGACTGTGGATCTGGATGGTGATCTTGGATTGGATTCATATGGGAAAGAGATATCGGATTGTGGGTAGTAATACTTGAGATGTTATTTAAAGTTCGATGATCCTTTCTTATGTATATTGTTACTCTGAGAAGCATCATGTTTACTTATTGTTGTACTAGTATGAGTAGGGCATTTAATCAAGCACGGATAAGTCTTGCGAGTACATTTGTACTCACCCAGGTTATCCCTGGAGCTTGCAGGTGAGCCGGTGGTCGAAGATTACTTTGACGATGCTTAAATCTTGGTTTCCCTCGGTAGTGTTCGAACAATGGGATAGTTGGTGTTTTGTCAGCGGTCACTGTGCCGCTGTGGGACTCACTTATTTTGCTTCCGCTGTTGTTAAGTTTCTCCGTACTCGGATATGTTTCCGGTGATAACCGACTGATGTAATATGTTGTCCCATCGTGGACTATTAGTAGCAATGTCGTATTGTAGGGCTTTGTGATGATATTCGAGTTGTTAATTCCAGGCTGCCCTTACGCAATGCGTGTATGATATGAAGCGTTTTGGGTATGCCGTGAAGGCTTATGGTTGTACCGGTTGTTACCAGGTTGGGCGGGGATCGGTTGAGTGACCCGCTGGCTGAGATGCTGTGCCGGCCAGGCAGGGTGAGGGCGTTCTACCGGGCTTTCGAGCGACCCACTAGCCTTCGAGCTAGGTTAGGGTGTGGGTGGAACTGCCGGGCTCCTCCGACCTTGTCTTCCCTAGTAGTAATTGGGAACGACTCTGAGTCTTCACCGGAATCTGGGATCTGTATGTGGTTTGAGGAAGATTGGTCGCTTCCGGCCGGCTCGCGTGTGGCGGGTGTCGGATCGTCTCGCCTTGGTACGTACGGCGCAGGTACCGTGCCACCGGGCTGACGAGTCCTTCGGTCCTTGGCGACTTCGCGTTCCTCTAATCATATATGGATTTTGGGTCCGTGACAGCTTGGTATCAGAGCCGAGCTGACCGTAGGAAGCCAATTGCAGGTGGTCGTTAGATAGGAGCTTCCGCTGCGCCTCGCTGATAGGCCAGCAAAACTATTTAAAAGCATAAACCCTATGTTCAAAATTAATAAGTAGATTGCTTTTTATTTCTTCACCTCCTCACTCTTAGTTCTGAAGTTCTTCTCTATTGCATTTGTTTTCATTGTGTGGCTAACCCTGTCCTCTCTAACCCCAAAACTTGTATAGGATGGTGTATAACGTTGTAACCGACCCGCAACAGCTTGGAGGATGGGCTGCCTTGTTGTGGAGGATGTTGGAATACCTTGGAGTGCCCCCGGAAGAACTCCCTGCCTTCCATGCCAAGACTTATAAGGTTCATGGGAAGACTCACTTTTGGATGGCATGGGTCGCAGTGAAGGTCTCGGACTTGGATCAGACCTTTACATCATCTAGACCAAGTGATGAAGATGCCCGATTGGAAGCCTCAAGAACAGCAGTTCTCCACCTACGGCATCACTTCGACGAGATCTTTCTATTTTCTCCCTTCCGTCTCATTCCCCAGATTACTGATGGAGGTGCCAACATTAGGGTATCAACTTATACGCGGTTTGCATTACGAGACCTTTCATGAGTGGTTTAAATTATTCGTAAGTGGGCATGTGGCTTTGTCAATATATAAGACATATGTTTCCATTCTAGTGTCACAATAGCATTTCATAATCACAGGTGGCAGAAATAGGTGATGAAGCACCACAAGAGATAAAAATATTAGCTAAAGAGCCAAACATGGTCGCGCTGAAATATAGTAGCTACACTATAAATGGGATAGACTATCATACACAATCATATGATGAGGGTCGGCCGGTTCAAAGTAGTGGAGTAGCTCTTATTGCACAAACCACATCCTTTGAAAAAGGAAAACGTGACAATATTAGTGTAAGAAACAAGGCATATTATGGCATTATAAAGGAAATTCTTGAGCTGAATTATCAACATGAAGGAAAAGTAGTGCTGTTCAAATGTGACTGGGTTG
Source organism: Stipa capillata (assembly GCA_019208055.1). Taxonomy (NCBI): domain Eukaryota; kingdom Viridiplantae; phylum Streptophyta; class Magnoliopsida; order Poales; family Poaceae; genus Stipa; species Stipa capillata. The sequence goes on from JAGXJF010004132.1 coordinate 43,075, forward strand.
ATAATCGTGTAGAAGACAAATGGGTAAAGACTGATCAGTTTGGGATCACTTCTGTGAATTTCAAGCACCTATTCAATACCGGTGAGAAGATATCAGATGAGCCCTTCATTTTAGCAGTACAAGCAACTCAAGTTTACTATGTTGAAGATCCCATTGATGTTGAGTGGTCTAGTGTTGTTATGCCATCACTGTATGACATAAACGAAGCTCAAGATGAAAATATAGATCCTGGTAATGTTTTACGTGTGACATTGCCCGATCCATGTACTACTATACGTGTGAGTGTTGCCGATGGAGGCATTGGTTTTGCTAGGACAGATATAGATGGATTAATTGTTAAAGCAAGTGATATTAAAAAAAAGTAAGTGTTGTGCACAATTTTCCTCTTATGTTTTGTATTTTCAGCGATGTACTCATATAGTGTGTCTTTTGTAGGAGGAAAAATGGCAAGCGCAAGAGGAAAGGGTAAAGATGGTGGGGTCACGGAGGAACAACTGAAAGCACTTGAGTATGAACTAGTGAGAAGTAGGCAAATCAAAGAAAATGAGAGACAATTGGCATTGGTACGTGAAAAGGCACGTGCACTTGAGGAAGATAATGAAGCAAGCCAACCCGTAAAAAAGAAAAGAAAGGTATGTAGCTTGCAGCACATTCCATTTCTCCCTCAAGGAAACAAATGTAGCTTACAGCATGAACCTATCTATGCAGGCACCCCCCCATGCACCTGAAAGTACAAATGAAGGACGTGTTTTGAGATCTAGTGGAACAAAAGATCGTGATCATGTAGATCCTGCACACCAGCCTTCGAAAGGTATTTATAGTAGGTTATACTTGTTTCTGATTATAGCCTCAAGTCAGTAGGTAGAATTGTTATTTAACTATGTTCATTTTCTTGCGGTGAAGAAATTACTCGTGAGCTTGGTGATGATGATGGTCAAAAGAAAGGTGGAAGAAAAATTACTCAAAAGGCTAACATATATTCGAGGCTGGATAAGCCCAAAATCCGAATTCCACTTAATGAGCTTGGCCAGCCTATTGGGGCAGATGCAACTGAGTTTGCTAATTTCATTGGTACTTTGGTGAGGAAGCATATACCACCTGGAGAGTTAGATTGGAGAGATGTTGATGAAGAAAAGAAGTTGTTAGTGTGGGAGACCTTACGGGTATACATGTACATAATTTACAACTTACATGCTCTTGTTTGATGCCATCTAGCTAAACGTCATCCAATCTCTCATTTTAATAGGCATTTTATGAGGTGGACTCAACTGCTTTGATATATGTTTATAACACTTCACACGTAAAATGGAAGGAATGGAAGGCAGATTTAAAGAAGTCAAAGTTTGATGCTACATTGACTGATGAAGAACTTACGAAAAGACGTGATGATAGAATTAGTGAAGCTGATTGGAAGACACTTATTGAGTATTGGAGATCTCCAGAATTTGAAGTAAGTAATCCTACCCACTGAAGTAAGCTACAGAATTGATATGATATTTTTTTCTCTCCTTTCTCTTGTTCAATGCTCGGAAGAATATGAAATTTTGAACAACTAGCTAAAGCTCTTTTTCTTTAACTTCTACCTGCTTTTGGCCATATATATGCATGCATATATATGTAGCTAAATCATTTTTCAGGAGCAACCTAATGTTCCAAACTGGCTCTCGTCCTTGAGGCTAACACAAGTACATGAAGGCATGTGGAAATGCAAAAAAGTATTTTCAGTTTGAAGTGTTCAATGATTTTGCATGCACACAATCTAAATGCGCATTCCGCTAATTATGGCTTGTTGTAAGAAGCTTCTTGAATTCATGCAGGCAAGGGTGAGTCAAATTTTGTACTTCTTAAATGTCAAAGAAAAATCATCAGAAATAGTTAAGCACATGCCCATACATCACTATCAGGAAAAGGAGTAATTATAGAATTAATTGGAACGACCAATAGCGAAACAGAGCATACTTTCTAGCTATTAGATTGTTAGATAAACTTCTATCGAACTTCATACTAAGCCAGAGTTTGAAGACCCTGGCACTAAATTGCAGGTCACCAAGAATCAAAATGACAAAAGCAGGATTGAGTGATGTAGCTATTTCCATCTATTTACACTGATAATAAGTGATTATAGTATACTGACACCCAAAAAATGTACTTAAACTTCATTATTTTCCATATGTATTTGAAAACTGTCTGGTTACTTCCAGTAACAGGAACCAGCCAACCTGGAGGTTTGATCTGGTTGAGGAATCTAAAACCCATTACTGACCTCCATTCTTTCACAGCTGCAACACCTCGGAGTGCCATCATCTTCATGGGAAGGACAGTACTTTTGCATCCAGAAAGGATGTGCTCGGTATTCGATCAGGCCATTCTTATTTGTCGGAATCTGGGGAAGTAAATGCAATAACCACAATTCAAAGCACAGATCAAGGATTTAACTCTAATTAACACTTTCATGCTCGTCCATAAACATGGATGGCAAACACTTTCTCATGAAGGTTTTGCTTTGCAAGCTCCAATAGATGTTTCTTTTTCTTTCTTCTTTTTCTAATCAAGTAAAACATAGCTCCAGCGTGTGCTTTTCTTTTTCTTTCTTCTTTTTCTAATCAAGTAAAACATAGCTCCAGTGTGTGCTTTGCTCCAGCGTGTGCTTTGCTCCAGCATGAGCTCTCCAGCGTGTGCTCTTCCAGCATGACTTTATTTTGAGGTCTGCTTTGCTCCAGCATGTGCTCCAGCATGTGCTTAGCAGTCAATAGCTTGAAGAGACAAAACAACTGACTTGGTATTTCCATTCTTCTAGTAAATATGTTCCCACCAAGCAAATTAAGATGTACCATGAACTGCTGTAAACATGTATCTCCCTCTTTCTATACTACACAGGTGCGCTGGTGTTCAATCACATGGGAGCTATATACATCAATCTTTGCAATCTTTACCTTTTATGCCTTTCAATTTCTTTCCGCTTATCCTTCTAAGATTGATTATTAGGTGCTTGCATATGTGATATTTTATTCCGCAGTTACACTTCTACAAATTAGTATGCTCATATTGGTAACTGGCATTATGTGCTCATGTGAATATGAATTCAGATCTGATTGGGAAATCTCATCATACAACACTTTTTCCTTTTCTTGTAGGCTCGCAGTGCTAGAGCCAAAGAGAATCGCGCCAAGTCGACGGTGCCCCATACAGCCGGCAGCAAGAGTCATGCCCGTGTTACCCAAGAGATGGTAAAAACAATTACCCCAATTAAAAGTGATATGCCCATGTTATACATAATAAAAAACATCAAATGAACTGTAGGCTAACGAACTTGGGTATACCCCTCGAAGAGATGAAGTTTATATCAAAACACATACACGCAAGAACGGGGGTTATGTGCCACAGGCAGAAAAAACAATTGTAAGTCTTTTTCACCATGCTTTCTGTATTACTCAAAAATTGTACAAGTAGAATTTATATAGCAAGTAAATGAAATACATTCTGCAGAAAGATCTCATGGACGCAGCTGGAAAGCACCCTGATTGGAAGGAAAAAAGTATTAAAGAAGGTGATCTATTTGCACGAGTTTGTGGAATGAAGGAGCCAAGGGGTCGTGTCCGTGTGTTAGGTCTAGGGCCAACACCTCAAGATGTGGGCACACCGGGTACACGAGGTAAAATGAGCACAAGGGTTCTAGTTGAAATGGAAGCACGTCGACAAGCTGAACAACGCATGAACACAATGGAGGAGCAGATGCAACAAATGCAGGAACAACTAAACCAAATGAAAGATTTGATGTTAGCTTCACAAGGAGGGCATAATCTGGAGAACCTTAGCTCGCAGCATGGTTCTAATTCTCGACAAGTAATGAACTGTTTCCACATCTGTTCATTGCATTAATGATTCATCATGCATGGAATAAATCTTTTTACATATTGTTGGTTGACAGAACTCAAGAGTTGAACCCGAGAAAGATAATGACGGCGAAGAAGACGGTGATGAAGACATATATGTTCATAGAAGAGTTGTCGCAAGGCCCCCCTCAAAAAGCTCGTCAACACATCAAGATGAAAGCCTTGTAATCTTCTCATCCTTATCTACGTATTTATTTTTTTTGTTTCCATGTGTCTGTAATAATTATTTTTCAGATTGGTATGGATGTGCTTCTATATGCATGGAGTGGTCCTGAAAATCCTGTTGCTAAGGCAACGATTCTCTCAACCGATCATGACACTATTGTGGGCGGGGAGCCCCTTGGGCCGGACACTTATGAGGTTGTTGTCAATGTTCCGATTAGAAGGGACGCTGTGCTGCCTTATCAGTATGATGGTTTACGATATGTCGGCGATGCTGTTACAAGGTCTATTGCATGGCCATCTAGCAAGGTAATCAACAACCATGTGTGTTTTCTCCACTTAGCTCGTATTGTTTGACATGTGACGCTGACTCGTGATCATTTTGCTAGTTGAAGCCCTACAAGCCAGGGAGGTCCTCCTCATCCCGCCGCTAAGGTATTTTCTCCAATGGTAACTATTACAATTAGATATAAGCACCAAGTAGAAATTGTACTATATTGTCAACTATCTTGTTATTTCAGTTACGGATCTATTCCTGATAGTGCATAAACGTTATGATAGTTCCTTAACATGATGAGCATATCATATTGTCAACTATCACTTATGAGCATATCACTTATGTGCCAATCTGTAAACGATTGGTTTGGAGCTTAACCTTGGTTTGGAGCTTGATATGCCAATCTGTAAACGATTCAACACACTGACCGTGTAGTATGTGAGAAGATTTGTATAAAATTACTCCATTTTGGTTCACCATTTCACTCATTTTGAAGTCCCAGGTAGATTTCATTTTCGTTCGGCTTTATACTTTACCTATGGAAACCACTGCTTGAAGTATGCATGCCATGTAGTTTGTACAGAGCTGAGCACTAACCCTAGGGCTGTTGCATCTTCGGTTTGTATAGAGCCATGCCACCGACACTTGAGATGTTGCATGCATCTCTTATCACCAATAGCTTTAGGCATGCCACCTCTACACATATTATCAGGTTCTTGGTAGATAAATGCTTCAGTTATTAAAAGAGAATCACAGTAGTGTATGCTTAGGTTCTTTGGTGAATTATGAATCCAACATAGAGTTAGCCGACTAAGAATTTGTTCAGGATGACAAAGAAATAGAGCCAAATTGCATCAATGTCCTGTTGGAAGTACTATAGTAGATCATCTCCAATTAGAGAAAGACAGTTACGGATCTATTCCTGATAGTGCATAAACGTTATGATAGTTGCTTTCTAAATGATTGCATTGCTTGCATACTTGTCTGGTTAAGGGGTACAGAAATGAGGTAAAATGAACCATGATATTTTAAGACCAGGACGCAAGCATGCGCATGACCTTTGTATTCAGATTAGTAGTAGCTGTACTCCAATAGCATATATTCAGATTTGAAGAAAAAAAACCCATGAGACCATCCTCAGGTTATGCACAAGAGAAGTTTTCTATTTAGCTATTCTTGATTCTTATAGGTGATGCAAGGGTTAAGTTACTGGTATATCGATATACCACAGCACCAAATTATTTCAGCAAATAACTGAAAGCACATTACCTACTTTATCATATACTGGATGAACTTATATCTTCTATCTACTTTGCATATGATATGCTCATAAGTGATAGTTGACAATATACTACCAAGTAGCAAATATCCAGATTATTTCAGCAAATAACTGAAAGCACATTACCTTGACCACCTTGTGACGTTCCTCTGTTTGTGTAATAAATGAGCTGGCAGCTCATTTTGACATATAAGATCCAAAACAAAGGAAGAAAAATAGCTCAAGTTTAGTGGCAGTTGGATTCAGCTAGAGAGTTCACTTGCTTTGAAAAAGAAATTGTGAAATCTTTTGCTTCTGGTCGTGTAAGATGTATGCATACTGAAAACATAAATAAGAGAAGCATGGAGGAACAAAGAAAATTATTGGGTGTTCATGGTTGTAGAAAAGGATGCATGCAGTTCCTTAACATGATGAGGGCCTGGGCTGAACCTCTGGCCACCAAGAGATTTGCAGGTACCATGGGTGTGGGTGTGGATTTAGTTGCATGCCACCAGCCCACCACACAAGACAAAACTAATGTAATTTTATATCTACTACGAAACCAAAATATACAACATGCCAAAAGATTATAGCTGATAATCAACAATGTGTTTCAGTAAACTAAACGATAATTTTAGTGTTTGAACTGGCAATAGCAATGAGTTATAAGTGTTGTACACTTGCTCTAGTTTTCTCAATGTCATCAGCACATATGCATGTTGCATTCTTGCTTGCAAGTTGACACTGTAGTTTGCTTATAACACCCAATACATTTGATTTGATTTTTAATATATTCAGTATTTGATTTGTTATATATTCAGTATGTAACACCCAATACCTTGATAATTTGTCGAGTTTGTAGGTATATGTATATTCGCATAAATTGCCATCGCAGAAGTTCTTGTCAACACCTTGGTGGGAAGGAAATGCATGAGGAACCTAGTAGCCGGCGGTCCGCATCAACCAGATGAATTTGTAATGGAGGAGATTCCTTGCTATTGGAGATGCTGCACCTTTAGCTTTCATTTTGTAAAATTGGATGTATGTTCTGTCTTTTGACACTCAACCAATGTCTCATGCACTTAATTATCTTTAATTTTGTAGCAATCTGGGTGTAGTGACTTTGAGAACAAATGAACTATTTGTATGTGTGATGAACTAATGTATGATGTTATCATTTTGTTCGTTGTGTCCTTCTGGATTTAAGATTATGCATGTTGGCAATTGGTGGATTTAAATATACAACTGGGAAGAGTACTATCATACGAGACAGAAAGTCGGTCGGCAAAAGTTACACCGTCAAACAGTTGGTTGGGAAAGGCTATTATCATAGGAGCTAGAAAATCGGTCGGCAAAAACTACACCATCACACAGTTGGTCGGGAAAGCCTAGTCCGTTAGATGACCGAAAGTCGGTCGGCAAAAACTACACCATCACACAGTTGGTCGGGAAAGCCTAGTCCATTAGATGACCGAAAGTCGGTCGGCAAAAACTACACCATCACACAGTTGGTCGGGAAAGCCTAGTCCATTAGATGACCGAAAGTCGGTCGGCAAAACCTTTGGCGACAGACAGTTCATCGGCAAAATAATATCTGTCGGGACAACTATGTCGGTCGGGAAAAATATTGTTGGTCGGGAAAGATAATCTTACTCTATCGGACAATCGGTCGGCAAAACAAAGTCGGTCGGCAAAGGCCTTTGCCGACGGGACTTTCGGTGACAGATAATGTCGGTCGGCAAAACCCTTTCCCGACCAACTTTCTATCGGCGAAAGCTGTTTTCCCGACCAACTTGGCTGTCGGGGATCTAGTGTTGTGGTGTAGTGACATCCCTACTCCTACATCAGCCCCATGTACCACTCCTCTAGTGCCGGAAATACAAGGACCTTTAACTAGGGCTCATGCTCGTCAACTTAATTATCAGGTATTGTCATTTCTCGGTACTTTGTTTGATATTAAAGAACATATGGTGCTGCCTAAAGGATATGTTCTTTTGCTTGTTAGGAATGGAGGTCCAAACCAAACTGAGTTCGACAAGCAATGGCGCATGAAGACAAGGAAGGATGAGCAAAGCGGCCAATATACAAACAAGTTTTCACTCAACACTTCAAGTGCAAATGCAAGTGATGATTTGGTGCTGTACAAGAAGGCTTCCCACATCACTTTTGATCCAGAAAGAGCTAGAGATAGAGTCCCACAAGATTTGGACTCTGATTCGGATTGCTGAGACAGTCCTAACTTCAAACATTTTTATCTCGAGCACACGGACTCCGATTTGGGTGATCATGACTCTTTGGAAAGCTTATCTCATGCTCTTTCCAAACTGTCCAACCCCACCTCCAAATTCCTTACGAGCAGATCACAACTGCCAAAACAATTCGAGACTGTTTCTGAAACATATCACCTCTTTCTTTATATACCCCATAGGATGCCCTCTTTTGTTTTGGGTTTCACTAAAGTTTAGAGCTAGCTACATTGCTGTTCGTCGTGTTCTTCGTTTGTGTCTAAAGACCATATCAAGACCATTTGTGGAATCCCACCTTTTTGAATACCTCAATTATATTCGTAATTTCAGGTTGCTATATCATAATTCTTGCTTGTTCTTTGATCGCTTGCAGGGATTATAACCTCGTGTTTAGGTTGACCATGCTCTCGACATCATCAATAATCCATCGGAGTTGGTCTAGCGATTGCTAAGGCGCATCGTCGTCGCGCGGTGTAGTCGGATCATCAAGGCCGAATCCAAACAGATCGTAGTTATCTTTCTCATCGAAAGATGGGGACACCCTTTGTTCTATCAAGTAGTAACACCGTTGATGAGTACTATCAAGACCTTCAATATTACTTATTTTGTTGTAATATCAATGAAAATGAGGATGCTACTCTTAATATATTTTGGAAAGATTTGAACCATGAAATTCAGGACGAACTCATGCGTAAGGACTGCTTTTCTATCAATCGTTTGTTTCATCTTGCTTGCAAAGCTAAACAGATGATCAAGAGACGGATAAATAAGGCCAATAAACACAAGGTACAAGTTCCCATGTTGCAACCTACTAAAAGTACTAGTCTCCATGCTTCTCGTGATGAACTCTACTTGTCCACTACTCATGCTATTTTAGAGCAACATAGAGTGGAACCGCTTGTTACTTTGTCTTTGCCACAAGTTGAGAGTATTATGTGTGATGAATTACTTGATGCTCCTTGTGAAAAAGAAGAGTTGTGTGATAATACTTCACTTATATCCATACCACAACTAGTTGATAAAAATGCTACTAATGTTTTCGAATCACAGGTTAGTGCTGAAATTAGTGTTCCATGTGCTGAAACTATTGATATCTCTTGTGTGGAATTGTGTAGATATGATGACATGGTTTCCACCACATCGCTTGACCAATGTTCTGAATCACATGAATTGCTTGATGATTTTTGTAACCCATGTGATATCATTGATTTACCTAGTGATTTATATGTACAAAGTGATGATACACACGATGAAAATTCTAAAATTTCTGATTTTGACACCCATGCGGTGATATTAATGATGTGCAATCTATTTTGGGTGATATAGAAGTCAATTTTAGTGCTCCATGTCCTGAGATTGTTTCTTGTACTAATTTAAGAGTACTAATTGTTGAGCCATGTGTACAAACTGGTTCTGACATAGGCTATGATAAGTTGATAGAATATAATGACGTGTATAATGCTGTTAGTCATGATGTTGTATGTGCTATCTAACTTATTAACCCTATGACTTTGAGAAATGCTCTTGAAAAGGTTTCTGAACTTGTGAACTTACTATCTTGGAATCCCGCCTACACTCCTGCTTATATGATTAATTTAATTGGAGCTACTAGTGTAGATGATGAAATTTGTGTGCATTTGGTTTGCATCACTTGTACTGAACCAGTTGTTTCGAAACTTACTCATTTTGACAATGACCACCTGCAATTATTCATCTCATCACCTACGCATTATCACTCTTTGATTCAAATGATTATGTTACATGCTGTAGCAATTTATGACATAGGCAATGAATTCTTGATGCATAAGATTTGCATTGCATATGGTCAACTTTTTGCTTTTAGAGGAGATAATTTGACACCAATGCTTCATTGTTTTGATATGACCTCCAATATTGGTGCCGAATTGATGTTAAATAGCTTGTCACATGATTGTTCCAACATTAGTGCATTGACTTGCTCTAAAATTCAGCACGATGTGGCTTCTTATTTGGGTACCGCTAATGATTATTCACCTATGTTGGGATGGTTAAGTGATAGACATTGCAAACGTGATTCTATGCATGAACATTTTCCTTATATTTGCAAAACAGTTTATATGCATAAATACATCACTTATACTTGCAAATTGAGTTGCAATACTTGTTTGAATTATAAGAATGATGTACCACTCTGCATGTTTCTATGATCCGCCAAGCCGAATCATAGTTGTGATCATGGTTTTGATATAATTGCTAACTAAGAAAACATAACCATGATTGATAGATACATATATGCTGCATACACGCTTTCTTTGCTCTTTGATGGTTTTCAGGTTATGCAAAGCCGAGGACGGCTTTGTTTTCAAGGAGGGGAGGATGATAAGGACATGACCCCCATGGATACACCCGCCGCTACCACCTCTACTACCATTACTTCAACTACGTCCACTATAAAGAACAAAAGGAGATTTGTCAAGATCGTGAAGAACAAGCGAGGATTCAAGTTCAAACTCTTGGGAAGAGAAAGAAATGAGATTCATGTGTCCATGAAGATGTCCCACATGAATTGGTGCTGTACAAGGAGTCTTCCCACATCACTTTTGGTCCAACAAGTGTTAGAGATAGAGTCCCACAAGATCTGGACTCTGATTCGGATTGCTGAGATAGGCCTGACTTCAAATGTCCTTATCTCAAGTATACAGACTCTGATTTGGGTGATCTTGGACTCTTTGGAAATCTTAGAGAATGCCTTTGTAACAGATCACCTCTTATCTTTATATACCCCTAGGATTCTTCTTTAGTTTTTGGGTTTCATTAAGTTGTTTAGCTACTGCTACATTATCGCATCTACAAGTCATGTAGGACTACCGCCTTATTTAGATCGCCAGTGGACTCCCAATACACTTTCTTCTATCTTGTGCCAATTTAATACTCGCAATTTCAAATTGCAATTTATCATAGTTCTTGCTGGTTCTTCGGTTGCTTGGGGGAACTCGAACTTCGTTGTTCAGGTTGATCACGCCTACGGCAAGGTCAATAACCATCGGAGGTTGGTCTAGCGATTGCTAAGGCATGCCGTCCTGTACGGTATAGTCGGATCGTCAAGGTCAAACTCCACCAAACCATTAGCTACCTTCGTCTCACCGAAAGATTGGGCCACCGTCTCATCACAAAGTGAAATTAAAAATTCCACCCTTTGAGGGTTGGTATAACCCTATTGCTTATCTTATTTGAGAATTAGAGGTAGAACATAAATTTGCATGCCATGATTATCCTAAGGATCACTAATTTAGGGCTATTGTTTGTGAAAATTTACTAGTTTTGCTTCGATTTAGTGGAGTGAACATTGTAGGTTGTATGCTGATAATGTACCTACCACTTGCGCTACTTTGAAAGATGCCATGCATACTAAATTTGTTCCTCCTTATTATCAATGTGAATTGCTTAATAAACCACAGCATTTGAAACGAGGCACTAATTCTATGGAAGATTACTATCAAGAGTTGCAAACTGGTTTCATTCATTGTGCTTTAGTTGAGGATAATGAGGCTAAGATGGCTAGGTCCTTTGGTGGATTAAATCGTAAAATTTATTCTATCTTACTTGCAGAGCTGAACATGAAGTGTAGGATCGACAACCGAGGACAAGGATTAATTTTTATGTAGGTCATACTTCTCTGTGGACACCGAGCAGCCCCACTGCTCCGTCCACACATACCACTGCACCGACCTCCTCCAACAAGACAAGTCCCTCTACTTCAGTTTTAGCAAAAAGTGCACCTCCAGCTTCAAAGAGTACACTGGCTACCATGGCTAAGAGTTCATCTTCTTCCATTACATCAACAGGGAGAACGAGGGATATACGATGTCATGGTTGCAAGGGCTATGTTCACAACATGAGTGTCCAACTCAGCGTGTGATGATCATACGCGAAGATGGTGAATATGATTAGCTAGTGACTTTGATGAAGAAACTTATGCTTTAATTGGTGAACAAAAACAAGGAGCCCTTGAATCTAATCAAGACATGGAGTTAATGTGAGCCGATGACACTGACAAGTATATGAGCTTAATTGTACAATGGGTACTTAGTGTGCACATGAGCTGTGCCGAGCAAAATCAGCGGCATAATCTGTTCCATACAAAAGGGGTCATTAAATAGCATATTGTTTGAATCACCATCGACAAGGAAGTTGCAATAATTTAGCAAGCACGGATATGGTGGAAAAGCTTGTCATCACCACCAAGCTGCACCGCTATCCCTACTACATTCAATGGTTCAACAACGATAACAAGCTTAAGGTAACACGGAAGTTATGCTGATTTTGTTGATTGTGATATTGTGTCTATGCAAGTACATGCTTTGTTACTTGGTAGACCATGGAAATACAATAGAGATGATGTAGATCATGGTAGAAATAACCGATACTTTCTTGTGCATAAAGGAAAGAAAGTTGGTTTATCCCCTACGAATCCTAAAAAAATTTGTGAAGGATGATCTTGCTAGAGCTACTAGAGTTATTAGGAGCTATCTAGGTGATAGCATAGGGGTGTCCTGATCTTTCAAAGAGAATACGTATTGATTTTGGTGGAGGTGACTTTGATGATCTGACTACACCGTACTACAACGATGCGTCTTAGCAATCGCTAAACCAACTCTAGAAGATTTTTTACGATGCGGGAAGCATGGCCAACCTAAACACGAGGTTCAATTCCCTGCAATCAATCGAATAACAAGCAAGAAATATGAAGAAACAATCTGAAACTGAGAATAGATATGGAATATATTGATAAGTTGGGGATGTGTAGATGTGTAGTACAGGAGGTCTCGTCGACACTCATGCCTATGGCTAAGAGTAGCAATGCTAAAACTCAACCTAAATAGAATTTGATGAAAACATAGGCCTTCAGGGGTTTTTTATAGATGGGAAATCACCCCTATGTCGGTTTGGCCGGTTTAAATGGCTAGTATAGTTTGGTTGGCCGACGACTCTAGACAACTCTAAATTGACTCCAAACTGACTCCAATTGGCATTATTTCTTTTATATTGACTGAAGCATCAAATTGGTCTTCATATATGCTTTTTTGGTCTTCATCAACATGTCCATACATGGAGGCTTTGATGTCCTGAAGTCTTCATCACTTGATGTTTCTCCTCCTCCCAAGAGCTTGGACTTGGGTGAAGTAGAGCTAGCCATGGGTGAACCTGTAGGAACCATGTCCTCATCACAAGGAGTGCGGATCAGATTGTAGCTAGTGAGTTTGAACCACCTAAGAGTAAGCCTAAATCTGAACTAGAGCATGCTAATCAAATAAAATTAAAAGGTGCATGTTTGCTTGCTTTTCAATCTAATATTGTTGACTTGGATGATTGTATGAGCTTTTGGATATGTCATGCAATGAGAGTACATTGTTACTTGCTGATTTAGTTGTACGTCCTACTAATATGCCTTGCTCTATATTGTGTGACCAAATTAATGATTTAGTTGATGATTTTTGTGCATTATGTGATACAAGTGATTTGCCTCCTGTTTTGGATGCAAAACATGATGCTATATATGTTGTCAATTCTAAAATTCATAATTGTGGTGTGCTATGTGATATGGCCCACAAGTTACTATCTATTTTAGACATCAACAATATGACACATGATATGGTTGCTAATTTGGGACATAATGATATACAACTGTCTATTTGTGAGAACCCTAATTCTAACGCTAGGCGAGAGAGGCGTGAGGTAGAAGTTGAATAACTCGCGCTGCTGAGTTGACCTAGTTCTGCCGAGGAACGTTGGAAGTTAGAAAGTGAGGGGAGGAAGTGGTTGTGCATTCACATGTCATCCGCATCATCGCATGGCATATAGTATTCGTGCATGGTAAATACAATTGAAATTACATTTTATTAGTTAAAGGAATAATATAATGTCATTGGTAAATGTAATTGAACTTTAACTTTATTAATTGAATAAATGTTACAAGTGTCATAATACAATATGTTGCAAATGAATAAAAAGAAAAGAAATGGAAATTACATAATGAATCAATTCTACCTATACATCAATCTAAACTCTAATTCTTAGATCTTCGGATCTTCGAAGTCTTCAAACCCTGAGTCGTCGAGGAACACCGAGAACCGAAGGGAGAAATCCTTCGGGAATGTTGGCGATCATCCGAGGTCATCGAGTAGGGGCACTCGAGACCGTTGGAATCACGCCGTTGCTGTAGGAGGCAAGGGTTTTAAAATAAAGATGTTCAGAAATAATTTTGAAATAGAATCGGTCTTATCGGCACGGTTCCGCCGACATCCGCGGGGTTAGCCGCGGGGGCAAAAGAGTGCCGACGACCTAAATACTTTTCTAATTTCAAAAATAGTTTTGAAAATGTTTTAGTTTTAAAAATGTCCGAGGGCCACGTGGCTAAGACCCTCGTCGGACAACTTAACCTAATATATTACATATGGAGAAAAGGGATGAGAGAAGTATGAAAATAATTTTTATCTATCCAATACTACTTTGCCTCCATAATTCTATTTTTGGAAAAGAAATTGTTTTGCAAACAAAATTGAATGAGGCAGCCATCCATATAGTTACCCAGCCAACTATGCTTCTGACCGAAGTCAATTCCCTTAGTATACAAGGCAACCAACAGATATCAGCCGAATGGTACATCCAGCAGTTCTTGCATATAATCTGAACCGAGGCATCAGGTGTGAACAAGGCATCAAGAAGGGCAGCAGTAAAAGAAATATCTCAGCCAAGATACTTCAGCCCAAAGAAACTTTAACTAAAGTTTCTTAACCAAGAAGCCAACCAAAAATTTAAAGGATAAGGCCATGGGGCATTCGGGAGTATTATCAGGAGAGTAGAGAAGCTTGTAGAGGAAAAGGGCAAGACCTTAAGGTAGAGGAGCAGTAGTATACTACCACCCCACGTACACTTCGGGAGCTAACCAGCAGCAGCCGCAGCCACACTCAGAGAGCAAGAGGCCACTACAGAGGAATATTCAGAATTAAGCTCTAGGAAGACAAAGTCTGGAGCACAACAAGGCCACCAGGATCATCACGGGTAGGAGAAGGAGAAGGGAAGACTAACAAGCTTAGGGGTCTGATCTTGCCTTGCTCAATCCAGTTCAAGGTGAGGATCAGTAATAACACCACAAACCCTCTTATATCCATGCATTTTAGCATGTTAATCAGGACCCACTACTACAGAATTCATTTAACGGGACGCCCCTGTACAGACGGTTTTTTGGAGCCGTCTGTACAAATAGTAGTCCAGATGGTTCCAAACGAAAACCGTCTGTACAAATGATCTCAACAAGCGGGACGCTACAGTACAGACGGTTCCAAACTGGAACCGTCTGTATAAATAGCACAGACGGGTCCAAACTAGAACCGTCTGTACAAATCAAACAGTACAGACGGTTCTAAATTCAGAACCGTCTGTACAAATATGTGAACAGTACAAACGGTTCCAAGTTGGAACCGTCTGCACAAATCGAACAGTACAGACGGTTCTAAGTTCGGAACAGTCTGTAAACAGTACAGACGGCTCTAAACTTGGAACAGTCTGTACAAATTGAACAGTACAGATGGTTCCAAACTGGAACTGTCTGTACAAATAGCTGAAGCAAGGCTAGTTGATCTCTGCTGCCGCGGCAGCAAAAACTGCAGATTTCCTTGCCGCGGCAGGAAAGTGGCAGCGTCGGGGAGGGAGTTTGGCAGCTCCGATTGTCGAACGGTTTTCACGGCTGTGAGCGGGAGGCCAAACTCTACATCTCCAGAAATTTTGAGCCAATTCCGAGAAAGTCGATGAAACGACTAGTGGAAATCCCGGCCCGAAATCGAAGATTTTGAAAACGGCACCCAAACGAAATTGCTCGGCGGAAGCTGGGATCAAGGTGGAAAGCAAGTCCTCGACTCAAGCTAACCAGGGAAACAAGAATCACCCAATTTGGAGTCCGGGTGAAGGAGATATGCCCTCCGGAAGATGAGAAAAAGTAACGGAAAAACTTCCGGAGCGAAAAAGTCCCACTTAGAAGCGGAATTTTGAGGGTCAAGATGGGTACAGATGTAAACACGTGTATTTTTTTCAGATGCGCGTCGTCGTTAGCTTCGATTTGAGTGGTCGTGGACGTAAAACGGACTCCGTATGAGAAAGTTACGGCCGTTTTACTAAAACCTCTCAAACTAGGGTTTTTCAGCTACTCCCCTTGCCGCGGCAGCAGATTTTGATGTTTTTCTTGCCGCGGCAGGACTTTGTGGGCTTCTACACGGAGTTTGGGTGCACGAAAAGGGCTGAAATTTTGGGGGCAAGATCAGCACATATATATCTCCCAAACGGCAGAGTTTGAGCCCAATCTGAGGACTTTGAATTTTTGGAGTCTGAAACACATAGTGTTAATCTAATAGTCCAGACGGTTCTCAGTTTGGAACCGTCTATGCTATTTGTACAGACGGTTCCAAGCTTAGAACCGTCTGGACTAGGGGCGTCCCGCTTGGTCGTAGGGATAAGTTAAAAATAAAGCCCTCCCATATGTGTCGCGAAGTCCGTCTAGGTCAGCTGGCAACGTCACTGCTTGAGCAACGCGAGGTCGCGGGTTCGAATCCCGCTGGAAGCATATTGCGCAATTTATTCCTAGCGGTTGGATGGGACACGCGGACGGCCGGATGAGACGCGGCTGAAGGACGAGGCTCCTGGCGCGAGGTGTTATATTTTTATTTTTGAAACACGACATCACAGAATCGATTAGTACAGATGGTTCCAAACTAGAACCGTCTGTACAAATCGATTTGTGCAGACGGCTCTAGTTTGGAACCGTGTACAAATCGATTTGTGCAGACGGTTCTAGTTTGGAACCGTCTGTACAAATCGATTTGTACAGACGGCTCAAAAACCGTCCCGCTTATCTGATTTGTACAGACTGTTAGGGCCAGACGGTTCGGAAAACCGTCCCACCTGGGAGTTCCGAACCGTCTGGACAAATCATTTCTGCAGTAGTGACCCTCAAAATCTAATTTTCATCATCGGAGTTTTGTAGGAGACCTTAAGTAGTATCTGTTCTTGACATTAGCCATAGGTATCTCAAGCAACAGTCCTCAGATTTTAGATTCATCCTTGGGTTTTTGGGTTAGGCAACTCAAGTGTATAAACTGTTCTTATCAGATTTTCTGACATATCTTCCTCAAGTCTTTCTCAGAAAGTTAAACCTCATGGTAATGGGCTAGGAATCAGCTTAGGCATCAATATAAAAGTTAAGGCAACTTGTGCAGAATCTGCTCTTACCAGATTTCTGTTCCCAGATATCTTTCTCAAGCTTTCTCAGAAAAACATCATAATAAAACAAGGCAACATATAGGCAGCAGTGTAGAATCTGTTCTTTCAGCTAATCAACTGATTCTGAGTATATGTAAAAGGGTAATAACAGATAAGTAATATAACTCAAGTGTAATGCTTGTTCTTAATAGCTTCAAACACGCAATCATGTGTGCATCAGCTTCACTATTCACCATCACTATAAATCAGCCAAAGGACCAAGTGGGCATCTGTTCTTGCTAGATAAGGAGGCCACCAGTACACACATGTATATATATCAAAAACATCCCCAGGATGAGCAGTAGCATAACACTTAAACTTAGTGAATCACAGCAGCATAGCTTATCATCAAATAAGCATCAACCGAAGGCAACATAGGGTCAAGTGTAGTATCCTTCCATGTCAATTTCTTTTAGTCCAAATCTTGTACAGTAAAAGAATTTCCTTAACCTTAATTAACCGAGACACCAAGGTTTAGAGGCATCAGTTGAACCAAATCATGCTATCCACAAATTTACGAGCATTGCTTAGACCGAAATGGTGAAGAACCCTAGAATCGGAAAGATTGGGGATGGAGAAATTAGAAAAGAAGAGGAGTAAGGAGGCTTACCTGCCGAGGGGGAAGACCGGCGGCGTGGGCAACCCCACCGCGCCACCGGCGGGAGGCGAGCCCCAGCGGAGCACCGGCGACGCCGAGTGCTGCGACGCCGAGGCCGGAGCCAACCCGGGCAACGCGGCTGAGCCACCTGAGGCGGCGGCGTCGAGGCCGGATCGAGTCAGGGTGCGGACGGCCGGGAGGCGACGAAATGGCGGCAGCGGCGCAACCACCCGAGGGCGGCGGCGCAAGGAACCGAGCTCTAGGCATGGCGAGGCCGAGCCGGTGAGGCGTCCGACCAAGGCAGCGTCGAGGGGAGAGCCGGGCTAGGCGGAGAGGACCGCCGGCGACAGAGGACGCCAGGCGGAGGAGGCCACAGACCGGCGGCGGCGCATAGGTGAGAGAGAGAGAGAGAGAGCATAGAAGGGATATTAGGGATTTCAGAATGGGGAATTCAGGGATTTTCGGTTGAGAGAAAGAGAGAGAGTGAGATTGGGTTAGGTTAGGGTAATTTAGGGCTTGGGCCATTTGGGGCTGTTTTAGAAGTAAGTAAAGAGAAAAAAGGGAAAATGAAATAATAATGAAATAAAATAGAAATGAAGTTTTAAAATGAATTACCACAATTTTCTTAGAAGGGAAGAATGAAAGAAAGCAAGGAATGGATGTGTGTGTATACATATGTACACATGCATATAGGTGAGGAGTAAATTGAGATTGAGGATTTCTTAAGTTAAAAACATTTCCCTCTTAAAAGAGAAATGGAATAAAAACTAAGAAAATAGTTAAAAAGGGGGAATTGAAGAATATATGAATGCATAGGTATACCTAAGTGATAAATTATCCCAAATTGAGGGAAATATGTCATCCTTTAGATTGAAGCTAAACCCTAAAAGTGAATTCTAAAGATCTTAGTTGATTTCTTCAATGGATTGAAGTAGAAATGTTAAATTTGTGTATAAAGCAATCCAAAATTTAAATCGAGTAAGGTGGTCAGGTAAGAGATTAATATAAAGTTAGATATTTGATGTTCAAGTGAATTTCTAGAAAATTCCCATATCCTTTGAAGAATATCTAAGAGATCAACGAATGAATTCATTTAAACAATTGAAACGCACCATACTCGCATATATGCATAATGCCATGTCATTTACATTCATGCTCGAAGATTTTTCTGGATTAGTCCTTATCGGACCTTATTTGCCTTTTATCAGAAACCGGAGTTCCGCAAGCAGACCAGTCGAACTCCACTACCTATCCGTCACCAGGCAAGTCTAGTTTCTTGTTCATGTCCGTTGGAAATTGCCACATTTCCCTCTTGTCTATAACATGCACTGGAAATCTATTTTCTAAAGATGAATCAATTGTTGTTTTGTTTTGGATCGCCGGTTCTTGGGCGATGGCATGGTGGGTGGTGAAATCCTGGTATGGGTGCCGGAGGGCACATTGGGAAGGTGGATTTCATCACACGGGTTTGTTTCATATAAGGTTAATGCAACCAATGATCGATTGTGTTCAAGGGCCGTAGCGATCGCGCATACCACATACCCTGTATGGACGGGGCTGAGCCGAAGTACCTTTGCCCTAGGTTCATACTCCCCTGGGAACGCAAGACCTCGGTGGTGGGATCGGCTACCGGGAAGGTGGTTTGGCCATAGGGCTACCCACAGTTGTTGATGTGGTTCGGCCATAGGGCTGCCCACAATGTATTCAAGTGGTATTAGCTGCCGGGCTAGCCACAACTTATTGAGCAAGTGGTATTAGTCGCCGGTAGTCCTGTATGGACTACGACGCGGAGTATGACCGAGCAGGCGGTGAAAAGGCTTTGTGATCGGGGGAATGTGAATGAGCCTTGCAAACTCGGACACATGACCAAGTTCTTTTGTGGGTACAGTTGCGCAACTCTGCAGAGTGTATAGAATTGTGGCTGAGTCACTCCGTGTTCCCGGTTGGAACTGCGAACCCGGCAAGAAAGGGATTCATCGGGAATCCTAGCAGCTTGTGAAACAGGAGATCATTAGTCTCGTTAATTAAAACTTGACTCTCGTACCTTGCCATAACGCATATCCTTTGGAGAACGTTGCCGTTCTCGGTAGCTAGTGCATCAAACACCTCTTTGCTATTCCTGGACTTGTTGAGTACCTTCTGTACTCATCCCTCTATCTTAATTCCTTTGATTAGACTGTGAGCCGACGGCCGAACAGGAGATCGTCTACGTCGAGGTTGATGAAGAAGAAGCTGAAGAACCGACACCGGCAAAGGAGGAGGAAGGCGTGGACTACTACTACGACTACCGCGACAACAACACCGCCGAGTAGATATAATAGGTCGAGTCAAGGAGAGTTGTAGAAAAGTCTTTTGCTGTAACCAAACGATAACGGTTTTAAATTTCCCGTACTTTTGGGAATGTGTTGTAATACTTTATGTTGTTCTTCGAGTTTGTAAATTAAGTATTGTAACTTATGGACCGCTGCAATACTTCTGTCGTGCTACTCTGTGTGATATGTACAGTCGAGAAGGCACTTCGTCTGTGCGTATCGCGGCACTATTCCTTTTGATATGACCTCCAGTGTGACTGCTAAAATTGTGCAAAAATAGCTCGCTGCATAGTTGTTTCTTTCAACATGTTGTCACTAGGATGTTGCAAATTAAAATCTATTCACCTATGTTGGGATGGTTTAAGGAAAAATATTGCAACTTTTGTTCTATTTATCAATGCTTCACTTATAATAGAAACTTTGGTTGTCATAATTGCTATTGGAGCCCTTTTCAATTACCCAATTTTATGATATATTGCTTTTGATTGGGTAATAATGTGAATTTTTCCTATGTGCTAACTACTGCTAATCCACTACAAAGAGGGCATATTTTGTATGATATCTATATTTATACTGTGCACACATTATTTTCTCTGTACTTGGTTTTTAGGTTATCCCAAGCTGAGGATAGCTTTGTTTTCAAGGAAGGGGGCATGATGAGTATAGACCCTCATTCATACAACCACTGCTATTCCTACTTCCACCACTCCACTTGTTACCCAAGCTCATTTCAAGATGAACAAGAGAAGGATCAAAATCAGCAAGAGAAGATGCAAGAACTCAAGATTGTATGAGGAGGGGACTACAAGTGAAGATTTCAGAAACTTGAAGCCACCATAAGTCATATAGGATTTTTCCTTGGTGCTTACGGGCCATTCCACCCTATTGGTCGAAGGCACCAAGGAATTGTCCTTAGTTGGTTCGGCCAACACAGCTAGCTTCTCTAAGGGCTGCTCCCATTTAGAAAATAAAGGGCCCAAGGCCATGTAATTTCCTTATTTCAGAGTCCTGTTTTTAGGCATATCGTATAGGAGGAGGACACACAGAAGGTTTGGACCACACCTTTCCCCAAGGGTTTAGCCAGCCCCCTGCCCCTCTCCTCTTATATAATGTGGCCGACAGCCCCCCCAGACTTGGGTTTTGTTTAGTTAAAAAGTTAGCCACACTGTTACTTCGAGTCTGTCGATTGTGTCCAATGACCAGTTGTCAAAACCGCTTTTCAGAACCCCACATTTTTCAGTTCTTGATCTATATTCGCAATTTAGATTGCTACTTCATAATTCTCACTTGTTCTTTGATTATTCACAGGGATTAGAACCTCATGTTTAGGTTGACTATGCTACCAGCATCGTCAATAATCTACTGGATTTGGTTTACCAATTGCAAAGGCGCATCGTCGTTGTACAACATAGTCGGCTCGTTAATGTCATATGCACTAAATCGATCGTAAGTTCTCATGAAAAGATCAGAGCACCAAAACTGCTATCACTGTTAGTGTCTAGCCTACGATAGATGTGCCTGCGCTTGTTTAAAAAGCTAACAAAAATATGTTTAACTCATTGTGCAAATGACATGTAAGACACACTCACTTAACGGTTCGCTGATTTAAATGATAACTTATGACATGTGGGACATACCTGTCAGTGACCCATTACATTACTAGAAACAATAATAGAAATTAAAATGGATGGCACTGAGTATGACATGTGGGCCTAGTGGCTAGTTGACCAGTCAACCCTTGACCAGTCAAGGCTGACCCCTAGCCCAACATGTTAATCTCTACGGCTAGTAGCCCTTTTGTATAAAATGTATTATTTGTTTATTTCATCAGGGAGATCCATAAAACACTTAAAATGGCTAAAACTTGCAAAAATCATATGAAATTCATACTAGCTCCAAATGATGTGTAGTTTACATGAAAATTCATGGTTACCTATAATACATCATGGAATCATTTTCATGCATGTTACTATTGCATAAAAATGTGAATTAATTGATATGTTAATTAACCCTAAAATTATCATCTGGAACATAGAAAATTCATAACTTCTAATATAGGGCTCCAAATTGAGTGATTCCAGTTGCATTAGTTTTAAATTTAATCATTATACATTTTCAATTCATGCTATTGATTATTCCCCTTTTTTGTTGTTTTTGGGCATTTAGGGTTTCTTTTCGGTAGAGCCCAACAACAAGGCTTATTACAAGGGTGATCCTCACTAGGTCCAGGACCTTGGTCAGCAAGGCACGCATGCAGCTTGTTGATTTTGTGTTTAATTATGCAATGATTTGCTTGATGAGATGATCATGTTTGGTAACTTATGTTAATGGTTAATTATTGTGATGAATGGAATCACAAGCATGCTAGGCCTTGATTGTGGATCATGGCCAATGGGTCATGAAATTAATTTGGACTAATAAAATATGAAACCTAATAAGTGCGATGTGAGAGTCAGGGTTTTATGTCAACAGATGGATCGATGGGTGAGTTGAACATAGGCACCCTAGTGGTCTAGCCGATGCCAGTGTCGTCGGATACTACCCTTCACCCACAGTGAAAGTATTGTGTGCGAGTGTTGGGTAGTCATAGCCGGCCAGCTATGGATTAAAAACCCTTGGAACTCTTCCCGATTCGAGAAAGAAATGGATTAAGTCTTGGTGGACGTAGGAAATGTTGAATCAAGTTTTGATGAACTTAACATGATAAAATGGTTGAAATCTTATGTGTTTTTACATGTTGTTCTTGATCTAAAATTTTAGGTTTAAATATGAAAATTGATGAATATGTTGAGTATAGATTGATGCATATATTTCCTTAATGATTATGCTATGCCATGTCATTTTAGAAATGAATTACTTGTGGTAATTTACTTTTGTCTTATGACATGCTTATATTAATTGGAATGATTATACTATATGTTGCATCTTTATTGATGTTCAAGTCGAGTTGTTTGTAAGACTAGTAAGGTGCCCGTGCTGCGCTACCGAACCACAAGAAATGAGGCAGAATATGGTTTACTCAAGTCATATGTTGAATTAGTTCACTTTTATACTTTCATTTATCAATTATGAACTATGATTGAAGGCTAGTAGCATCGCTACATAATAAAAAATCATATTATGTGTACTAAAATTCCCTTGGAATTTTGTGTTTCCCAGCATAAATTGTACTCGGGGCAAACATTTTGTTTGAAATCCTATAAAAATAAATGTAAGGACAAACCGCACCACCACCTAAGACTTCGACAAGAAATAGATGGGCTGCCAATGATCAGATCTCGTGCAGTCAGTGAAAGGTGTATTGAGACCATGTTCGTGAACCAGAGGAACCATTGTGGATCTGGGGATATTGAACCTGAAATAGTTAGCCTGAGCTCTCAGGCTTAGATGAGCACGAATAGAGGTCGGCGACCAAGCCGTGAGTGGGTATGGAGATGCTATGCATTGAAACAAACAGCCAACTATTTATGTCCGACACACACATCAACCTAGAGGGCAAAATACTAAATTCTAGCACACGGTAAAAGGCTAAAAAACCTAACACTCGGGCTCCAAACAAAAAGCAGAATGGCATGGCACCGAAGGAACTCTCCAAAGCTGTCCATCATAATGTTGGACCAAAAAGTAGTCATATGCATTTCCTATCCCATGACACCTAGGGCCATGATGATATGAATAGGATTTGAATAAGCATCAACATGTTTCTTGACTAGTCTTCAAAATGTCTTCTTAATAACCATTCTATAGAAAGTGCATTGCTGCCAAGCATGCTTGGTAACCCAATACAGTAGCTCGGCATTCAACTCGGTGAACCCAATACAGTTAAAGTACAATCTTTGTAACTTTCATGCACATTGAGATCTCACATGCGTAGGAAGAGCTCAAAATCTTGGCATAGTTTAAGATCGCACACAAAACAAGAGATAGAAGTATGTGAGTTAAAGAGAAGGAGCACCAATTTTCAGTATTATACTCCAATTATTTAGCTGGTCTGCAAACAGAAAAACGAATGATTGAAGTACTAGCATCTCCTCTGTGCTATACCTATATGACATTCAACCACCAGGGTACAAGCTGCAGTTAACTACACTGTTATTCTTGACCTTTGCATTAGTTAGTGATGGCCAAAAGTAATACTGAGATGAATGGATGTATAATACAAAATTAACTAAAGTTCATAGCATTTCTGATGCGGACATCTCCTGCACCAAGGGTGAAGATACCACGGCTCATTCCAATCGACCAAGTCCACCTCCAAACTCTCGTGGTCCAATGACAAGAGCTCGAGCTAAGGCTATCCAACACGAGGTGTTTCTATTCCTTGACTCCTTCCCACTTGATCTGAGGTCGAATGGTATACTACCTGATGCTTCAACTCTTTGCTTGCTTAGATGTGAAGGAATGACCAAGTGGTGCGACGCCAAGGGGAGGAAGGACTTGGGATGCTGCTTGGGAAGCATGTCCGGACATTCCGGACAAGGATACCCGGACACTCCGGATGACTCAATCCCGGAGACACCGAGATCCCACAACACATCCAGACATTCCGGGCGAGCCCGGAGTCTCCGGACGTCCCCTGCCAGGAATGTGCTCCTCTCGGGATGGTGTCCGGATACTCCGGCACCAAGCCCAGACACTCTGGGAGGGTGGCTGAGAACAACGCCCTCCAACTCCACGCCCGGACACTCCGGACCCCAGACCCGGAGACTCCGGATGACCCCTGCCCGGAGCGCCAACTCCGACCCTCCGGACGTCCACTGAATAAGACGTCCGGACATTCCAGAAAACTTACCCCTGAATGTCCGGGCCCTACTGAAAGAGCATCTAGGCCCTAATTTGGTTTTGATGGTTAATGGCAACCTAAACTGGAATCTAATGTTTACATTTAGTGTAAGCAGATCTTACAGGTTCCATGATGAAGGGCTATCCAGAGAAGGATGGCCACCAAAAAGGTACATGGTGGGTTCAAGGACAAAGAGATGGCTGTGCTAGGCAGCTGTGTCACAGCTGAGAAGAAGCCGGTGCTGTGCAGGGAGATGCAAGCAAGGTGATGGTGGCTTGATGCGTCAAGGGCTGTGACTTCAGTTGGTGGCAGGTGAAGCCTAGATTTGCTAGTTTCTTTGAGTCCATAGGAACCACCCGTACTATCAAGAGAGATGAAATAGTAGCAGTTGTCTAAGGGAACCTTGCTCATCGCTCAGAGTGTTGGTCAGGGGGTTGGTGCTTTGAGGCCAATTGCCCTGTGTCAATAGCTTTGCACAAATGTATGTAGCTGTGTGAAAACCCTAGAGCCTTAGGCACCTGTGTGACACAGCTATGTCACAGGTGGTCTTTTGCTCTATGACTCAGGTACACCTCTGTACCGGGAGAGAGCTTGTAAAAGCTAAGGGAACTACTCTGCGATAGGATCTGCTGTGTCAGGGGTCTATTGGAGGTTCTCTCCTTTTCAGGTAGCTTAGGTAGAGTATGCTGAGGGCATGTAGTGTGCCAGGACCGGGCTGGATAGTGCTGCTATCAGCTAAGGGTTCACCTGTGTGCGCCGCCGGTGACACAGGTGTCGGTCTGCCTGAGCCGGGTACAGTTGGGCGTAGGGTGTAGCTGTGTCACCGGTGGTTGACACCGGTGGCTCACTTAATCCCACGTGGCAACAGGGTAACGGTTAGGTGCCTGTGGACCCTATATATAGGGGACCAGGGGAGGACTCTGTCCTCAACCTTGCTCAAATCAGTGATTCACATACGACCGTTGTAAAGCCTCCAACCACTCCACAAGAGCCAAGCGCCTAAGGGTTAGTTCGAGTGGGTTTGTGA
The DNA here is from genome assembly GCA_019208055.1 of Stipa capillata. Taxonomy (NCBI): domain Eukaryota; kingdom Viridiplantae; phylum Streptophyta; class Magnoliopsida; order Poales; family Poaceae; genus Stipa; species Stipa capillata. The sequence continues at coordinate 68,922 of JAGXJF010004132.1, forward strand.
GCTAGAGCACGAGCAAAGGTTCCTCCAAGAGATTGCTGCTGGATCATCTGTTACTCTTGGAGTTTGTCTGCTCCTAGACGGGTGTAGGAGTTGCTGGTATCACCCAAGCTTGTGTGGGCTGAACCAGTAGTTTGTGAAGGTGCTCTGAGGTCTACCTGCTGCAAGGCAAAAGGATCTCCACAAGCAAAAGGAAGAGTCCTGAAAGATCAGGTACTCGGAGAACAAGCATGATTCAGTGCTGGCCAACTCCTAGGAGTGGTCTCTCCAACGGAGACGTACCTTCTCTGCAAAGAGTTGGGAACTTCGGTGAAAATCCTCTGAGTCTCCTTTACTTCCTGTATTGCATGCATATCTGCTCATACTTACCTGCTTGTGTCTCTTAGACTTGATCTGCTAAGCTTACCTTTTCACCTGTGCTAGATCACCTTTATACCTGTGTGTGATCATCTGTTACTCAGCTGTTTCATTCTCTTGTATTCATCTGTGCTAGCACCTGTGTCAGGTTATCTCGTCACCTGTGTCTTTCTCCTGTGTGACAGCTGTGTGTTAGTTTACACATAGTTTTCATCTGTGTCACTCACCTGTGTCACAGCTGTCCATTATTAACTTGTGAAGTTATCTGATAACTTAAACAGAAGACTAAAAAGGAGAAATTTTATAAGCCAACTATTCACCTCCCCCCCTCTAGTCGGCATCTCGGTCCTTTCACCTACGGCCGGACATTCCGGACAAGTTACCCCAGAATGTCCGGGCGTACTGTCTGCGCACAGTAACGGGCCGAGGCCCATGTAAGGACTTGGCTTAGCCCTCAAGGGTTATGGAGTTAGGGCTATAAATACCCGTACCCAAACCCTAATCAAGATTAGACTGATTGTTAAGACTAAAAGTGAGCTTAGCTCCTAATCTAGGGTTCATCCCTCTAGGTTTGGGAGTTCCACCTTAGGCCTTTCTTTCCTTTGGATTGAACGGATCGGCGCGTGCCTCCGAGTGGTAAACGTGGCATTCAATTGAGAGCTTGGTTGATTTGGTTCCTAGTTCCCCAAAGGCTTTCTCGTTGGAGTTTGTTGTTGGGGTGGGTTTCCATCTAGGCTTAGCTAGTTACCCTTGTCCAAATCGTGAAGATCGGGAGCCCTCCATATCAATTTGGTATCAGAGCTCAAGGTTTCCACGATTTGGATTTGTATCCCTTCTTCTTCTACCCCCAATTTCTAGCCTTCTTTTGGTTTTTCTTACCTATTTTGAAAACCCCACAAAAAGAGCCCGTTTTGAAATCTTGATGCGATTCGGAGTTTTGGGTGAGTTTTGGTTGGTTTTGATCCACTAGATCTTTGCTATATTTGTTGATCTAACCTTCCTTTGCGTTGCCTTGGCCTATTCCTCGTTTTTCCCCTCCGTTTCATGGTTTTTGGGGCCGTCCCCTGTTTCAGATTTGAAAACCCCCAGGACACCCGGAGTATCCGGCCTACCCCGGAGTCTCCGGCTTGCAGCAGCCGAAAGTCACTTCTCTCGGGACGTGCCCCAGAGTATCCGGGAAATCTACCCCGGAATCTCCGGGCCCAACCGGAGTGTCCGGGTAATCTACCCCGGAATCTCCGGACAGAGCAATTGCAGACTGCATCGAGCGAGGTATAACCGTCTATCTTGCTCTCTTCCTTTGTGAACCAACATCCTCCTTTTGCGACGACTTTGATCCTATCAAGACTAGCTCTTCGATGATTGCTAGGGTTTTGTGCACTTGTTCTATCTAGTTTAGCTCTTCCCAAGCAATCAACAACGATAGTCTTGTAAGATCGTGGCATACAAAAAAAAGAGAAAAAAAGAAAAGGGAAGAAAGAAAGAGAAAGAAAACAAGTCAATGCCAATGATCCTTTGTAGGGAAATGCAAGCTTGAAGGAAAATCCGATTAGGAAGGGTAGTCAAGTGTGCAAATCTTTAACCCTACCTTTTGCAATCGAGCTAGCGTCTTTCCTTGTATTTGTGCAACGCGAGCTTATAGTCTTCGCTAGGAACATTTTGTACTAGCTCACTTCTTCGGTTGCACAAATCCCATTATCTTTGCGCGTGAGTTGTCTTGTGCTTCGCTTATATCCTTGAGATCAACTCTTATTGCATTGTTTCATTGTGGATTACTACTAATCATTGCAAAACCTCATTACCCCACTTTGCTTAGTATTTTGTGCTAATCCTTCCGAGATCCACTAAAAGCTTTGTTGAGTTAGTGCTTTGGGACTTGGAACTTTTTCAACCAACTCTTGAGGAACACTTTTACCCTCCGAGGGCCTCCAAACCTTCGATCCAAGGAGGCAAGGACTTCGGTGGTAAGTGAGGTGAGAGATTTCCAAATTTCTACATATTTCACTACCTTTGTTGCATTGCTAACCATGTCTAGGGAAGGATCACACGGAGCGAGTGGCAATGAAGACTGTGTGACTCGAGGGCAACATTTGGCCCTCCAACGAAGCCTCCATGACACTGTGGACAATTTGAGGCATGATATGACCCGGCAGATGGAATCAATGAAGACAAGCATTGTGCAGGAAGTTGTTCTAGTTCTTTGAGGCCGCATTCCTAAAGCAGAGATTGAAGAGGAAGAACCTCTTGATGAGACTGATGCCGAGATGGCGGCACGGCGAGCCCAAGTTCGAAGAACAGTTAGACACTGGACACCTCTTTCTCCGTCGAGAGCCCGAGACCCAACCTTTGGGCCACACAGCCACGGGCGAGCAAGGAGCCACCAAGGACGTGATGGGCATGAGGGAAGTGCCTCAGAAGGAGGGTCAAGCTTTCATCAACCTAATGACCGAAGACATCAAAGATACCCGGATAGAGACCCAGGGTTCAGAAGGCGTAATTATCATGATGAGGATACAGAACACTGGCAGAGGGGTCCACCAGGAGATGGGAAAGAAAAGTTTGGCAAGCTTAAGTTCACAATGCCCAAGTTCTCCGGTGATGCAATGGATCCCGAAGAATACCTTACATGGGAGCTCAAGGTGAACAAGGTCTTCCGGATGCACAATTACTCCGAAGAGAAGAAAGTTGCTATGGCCTCACTTGAGTTCGATGGATATGCACTTAAGATCTCTTCAAGAAACTTTAAGATCTCAAACAGGTAGTTGGACAGTTGAAGAATACTTCAAGGAGATGGAAACCGCCTTGATCCAGCTAATGTCCAAGAGACTGAAGAGTAGACTATGGCCTGTTTCTTGGCCGGATTGAACCATCCAATCAAGCGCATCGCCGACTACCAACCCTACAACACAGTTGTGGAGTTAGTGCATCAAGCTATCAAAGCCGAACGCCAAGTGCAAGAAGATGCCCGCTACTCTAAGTCTACAACATACGCCACACGTTCCACTCCTTACGCCTCACGTGCCACGGTGGTTGTTCCTCGCCCCACTCCGAGTGCTAAGTTTGCTCCAAGACCAACTTCAACTAAGTCAGAAGGTCACATGGGAGGTGGAAGTACCAGCATGTGCCAATGGTCAAACCCAAGTCATCCTACCACCTCATCTTCAAAGGATGCCCCAGCTCGAAGCAATGTTTCCTCAATGGCTTCAACGGGCAAGACCCGTGACATTGTATGTTTCAAGTGTCAAGGACGTGGCCATATGCAAAGAGAGTGCCCCAATGCACGTGTTATGTTGATCACTGAAGAGGGCGAATATGAGTCGGCAAGCGAAGGCGAGATTGATGCTATCCATGAGGTAGCAAGGCTTGAGCAAGAGGGAGAGTATGAAGATGGACAAGAGCGAATTTATTGCGAGACCGAGTCGGGACCATCCCTCGTCGTCACCAAGAAGATCCTCACCGTCCAGCTTCAAGATGAACCCGAGCAACGATGCAATCTCTTCCAAACTAAGGCCGCAATCGACGGCAAAACCATCAAAGTGATAATCGATGGCGGGAGTTGTCACAACTTGGCGAGTCAAGAACTATGCTCCAAGCTCAATTTGAAGTACAAGAAGCACCATTGCCCCTACCATGTGCAATGGTTGAGCGATAGTGGCACCGTCAAGATACAACACATGGTGCAAGTCGCCTTCAAGATTGGAGCCTACCAAGACACCGTGGAGTGTGATGTGGTGCCAATGATGGTATGCCACCTCCTCTTGGGCCGCCCATGGCAATATGATCGATCAGCGCGCCACGACGGGCACACCAATGAGTATATCTTCCGGTGGCAACACAAGGAGTTTGTGCTGCGACCTAGACACCAAGCCAAATCATCACCGACAATGCTCAGAAGTTGGCAAGGCTTCAAGAAGAGAAGAAGAGGAGTGAGTGTCGGAGTATTATTCCGGCAATACTATTTACGGGGCGGTGTGAGCACAGCAAATCAGGATGGCTGCACACAGGAGACAAGATTTAGACAGGTTCAGGCCCTCTCGGAGAGGTAATACCCTACGTCCTGTGTTTGGTGGCTGGTATTGCTGTATCCCGAGTGCCGCAGGCCCTAGAGAATCGATCTCGAAGGGGCCTGAGCTGTGAAACAATGGAGATTAAGCTAGATGAGATGTTCTGAGGTAGGATCCCGATCGGAGGTCCCCTACCGGGCCTTATATAGTCGGCCGGGGTAGGGTTACAGAGTCTGGATCGGGCTAAGAGATATGTTTCCTATTCGGTTACAACCACTCCGGGTAAGCCGGACAGATATTAGTCCTTGTCTTGTACTCCACGTCGGTGAGTCGCCCCCGTGTTGTAATCGGACTCCGAGTAGTCGGCCCGGCCCATCCCGTGGCCGGGAGGCCGGATTCGTCCTCCTTCGTGATACCCGGGTGGCATATCACCATCAGTAGCCCCCGAGTCCTTCGTGGTCTTGCCGCTGCCTGCCTCTTCCCCCGATTAGGTTTTTCGACTGGCCTTGGCTTGCTGGGAGATCACGAAGGGCTGACTGGACTCCTGTGGAAAAGGACAATTAAAGCCAAGTAACATTCACCCGTAAGGCAGGAACGTTAAAGGCAGGTGAGCTATTAACGGGTAATCTCTGGTGGCATCCGGTCCATCCCTGGGGACAGGGACCGGCTGATAACCCAGTGTGGGGCTTGCCATCAATCCCGACTGAGTTCCCGAGTAGCACCCGGCCTTCCCGAGTGGGTCAAGGCCGGCTTGTGTCCCCTGAAGGAATGCCTCTAAAACTCCAAGTCCGGACCAGAGAAAACAGTCACGACGCATAGGTTCCTGAGTTTCAAAGTCTTATGCCGGGTCATTCCACTGAATCTGGGGATCCCAGATACCAAAGCTTCGAGGCCGGAGCGCCCGATGTGCCTGGGTGAAGAATCCGGCAGCTCCGAGTTGCTCAGCATCCGACTCGTGACCCTCGGAAGGTACGCCATTTCTGTCCCTCACTCGGGTGTAATCAGCCGACTGCGTTCCTCGCTTGAGGCCAGCCTCTGATACCCTCTGTAGCCAAAGCGCCCGGCGCCGAGTCCTACCCGGCAGCCAGCTAGTTATTCTCGGAGAATACGCTTTAGCCACCATGTAGAGGAGATGCATTCCGATGGGTTGAATGGCCTGGAGGGCTAACCGTCGGATCTCCTTTATTAAGCCGCACGAATCGTGGCGCCATCAAGTCGTGGGTGCGGGATACCCGAACGTGGCCTGCCCGAAACGCGCGGCGGAATCCGAAACGGCGCGGACGTGGCCGCGGTGAATCCGGAACGTGCGATCGTGGGGAATCCAAACCGCCCGGTCGCTCCCCTTTATATTCGGCAAAGGCTGCGGGAGGGACCCACGCTCTCAAACACTTCCGCATTCACCCAGCACTTGCCGCTTCGTCTTCCCCTTGCCTCCAATCGCTCCGCGTGCTCCAAAACCCTAATCCCCGTCCCGGCTCCTTCGGATGCAAGCCCCGGACTGGGAAGCCGATCCTAACGAAGCCGAGGAGGACGCCTTGGTCTGGAAGCTGCTGACCGGAGAAGAAGGAGAAGAAACATCCGCCGAACCGATGGCTTCTTGGCAGAAATCGACGGCGACGGAGGCGAGACTGGAGACCCTCGTCCGGATGGGGGTCCTGCCGCCCAAAGAACTAGTCGAGTGGCGCGCCGCCGTGGGAGAGGACATTCCCACTCCAGGCACCGGCGAGCTGGTGGTCCACAGCCTGTTCTTCGAGCGGGGGCTCTCGGTGCCAGTCCCACCCATTCCTGCGCGGGCTCCTCTACTACTACGGGCTGGAGCTGCACAACCTCAACCCCAACAGCATTCTGCACGTCTCCAGCTTCATCACGCTTTGCGAATGCTTCCTCGGCATTCGCCCACACTTCGCGCTGTGGAAGCACCTTTTCATGGTGAAGCCGTAGCCAAGCAGGGATCACCCGGCCGTGGTCGGGGGCGCCGGGTTCCAGCTGAGATCCGGCACGGCGAAGAGTTACCCGGCTCCGCCGATGCCGTCATCCCTCAAGGGGTGGCACGCCCAATGGTTCTACTGCGCCAATCCCGACCCGGCGCTGCCGGCCTTCTCAGGCCAAGCACCAGTGGTCAAGCCAAGCTGGTCGGACCTGCCTCTGGAGCGAGAGGAAGGCAGCGCCGCCGTGCTGATGGGGAAGCTTGGCCAGGTGATGAGCGCCGGGCTCACCGGGGCGGTCGTCGTCGCGACCTTCGTCCGGTGGCGGGTGCAGCCGGCCAAACTCCGGGCGCATCCCATGTATGAGTACACCGGCCCGGAGGACCCGACTCGGGAGGCCGCCGACGAGCTGTCGGAGGGCGAAGTGCAGAGCCGGCTGGAGAAGCTTCTGGCCCAGGGAACGAGCCTGGACTTCTCCGACCGACCGGCTCCTTTTTGCCAGGCGAACACGCCGAGCAACGTAAGTATCCGAAGCCGTGCCTTTTTGGTTAAATCGCTGACCGAGCCTGACTCGGGTACTGTCTTCATTTCTTCGCAGGATCTGTTCGGCTTTTATTCCAGCGCTCCCCTCCCGGAGGACGAGATCTGGAACCAGCCGCAGTATGCAGACGTCCCGGCGGGCGGAGCGCCGCCGGCGGGGGCGCCTTCGTCCGGTGCCGGCCCCCCGACAGGGACCGGGTCTTCTAAGGGCACCGGGCCCTCCAAGGGGAAGGGCCCGGCGATCGTCAAGCCCCCTCCGCCGAGCGCGGCCGCCCAGGATGAGGAGGAGGAGTCGTCGGATGACGGCAGCGCCTACCGGATGAAGAAAAGGAGGAAGCCGGCGGGTACTGGCCCGAAGACGCGGGGCGGCTCTGTCGCTGCGAGGGGCAGCGCTCCGGCCAAACGGGGCGCCTCGGCCTCCCGTGCCCGCCCAGCAGCTCCGCCCGCCGCTGGGGCGGACAACCCCGTCGCTGGGGCGGATCCGGACGTGCCGACTACCACGGCGGATGCTCCAGCGGAGCAGGAAGACTCCGCCGCGGGCGCGGACCCGGCGGCACCGGCCGACACAGGAGCCGTGTCGACGGGACCAGAAGGTTCTGCCGCCGGTGCTGGTCCAGTGGCGACTGGTGATGACGCACCCCCCCAGTCGGGGGAGAAGAGAGACGCCGATGCTGCCTTTGGGGCAGCCGGCGAGTCGGGGACCGCGCCGATTCCGACTGCTGCCGCAGCCGGGCCGCGGGTCGCGGGGTCTAAGAAGCGCTTCGTCGCTCCTCGGTCTTCAAAGTAAGCCTCTTGCCGAGTACTTTTATAGTTTGATCTTGTCTTTCCTCACGTGCTGACGCGATTGGTATGGCCTTCGCAGGACGCGGAAGACGGATGTCCCGAAGGCGACCCCAAATGTCCCAGGGTCCGGCCAGAGCGAAGACCCTGCCACTTCGGACGCCCGGGTTTCATCGCCTCCGGCTGCGGTGAATCCCTCGTCGCCCCGGCCGCAGTCGCCCCCGTCCGCGAGCGTTCCCCAGCCGTCGGCAGGGGAGTCCGGCGCGCGGCCGTCTTCGCCGGTCGCTCCTGAAGAGGAGACCTCGCCGGGAGCTCTGGCGCCGGTGGAGCCCGCGGGCACCGGTGAGAACGCGGCGACGGTCGAGGGCCCGAGCCCCCGCGCTCCCTCGCCGATGCAGGAGTTCTCCGGAGCTCCCGCCGGCGCAGCCATGCTCCGAGCTGGCACGCCGGCCCCTCCGGGTCCGGGGGGCGGAGCCGGGGGATCCGAAGTCGACGGTCGACGACGTCGAGGAGGAGAAGGAATGGCGGGACGCGGCGGAGGCCGCTGAGCAAATCGGGGAGATCCTCCCTGCCCTGATGAAGGCGGCGAAGGAGGGCGCCAATCTGCTGAACGGCAGGCTGCTTCCCCTGATGGAGGTGAGTCGTTTCTTCCTTTGTAGGAGTAGATCCCTTAGGGAGTAGCCCCCGGGCCTCTGCCCGACTAAGTTAGTCGGGCGGAGGGCCCTTTGCTTTTTCCTTGTAGTCTTCACTCTGGGTGCACGAACAGTGCACCCAGAGGGTGTAGCCCCCGAGCCTGCGGTTGACTAGAATAGTCGGGCGGAGGGTATAGTTGTCTTCTTTTTCTTTTGTCAGTCGGACTCGGGGTGCACGAACAGTGCACCCAGAGGGTGTAGCCCCCGAGCCTCCACTTGGTCCTTGGGACCGAGTGGAGGGTTTGAACTGATCTTCTCGGGTGACTTCATTTTCTGACTTTTCACGTTGTGCAGAAGCTGTATCGGCGGTCGGAGGAGAAGACCGCCTTTCTTCAGGACCGACTGCCGGTCATTGACCGCCTGGAGCTGCGGAAGTCCGAATGGGACAAGATAACCGCAGAACGGCAGTCGGCGGAGGACGTGGCCCGCAAGCGCGGAGTGGAGATCACCGGCCTGAAGGCCGGCCTTTCGCAGGAAATGGCCAAGTCCCAAGGTAAGTCTGCCGAGTGACCTTGGTGCCTTTCCCGTGTTGTTTTTCATTGGGCTGACAGGGTGTCATCTGCAGCAGCCGAAGAGGAGGTAGCCCGGCTGAGGTCGGAGCTTGAGGCGATGACGGCCCGAGCCCGCGAGCTGGACGCCGCCAGGGAGCAGGCCCGGAAGCTCGAGGGGGAGCTGGCGGCGGAAAAGGCCCGCACGGAGGAGCTGGGGCGCGAAGTCGAATCTGCGGCCAAGAAGGCCGCGGACTTAGAGTCGACGCTTGCATCAGAGAGGGCTCGCGCCGACTTGGCGGAGCGGATGGAGAAGCAACTCGGACGCGACGCCGAGTTAGCGGCCAAGAGAGCCACGGACGCGGAGGCAGCCGCCGAAGCCGCGAAGAAGGCCCTTGCGGCGGCGGAGTCCGGTAAGTGCCGTTTCTTGGCTTTGGCCCGTCCGGCTGTCTCCTTTTTGCTCAATTGCCTTTTGTGGTGCAGAGTCGAAGGCGGCCCTCGAGAAGTCCCGTGGGATCCTCGGGTCGCTGATGAAAGCCGGGCAGGCGGCGTGCAGCGCCCTCTGGCCGGACGAGGCGGCGCCGGACTCCGTGGCGGTAGTCGCCGAGCGGCTGGGCGAAGTGCCCACCCGGGTGACCTTCATTGAGGAGGAGAGCGCGAGGACGGGGGGCGGCCTGGTCTTGGCAGTGGCGCGGTCCCACTACCCGACACTGGACCTGGAGGCCATCGGGGAGGGGTACGCGGCGGACCTGCCCGACGAAGACATCCCGGGGATGGTGGAGTCCGTCGAGCCCACCGTCGAGTCGCTGCTAAGTCGCTCTCGGCCTGTAGATAATAGGAGTAGATGTGAACTGCTCGGAATAGCCGAGTAGATTTTGTAAAGGACTCGGGGGTGCCGAGTTGCTTTGTTGTGCACTCGGGATGCCCGAGTGACTTGTGTTAACTTTGCAAGTTTTAACAAGTAAATTTTTGGCCCCATCAGAAAAACTTGTGTTCCTGTGTATGTAAGCTTGTGCGTTTGTGCTCTTTGCCGATCCGTCGTAGCCTCCTTTGCGTAGGGATTAGCCGTGGGCGTGTGTCCCGAGTAGCGTAAGGGTGTGGCGTAGACCGGCGATCGGAGTCAAGGAGTTAACGTTAGACTTGTATACACAGTACTTAAGCATTTTGCGCTGATGGTGACCCGGGTGGTAATCCGTCGAGTGCCTGCCACGAACGGGCGCAGCGAGGCAGTCGGGTAGAGAGATACTTTCGAACAAAAGCAAACTCTTTATTATTATGTCTGATACACTTAGAAAAAGGGTTTAAGCATAGAAACGACGTAGCTGTTCTATGTTCCATGCGTTGGTGAAGACGTTGCCGTCGCTGTCCTTCAGTCGGTAAGCCCCCGGGCGTAGCACCTCAGCGATTATGTACGGGCCTTCCCATGGCGGCGAGAGCTTATGCTGTTCCTTGTTCGATTGGACTCGGCGTAGAACCAGGTCGCCGACATTGAAGGAGCGGCCGCGTACGTGCCGACTGTGGTAGCGCCGCAGGGCCTGTTGGTACTTTGCCGACCGAAGGAGGGCAACCTCGCGGGCTTCTTCGAGCTGGTCGAGGGCGTCGTGCCGGGCTTCTTCTGACTCGGCTGCGTTGAAGGCTCGGACACGCGGGGACCCGTACTCCAGGTCAGTCGGGAGGACAGCCTCAGCACCGAAGACCATGAAGAAAGGTGTATAACCCGTTGACCGGTTAGGCGTGGTCCGGAGGCTCCAGAGGACCGAAGGTAGCTCGGCTGCCCATCTGCCTGCGAATTTGTTCAGACGCTGAAAAATTCGAGGCTTGAGGCCTTGTAGTATTAACCCGTTGGACCGCTCGACTTGCCCGTTGGTGCGTGGGTGTGCCACGGCGGCGAAGTCGAGGCTGATGTTGTAGTCGTCGCAGAATTGGAGAAACGCCCGGCCAGTGAACTGGGTGCCGTTGTCCGTGATAATGCTATTGGGTACGCCGAACCGGAAGACGATGTCCCGCACGAACTCGACGGCCTTTTCAGCAGTTATCGTGGCGACCGGCTTGGCTTCGATCCACTTTGGTGAACTTGTCGACTGCGACGAAGAGGTGCGTGTAGCCCCCGGGCGCTTTCTTGAACGGGCCGACCATATCCAGTCCCCAGACTGCAAAGGGCCAGGTGAGCGGTATGGTCTGGAGGCCTGAGCCGGCAAGTGTGTCTGCCGGGCGAAGTATTGGCACCCTTCGCAGGTGCGGACGATGTGTTCCGCGTCGGACACGGCAGTCGGCCAGTAGAAACCTTGTCGGAAGGCCTTCCCGACTAGTGATGCGGGCGCAGCATGGTGTCCACACACTCCCGAGTGGATCTCACGCAGGAGCTGCTTTCCCTGATAGTCGGGTATGCACCGTTGGAGTATCCCAGAGGTACTCTTCTTGTAGAGCTCGTCTTCTATGATGACGAAGGACTTGGCGCGTCGCGCGATGCGGCGTGCCTCGGTTTTGTCCGACGGGAGGGTGTCCCGCAAGAGATAGTCCAGAAAAGGTGTAGTCCAGTCGGAAGTGACAGCGAGGACCTCCGCGGGAGGCTGCTGAGTAGCGTCACTCTCCGGGACTTGTGGTTCTTCGGTCTCGGGCGGCGCGTCCGCCTTGATAGAAGGGGTGTGCAACTCTTGGAGGAAAACTCCTGTCGGGACGACGTCCCGACTGGATCCCAGTTTGGCGAGTGCATCTGCGTCTTCGTTGTCGCGGCTGTAGAACGTGAGTGATCTCAAGACCATCGAACTTGGCCTCGAGCTTGCGGACTTCTTGGCAGTAGGCTTCCATGGAGGGGTCGCGGCACGACCAGTCCTTCATTACTTGCCGGACCACCAGTTCCGAGTCACCGCGCGCAAGGAGGCGGCGAATCCCGAGTGAAACCGCAAGACGAAGACCGTGGAGCAGAGCCTCATACTCGGCGACGTTGTTGGATGCCGGGAAGTGGATCTGCAGTACGTATTTGAAGCGCTCACCCTTGGGAGAGATGAGCACAACGCCAGCCCCCGCGCCCTGGAGCATCAGAGAGCCGTCGAAGTAGAGTACCCAGTGCTCGAGGTCGACGACAGAGGGCGGGGACTGGACTTCTGTCCACTCGGCCATGAAGTCGGCGAGAGCCTGAGACTTAATAGCCGTGCGAGGAGCGTAGACTATGCTGAAAGCCATAAGCTCCATGGCCCACTTGGCGATCCTGCCCGTGGCGTCACGGTTATTGATGACGTCGGAGATCGGGAAGGAGCTGACCACCGTAATGGGGTGGCCCTGGAAGTAATGGACGAGCTTCCGGGACGTGATGAAAACCGCATAAGCTATTTTCTGGATCTGAGGGTAGCGCGCCTTGGACTCGGAGAGCACTTCACTGATGAAGTAGACCGGGCGCTGTACCTTCTGAATATGACCGAGCTCGGGACGCTCCACGACCAAGACCGTGCTGACTACCTGAGTAGTCGCTGCAACGTAGAGAAGCAGTGGCTCATTGGGCATGGGAGACGCCAGCACCGGGGGGGTAGTTAAGAACTTCTTCAAGCCGTCCAACGCATCCTGGGCTTCTGGTGTCCAGGTGAAGGTTTCCGACTTCTTCATGAGCTTGTAGAGGGGCATAGCCTTCTCGCCAAGTCGGGAGATAAATCGACTGAGAGCTGCCATGCACCGGTAAGCCTTTGGACGTCTTTGAGATTCTTTGGTGGGGCCATCTTGAGGATGGCATCGATCTTCTCCGGGTTGACCTCGATCCCTCGTTCGGAAACAAGGAAGCCGAGTAGCTTGCCCGAAGGGACCCCGAAAACACACTTCTCGGGGTTAAGCTTCATGCTGAATCGTCGAAGGTTGGCGAAGGTCTCTCCCAAGTCACTCAGGAGGTCTTCTTTCTTTTGGGACTTGATCACCACATCGTCGACGTAGGCTTGCACGTTCCGGCCGATCTGGGACTGAAGGCAGCGCTGTATGCACCGTTGGTACGTAGCGCCAGCATTCTTGAGTCCGAAGGGCATGGAGACGTAGCAGAAGGCGCCGAACGGGGTGATGAAAGATGTCTTGATCTCGTCATCCTCCTTCATCTTGATCTGGTGATAGCCCGAGTAGGCGTCGAGAAAGCACAAAATTTCGCACCCGGCCGTGGAATCAACCACTTGGTCGATGCGAGGAAGAGTGAAAGGATCTTTGGGACACGCCTTGTTAAGGCTAGTATAATCAACACACATCCTCCACTTTCCATTCTTTTTGCGAACAAGAACTGGGTTCGCTAACCAGTCGGGATGATACACTTCTTTAATAAAACCAGCTGCTAGGAGCTTGGCTATTTCTTCTCCTATGGCCTGACGTCTATCCTCAGCGAATCGGCGCAAGCGCTGTTTGACCGGCTTGGCATCCGGCCGAACATTGAGAGAGTGCTCGGCAGCCTCCCTTGGGACTCCGGGCATGTCGGAGGATGTCCATGCAAAGATGTCCCGGTTGTCCTGGAGGAAGCTGACGAGCGCGCTTTCCTATTTATCGCTGAGTGCAGTCCCGATCTGCGTCGTCTTGGAGGAGTCTTCGGGGTTGAGTTGGATCGACTTGGTGTCCCGAGCCGACTGGAAAGATGTCGACGTTGAAGCTTTCTTGGATGGCGGTGCTTCCTCGACCACGGCCGACTTGAGGTCGGAGAGGGATGGCCTCGGCGATCTGGGCTGCGGCGAGGTTGCAGTTCTCGAGATCACATGTGTAAGCATGCTGGAAGCTGCTTTGCACTGTGATAACCCCATGGGGGCCCGGCATCTTGAGCTTCAGGTAGACGTAGCTGGGGACAGCCATGAACTTGGCGTAGCAAGGACGCCCCAGGATGGCATGGTATGATCCTGGGAAGTCGACGACCTCGAAGGTGAGAGTCTTGGTCCGGAAGTTGTCGGGAGTACCAAAGGTAACGGGCAGGCTGACCTGCCCGAGTGGACTCGCCATCTTGCCGGGCACCACCCCGTGGAAGGGGGCACCAGTCGGCTTGATCTCGGATCGAGAAATCTTCATATCGTCGAGGGTCTTGACGTAGAGGATATTAAGACCACTCCCGCCGTCCATGAGGACCTTGGTGAGGCGGACGCCGGAGACGATCGGGTCCACCACCAAGGGGAAACGCCCCGGCTGGGGTATGTAGTCGGGGTGATCCGCGCGTCCGAATGAGATCACGGACTCGGACCATCGCAGGTACTGGGGCACGGCCGGTTCCGCTGCGTTGACCTCTCGGTCGATGATCTTCTGGCGACGTTTGGACTCGTAGCCGTTAGGGCCGCCGAAAATCATCAAGCAAGCGGTTTCTTTCGGGAACTCATCACCCTCGTCCTGAGGGGGTTCCTTCTTGCCCTTGTTGGGGGCGTAGGGTTTGTTCAGGTTCTTCAAGAGGTTGCAGTCGCGTGTCAGATGATTGGACTTGGGTCCATGGAAGTGACACGGCTGACTCATCATCTCCTCGAAGGTTGTGTTGGTGCGCGGTGGACGGCGCGCCGGAGCACGCTCGGCAGCAGCAACGAGGTCTCCGCCCTTGCGCTTGCGGTGCTTCTTTCTAGACGACTCGGGCTGGTCGTCCCGACTGGAGGACTCGGGCGCCTTGCCCTTGCCTCTGCCCTTGTCGTCCCGAGTAACACTGCGGACAGCCTCTTCGCCGGTAGCGAAGCTGTTGGCTATGTCGAAAAGCTCGCGCGTAGTCTGTGGATTCTTCCACGCAATCTTGTGGATCAGGTCGGTGCTCCGAACTCCTTTGGAGAAAGCGGTAATGACGTCGCCCTCCCGGATCTCGGGCAGAGAGTTCTTCTTCTTGGAGAAGCGCTGGATGTACTCACGGAGAGTCTCATCCGCCCCTTGTGTACAGCTGTGGAGATCCCACGCGTTCCCGGGCCGATTGTAGGTGCCCTGGAAGTTGTTCACGAAGAGGGTCTCGAGGTCTTTCCACGTATGGATGCACCCCGGAGGTAAGCTGGTCAACCAGGCTCGCGCCGAGTCGGCCAGGAAGAGCGGCAGGTAGTGGATCGCGACGTAGTCGTTCCCACCGTTGGTTCTGCACGCTGTGTGGTAGTCGGACAGCCAGATGTCCGGCCGAGTCTCTCCCGTGTACTTGTCGATGCCGGTGACCCGGAATCGCGGCGGGAAGATGACGCTGCGGATACGAGGGCCGAATGCTTTCGGACCCGAGTAACCCATGCCGGAGGAAGTCAGAGGAGAACGTTCCCGGCTGGTGGCGCCGCTACCATTGTGGTGGTTGCCACGATCTTCTCTCCTGGAACCATGATGAGCGCTTCTCTCAGCGTCTGCTTGGCTCCTTGGTCCGAGTCGATCACGGGCCGGTATAGCTTGGCGAGCGTTTTTGCCCGCGTCCTGGCGGGCGCGGGTTCTCGCATCTATGGTGCCTCGGGCGTCTCGATCGGGTCCGAGTCGCCCGTGGACGTTGCTGGCCGGCTGATGTCGGCCGGGGCTCGCTCGCTGGCTATCCATGCGTGACGGACTCTTCTGAGGCGTAGAGCGCCGACTCCTTGCACCTGCGGAGGAGCCGGGGTGGTCTTCGAAAACTTCAGCGTACTGGAGGGCGGTCTCTTCCAGCAGGACGCGGAGCCGTCGAAGTTCGTCATATCCCGGGTTGCCCTCGGGGATATCACTGGCACGGGCCGCCACTGTGGCCGCGACGATATTGTGACTCGGGAGAGGAAATATCGGGACTCCTTCCCTTTCACGCATGCGGAGCTCGTTGTGAACCTGGCGTCCACGAGCCCTCATGTCATCATTGCGTCGCTGGTCGTCACGCTGGCGGACGAGCCGGGTCTGCTGCTCGATCAACTCTTCCTCCTTAGCAAGGAGTCGGAGTCGAGTGGCCTCGAGCTCGGCCGGTGTTTGTTGCTCGATGGGAACTTCTTGGCCGTCACCGCCATCTAGCGAGCCGGCATTGGCCATGAAGACTTCCCGGGACGGATGGTGGCTGCCAGAGCTTTCGTCCTCGTCCGAGTAGTACTCGAGGACGGGGAGGAGAGATTCGATAGCGCCCACCAGCCGGGATCCGAGTGCGAACTCGTGCGCGACAAACGGATCTGGTTTCGGCGAAGCCTCTTCCCTGGGGAGAGGGGCCGAGTGCGCGGGCTCCGTGGGAGGCCCGTGCTGGAGAGCTGATGAAGCCTCTGCCGATCGGGACGTCGCCGAGTAGCAGAGGTGAAGCTGGCCGACCTTGTCGGCGATGAAATCCAACCTTCCGAAACGGAAAAGGTGGCCAGGGTCTGGGACAGCGCTGATGAAGGCGAACTTCAAGATGCTTCCCGAGACGAAGGTGTTGTTGTTGACGAAAGCCATCCTGACTCGTGCAGATGGATCTATGCGCACAAGCCCCTACCTGGCGCGCCAACTGTCGGTGTATTATTCCGGCAATACTATTTACGGGGCGGTGTGAGCACAGCAAATCAGGATGGCTGCACACGGGAGACAAGATTTAGACAGGTTCAGGCCCTCTCGGAGAGGTAATACCCTACGTCCTGTGTTTGGTGGCTGGTATTGCTGTATCCCGAGTGCCGCAGGCCCTAGAGAATCGATCTCGAAGGGGCCTGAGCTGTGAAACAATGGAGATTAAGCTAGATGAGATGTTCTGAGGTAGGATCCCGATCGGAGGTCCCCTACCGGGCCTTATATAGTCGGCCGGGGTAGGGTTACAGAGTCCGGATCGGGCTAAGAGATATGTTTCCTATTCGGTTACAACCAACTCCGGGTAAGCCGGACAGGTATTAGTCCTTGTCTTGTACTCCACGTCGGTGAGTCGCCCCCGTGTTGTAATCGGACTCCGAGTAGTCGGCCCGGCCCATCCCGTGGCCGTGAGGCCGGATTCGTCCTCCTTGGTGATACCCGGGTGGCATATCACCATCAGTGAGCGAGAGAGCACTACCTTGAGTGAATTCCACCATTCGGTAAGCGAGAGCCACAGGCCCAAAATGAGAGAAAAGAGCAAGGAAGAGAGTAGAGGCTTAGTGATGCTAGCCACCAAATCCGAGATGAGAGGAGTGAGGAATGACCCACCTACGCTACACTTTGTACTTGTGTACAAAGATGTAGTTGCTTTGACTAACGACTCACCTCCACTTTCTCTAGCTATGTCTCGTGTTTTGCAGGAATTCGCGGACGTCTTCCCCGATGAGATCCCGGCGGGCCTTCCACTCATTCGAGGCATCGAACACCGCATCGACCTCATCCCGGGAGCGCCTCTTCCCAACCGGCTGCCTTACCGCGCCAACCCCGAGGAGACTAAGGAAATACAACGTCAAGTACAGGAGCTACTTGACAAGGGGTACATTCGTGAAAGCTTAAGTCCTTGCGCCGTTCCTGTCATTCTTGTCCCCAAAAAGGACGGATCTTGGCGCATGTGTGTTGATTGCCGAGCCATCAATAATATCACCGTGCGTTATCGCCATCCCATTCCTCGTTTAGATGACATGCTAGATGAGCTTAGTGGCGCAACTATTTTCTCTAAAATTGACTTGAAGAGTGGCTATCACCAAATAAGAATGAATGAAGGAGATGAATGGAAAACTGCTTTTAAAACCAAATTTGGCTTATATGAGTGGCTTGTCATGCCTTTTGGTTTATCCAATGCTCCTAGCACTTTTATGCGCCTAATGAATCATGTCTTGCACCAATTCATCGGAAAATTTGTGGTAGTCTACTTTGATGACATTCTCATATATAGTAGAACGTTGCATGATCATGTTGCTCACATTAAGCAAGTTCTATTAGTGCTTAGGAATGAACGTTTATTTCCTATCTTGAGAAATGCACCTTTTGTACGGAGAAGCTTGTTTTCTTAGGCTTTGTCATCTCTACTCATGGCATAGAGGTAGATGAATCTAAAATTGAAGCAATTAAAAATTGGCCTACCCCTATCAACGTGAGTCAAGTGCGTAGCTTTCATGGCCTAGCAAGTTTCTACCGTCGCTTTGTCAAAGAATTTAGTGCTATTGCCTCTCCTTTGAATGAATTAACTAGAAAGAATGTTCCTTTTGTGTGGGGGTAATCTCAAGAGAATACTTTTCAAGAGTTAAAGAAACGCTTAACCGAGGCACCCTTGCTTGCTTTACTGGATTTCACTAAAACCTTTGAAGTAGAATGTGATGCTAGTGGGATCGGTATAGGGGGTGTACTCATGCAAGAAGGCAAACCGGTCGCTTACTTTAGTGAGAAATTGAATGGAGCTCAACTTAATTACCCGGTTTATGACAAAGAATTGTATGCTTTGGTTCGTGTTCTTGAAGTATGGCAACATTACCTTTGGCCAAAAGAATTTGTTATTCATTCCGATCATGAGTCATTAAAATATCTTAAGGGCCAAGCTAAATTGAACCGTAGGCATGCAAAATGGGTCGAATTCATTGAAACATTCCCTTATGTAGTCAAATACAAAAAGGGTAAAGAGAATGCAGTGGTGGATGCACTTTCCCGTAAAATGACCCTTTTGAATCAACTTGAAGTTAAGGTTTTGGGTTTAGAGTGCTTGAAAGATTTATATGGTAATGACCCTGAGTTTGCTTTCCCTTTTGCTAATTGTAGAGAAGGAAAGGGTTGGGACAAATATCATGTGCATGAGGGTTTCCTTTTTCGAGCTAACAAACTATGCATCCCCGAGTCGTCCGTGCGTTTGCTACTTTTACAGGAATCACATGGCGGCGTCTTGATGGGACACTTTGGGAGGGATAAGACCTATATGATACTGTCCAACCACTACTATTGGGCGAAAATGCGACGAGATGTGGAGAGATTCGTCCAACGATGCATTACATGCCACAAAGCTAAGTCAAAACTGAACCCTCACGGTCTTTATACTCCACTTCCTGTTCCTAGTGCACCTTGGGAGGATACTAGCATGGACTTTGTGTTAGGATTGCCTAGGACCAAAACGGGGAGGGATTCCGTATTTGTGTGTGTGGATAGGTTCTCAAAAATAGCACATTTTGTTCCTTGCCACAAGACCGACGATGCTTCACATGTTGCTAATTTGTTTTTCAGGGAAATTGTGAGGCTTCACGGTGTGCCCAAGACCATCGTCTCCGACCGCGACGTCAAGTTCCTCAGCTATTTTTGGAAGACATTGTGGGCCAAGTTGGGAGTCAAGCTTCTCTTCTCCACAACTTGCCACCCCCAAACCGATGGGCAAACCGAGGTCATCAACCGCACCTTGTCAACTCTCCTCCGCACCATGAACACGAAGAACTTGAAGGAGTGGGAAGAGTGCATTCCCCATGTGGAGTTCGCCTACAACCGCGCGGTGCATTCTACCACAAGCTTGAGTCCCTTCGAAGTGGTGTATGGTTTCAACCCCTCTACACCACTCGATCTTCTTCCACTACCACTACATGAGCGAGTCAACATGGATGCCTCCAAGCGAGCGGCGTTCAAGAGGCTCCATGAGACGACAAGGGCCACCATCGAGCAACAAGTGCTTCGTCACGCCAATAAAGTCAACCAAAGCAAGAAAAAGATGGTGTTTGATCCCGGTGATCTTGTGTGGATTCACCTCCACAAGGAGCGATTTCCGGAAGAACATAACTCCAAGCTCAAGCCTCGCAGAGATGGTCCCTTCCAAGTGCTTCAACGCATCGGCGACAACGCCTACAAGATTGATCTTCCACCAGACAAGTACTCGGTGAGCAACACCTTCAATGTCGCGGAACTTTCACCCTTCCATGGCTACAATGACTTGGAGTCGAGGTCGACTCCTTTTCAAGAAGGGGGGAATGATGCGGACATCTCCTGCACCAAGGGTGAAGATACCACAGCTCATTCCAATCCACCAAGTCCACCTCCAAACTCTCATGGTCCAATGACAAGAGCTCGAGCTAAGGCTATCCAACACGAGGTGTTTCTATTCCTTGACTCCTTCCCACTTGATCTGAGGTCGAATGGTATACTACCTGATGCTTCAACTCTTTGCTTGCTTAGATGTGAAGGAACGACCAAGTGGAGCGACGCCAAGGGGAGGAAGGACTTGGGATGCTGCCTGGGAAGCATGTCCGGACATTCCGGACAAGGATACCCGGACACTCCGGATGACTCAATCCCGGAGACACCGAGATC
Organism: Stipa capillata; assembly: GCA_019208055.1. NCBI lineage: Eukaryota > Viridiplantae > Streptophyta > Magnoliopsida > Poales > Poaceae > Stipa > Stipa capillata. The sequence continues at coordinate 88,784 of JAGXJF010004132.1, forward strand.
CCACAACACACCCGGACATTCCGGGCGAGCCCGGAGTCTCCGGACGTCCCCCGCCAGGAATGTGCTCCTCTTGGGATGGTGTCCAGATACTCTGGCACCAAGCCCAAACACTCCGGGAGGGTGGCCGAGAACAACACCCTCCAACTCCACGCCCGGACACTCCGGACCCCAGACCCGGAGGCTCCGGATGACCCCTGCCCGGAGCGCCAACTCCGACCCTCCGGACGTCCACTGAATAAGACGTCCAGACATTCCGGAAAACTTACCCCGGAATGTCCGAGCCCTACGGCCGGACATTCCGGACAAGTTACCCCGGAATGTCCGGGCGTACTGTCTGCGCACAGTAACGGGCCGAGGCCCATGTAAGGACTTGGCTTAGCCCTCAAGGGTTACGGAGTTAGGGCTATAAATACCCGTACCCAAACCCTAATCAAGATTAGACTGATTGTTAAGGCTAAAAGTGAGCTTAGCTCCTAATCTAGGGTTCATCCCTCTAGGTTTGGGAGTTCCACCTTAGGCCTTTCTTTCCTTTGGATTGAACGGATCGACGCATGCCTCCGAGTGGTAAACGTGGCATTCAATTGAGAGCTTGGTTGATTTGGTTCCTTGTTCCCCAAAGGCTTTCTCGTTGGAGTTTGTTGTTGGGGTGGGTTTCCATCTAGGCTTAGCTAGTTACCCTTGTCCAAATCGTGAAGATCGAGAGCCCTCCGTATCAATTTCACAAGCATACATGCCAAAATATTACATCTGAAAGTAGGGGTTCACACTGCTACTACAACAAAAGAAACCACGCTAGCTCAAAATATTTCAAGCAAGAGATTACAGGCATGCTCCATCTACTTCTTAGCTCAAAAAGATTTCAAACAAAGTCTCCAACAACTCTTCCACTGCACAACTACTAATCTTCTTCCTAATGTGGCCATGGAGAGGGTTATCCATTAAGTTCATTGTTGATCCTACAAATCTCTTGTAATTAATCAATATATAACATCAACTAAGTTATAAAAGAATTACCACTAGTATCTCTATTACCTTTGCCTCAATTCATGTGCAACTGCAATATCTAGATTCAAGTACAACCTACTAAAGACAGTAGAGTGCAAACTATGTTCTAATTAGACAAAATAATCATGTATTAGGAAATTGCATTGATCATATGGTATATTAAGGTGTATATATATAATGAAAAATGACATCGTACTTACCAACATCTCCCTTTGTTCTTAACATGGTAGCTACAATGATTGAGTGCTCATCGGCACTCCTCACCCAAGTGGTCAAATTGCTGCTTACTAACTTGTCTCTACTAATTTCAAAATATTAAAGCCTCATTTATAGTAAATATGTTACAAAATATACGGAACAATAAAAATGCATATAGTATGCAACCTATTAGCAATTAAGCATACATACTTGCCATCCATTAGAACAACATTTCTAATTATGATCTGTCTGTTGTAGACTCTGTCCACAAAGTCCACTGAGCTTACATACATGACCATTCCAATGATATCTAACACAAGAGAACAAAAAACAAGGCATTAAAACAATTTTTTGCTACAAATCACCTTAATATGATAGTAATTAAATCACTTACCAACATAAATGTCGTTATGAAGATGAATTGGAAAACTTGGTCGAATGGCATGAATGCAGCAAAGAAAGGGATTGATTGCTCACTCATATTTGGCATTTCAAAAAACTTAGTGATAGATGTCATATGGTGATCATAAATATTATCTGCAAACAGTTGTTGGTGCTTACTTGTAATCTCAACCGATATCCTTGATATGTAATATGCCCTGCCTTCTTTAAGTCATAGATGGTGGCAGCCGTCTTTGTGCCCTATTGCAAACACCCAACTTCAGATACCATATAATTTATTAGCATATAATAAATCAGCAATGAAGATATATGTGCAAGCATTACCTTTGCATCCAACAAAACCAAGTTTACCCTCTTCCTACCAAAACCAATTCTTTCAACACTAAACATGTGCTATACTCGAAGACATAAGCTCCATTTAGTGTACGGATGCACATCCTTAAGGGTTGGAACGCGTGATGCTTCAACTCTTTTATGCTTCATACTAATCAACACAAGCAACTAAAAGTTAACTCCATATGTAGATCTATTTATAAAATAAATAATATCAAGCATAAGGCTAGAGACCAATACAAAACAGAAACATGATTAATTGCCATGTAAAAAGCTTCTGGATTAGATAGTACAATAAAATCAAAATACCAACACAATGAATTTGCACAATATTTCAGGAGATGCTATTTGAACAAAATAAAAGTGATGATTACTCAGATAAAATGAGCAATATGGCCAATGGAAACTTAGCGTGGGACATTTCACGAGATGACATCAAGCAATGCACTAACATCATGCTGCATGCATGTCTCTAAATGCAGTAATTAGAAATGTAATCATCTATTTGCACATTTGACAAGATGAAATCTCACCAACATAAAACTTGACTAAACTAACAATCTGGAGATGAATAAACATGAGATACATGCAACATATAATGTTAAGTAGAAGGGCTAAAAAATTAGATGAGTTATTTGCTATCTCATGAACTTGCACAAGAATAAATATGCAACATCGAATGATAAGTAGAAGGGATAAGAAATTAGATGAGCTATTTGCCACCTATGAACTTGCACAAAAATAAATAGTGAGAGCAATTCTCACAAAAAAAATAGTGAGAGGAAAGAAATGCTATACACAGGAGAGGAACCAACCTTGTTGCTGATGGTGCTGATGCTACACAGGAAGAGAGGAGGGTTCCCTATTTGTTGCTGCTCATGCTGCAAAGGAAGGGAAGGCAAAGGTTCACAACCTTTTATACATGGGTGAAGGTGATTGAAGATTTCACTAGGACTGAAATGATTATGCAAGATTGAGTTTTGGGAAGGAAAATATATGGTCAGGATAGGTAGCAAACTTACTTAGAGCTCCTTTCCCCATAAGATAGATTTTGTGCTCTAGCTAGGAGAAAGAGAGAGAGCGGGGCGAGGAGGGGGAGAGGGAGGGAGAGGAGAGAGAGGAGCCTCAGTCTAGATTAATTATGTGGTCCTCTTATAGGAGAGAAGGGGAGTTGGGAAGGCGAGAGAGAGGGAGGAGATCTGCTTAACACATGCATATGGGCTGCTGCCTATATAGCTGTTGGTAGAGAGAGATGAAACAGGAATAGGCAAGTGAGAGAGAAGGGGGTTGAGACAAATCATTCTAGTACATTGGGAAGGGGAAGGACAAAGGTTGTTAAAATAGCCTGCATGTGAGGGTGCCTTTTAGACAAGAGAGAGAGAAGGGGATTGAGATAAATCGATGGTCTGTGCACTCCATTACATTGGAAGAGGACGGATAAAGGTTAGTAAACTAATGCTGCATGCTAGGGTACATTTTAGACTTAGTCTAGTGCAAGCACTTCAAACCTCAATAGAGTATTCTAAGCCATATCCACATTTAGACAGAGCACCAGAAGAAATAAAGTTCTCTTAAAGTGCCGGGCAGACAGGAGGTAATGGGGTTTAGAGTTAAGGGCTTAAATGCTTTATACAATTAGTTGAAATGCATAGCAGCAGGCTTCTCTAATTTGAGCCGAGCCATCTAGTGGGTCTACTTCACCAATACATGCTCCATTCTAGAGCGGTCTACTTCACCAATACATGCTCCATTCTAGAGCGCCTACAACACAGGAAGTAAAACTTAGGAAGTGTTGTACAAAATTGAATTATAGTTGAAGTTGAAAGGGACAGAGCTCTCATTAAAATCTTCACTCCCATACTAAATCTTAGACCTCATTCAAATATAAAATGGATGGTTCAAGCTTTTCATAAACTTCAAATATGGAACAATAAATTCTGATACAGAAACTCTGTATAATCCAATAATTTAGATTCAAATATGCAAGAGTAAATTCTATGCTCCCCAACCCAAATGAGCCATTTTGTATATTCTTGGGTGAACAATTTGGATTGATTATCTAAATTAGAAAATGAAAAATCTGATATCATGAAATTATTTTTCCAACGATAACTATGGTTGTTTCTTTGTGTGCAATCTCAAAACTAACAAATACATCAAAGATTGTGTCATACTATCACGTATTAGCATCATATTGTATCATGCCGAAATAATATGTCCAATTCTAGGCAACATTTTCTGCATAAAAATGAAACTTACATGCTTGGATTGTAACTATTGTTTTAAGGAATTAGCCGCAACAGATAGTGTGTTTTTCTATGAGCGTGGCTATTCAAAGATTTTTTAAAAAGGGCCTCATTTTTAAGCGCAACGGTTCTTCTTACACAGTCATAGTTTCCCTTGTACAAAGTCATGCTTACGGAGAAGTGAGATTGCATCTCCTGAAACAAGTTTTGTTTATTGAAAAAAGAAATCCATACTGGTGTTACCTTGCTCCATCACTTGCTGGAACTACAAGATAACTGATAGCATTCAATCAGAATCAAAATGGATCATGAAGTACTTCAAACGAACATTCAGAACACAGAGCAGCTTGTCCATTGTTTTGAAGATACCATTTTGTAAGGAAATGGTGTTAGCAAAATATTGTATGTTGCATGCATAGTACAATTCGTATCAGTAAAGTTTGGCCAATGTAAATAACTCTACTTGTGAACCACAGGAAGCTTATGCCAGAAGCTAGTATATTTGCTAGAAAAAAGCATACCCGCACTTGCAGGCTGCACCTTCAGCCTGTGCTTAACACCTGCACCATTATTTGTTATTTTCACATGTGCTTCCGAACAAATCTTTTTTTACACAACAGCAGGAGCATAGATACTGAAAAACAGACAAGGAACAATATCAAAATAGAACAGCTGTGGTCTCTACTGACGGTCACGTTAATCCGCCTGTCAGTGATGTATTTATCACTGACGGGTCGTATTGTGCCCGTCAGTAATTACGTTCAAGAAAGGCCTATTCTGAGGTAGTGAGAAAAACCATTAGCAAAACTGGTGGTAACACAACGATGGTGCATTGTTAAGCAGATATGTTACGATCGTGTCCCATCACTCTGTACATTCAAGCCTTTTTAATGGTTTAAGCAGCAAGTGCTTTCTTGCCCAATAAAATAAAACCATACAACATTACACTTATTCTCTACGTGGCGAGCTCTTTAGAACCGGCTAAAATGTCTATATGGTGAGGACTTCCTTGTAGACAATATTCCGCGTGCATGTCCCTTGAGGCCTAGTAGACTTGATCTAGCCTCCCTTGTCCTTATCTATGATGGCAAGGATCTTGATGTTTCTTCTGGATGTGGCTCTAGACAGTAGCACCACATACAACTGACCATGAGAGAACACTGGATCTAGTAGGTACACACCTAAGTTAGGAGTAGTCTGCCCTTGTGCCTTGTTGATTGTCATGGCAAAGCTGAGTCTGACAGAGAATTGCTTCCTCTTAAAGCGGAATGGGAACATCTCACGGTTAGAGGGGCATAGGGTTATTCGAGGTAGGAACACTCTCTTCCAGCATGTTGTCCTAGTATGATTTCTATGTCAATATGTGTTTCACTAGAACCCTCGAACCACAAGCCTTGTCCCATTGCGTAGACCGTTTGCAGGGTTGATGTTCTATAATAATATAACAGGACAGTTCAGCTTTAACTTGAGGAAATGCAACGGCAGCCCATTTGGGGTAAGTGAGTTCAGGAACTTAGAGGGGTAGTAGTTGTATGGATCATCCTCCGCGCGGTCAAAGCTGTGGTATATCATGTCCTCACCTAGGAAACGTTCGATCATCCTTGTGTTTATACTATCAATGTTATCATTCCTGGTGGTCAGAATCGCCCTAGAGGTAATGTAACTCAGATCGGTGAAGTTCTCATCTAGATCACGGAAGACATGTCCGATCAACTTATCAAGATCGGTGTCCATCCCTATAAATGGCACACATATATCCTCTCGAAGCTGTACATTACTGTCAGCATCGTTATCCTCCGTGCCATTCCCAATCCGCAGCAAAAATCCTGCGAACCATGGATCGCTCTGTGCTCTCATGTTATGAACAAGCCGGAGTTGTTGCATGCTTTCCCATAGATAGCACTTATGCATGGTCGCGTTAATTATTTCTGGCCTTGTCCCATTCCACAAAACTGGAAGCACTTGCCTAAAGTCACCTCCAAACACGATAGTCTACCCCCAAATGGCAATTCTTGTCGGCCCATGAAGTTGCAACTGTCTCATGGATGGGAAGATCAAGCTGTAGATCCTCTATAGCGTCTCCAGTGGGGTAACCCACCTCGGGATCCTATACTGCTTGATCTCTTCAATGTTGCCATTACTATTGGTCTCATCAAGGGAGACTGAAGCCTAGTTATGGCCCTTGTAGATATACTTCAATAGGTACTTCAGAGCCTTAATACTCGAGCATGCCTTGACATTGATGTGGCAGTTGTACATCCTTAAAAGGTAAGGGTTGTAAGGCACAACCTACCTGTTGTCCAGCGTTCGCCCTTGAACCTGAGCATGATGACCATCGTCGTCTTTGGTACACGGGCTATGCATCTCTTCCCTGGATGGTGGTAGGGTTAAATGGACGTGGATATTGGTTTTTGCAAACACCGTCTTGCATGCACACATTCTTGGGATTTAGGACCCCACATGGCCCATGCATCATGTGTTAGACGATCATCGCATACAACTCTGGATACTTTTGCTTGTCTGGGAGCTCGATTGAGATGAGGCAGTCGTACTGCTCTGGAACCAAGAGCTTGTATCTAGACTCCATGATAAGGAGGAAGTGAGTATGTGGAAGTCCCCTTTTTTGAAACTCAACGACATAGACATATGCAATTACTTTGCTAAGGATGCACGTCTTAAACAGTTGCTTCTTCAGGTCCTCCAATTTGGCCTCTAAAGACCCAAACGATGAGATCAGAACAATCCTAGGGATTCTGGCTAGGTTCAACCCACGAGTTATCTCTTTCCAGTTGGAGTTGCATGTCATCATTAGGAACATGTCCAGCTTCCCTACTTCTGCACCAAGGCCATAGCATCCATGAACCTTCATTTCATATCTCTCCTACCCATGATGAATTTTGTTGGAAGTAGCATCCTTTTGCCTACCGCATCTGCACTGCTTCCCCGGCATGTATGCTATCCACAATGCCTTTGTAAAGATCAGCACTCATCTCCTTTTGGTAATCTTTGATATAGTCTAGCCTTGCACCCTCCACCTTCATGTACATGTCAACCACATACTGCTAGAATAGGTGTTTGCTGTACAATAAGGCATTAAATATTCCACAACGCATCTGGAATTTGTAACAACAATAGTCTTTGACAGAGATGCACAACCTAGTATCGATATCTATAGAAAGGCGGGGACAAAACAACATTAGGTGATATATGCATAGTCAGGATAGAAACAATGATCAAGAATCAAACCTAAGCCCTATTTTCATTGTCATGGGACATGAGCACCTCATGATGAGAAATGACCCCCATGCATACATCCATAGCTACGGCTACTTCCACTACGTTCCCAGCTCAAGCTATGAAGGACAAGAGAAGATCCATCAAGATCTTCAGGAGCTGGTGAGGATTCAAGTTGAAGCTCTTAGGAGGAGGAGGGACGACAAGTGAAGATTTCCAGACCTTGAAGCACCCATGATGTCATGAAGATGAAGACCGAACAAGCCTACTCAAAGATCAATTGAAGTCTTGGTCAAGTACAAAAAAGAATAAAATCATTCTAGATTGATTCGGGTCGTTAGTTACCAAAAATAGGAAATGATGAGGACATGACCCCCATGGATGCACCCACTGTCACCTCTACTTCCACTACTTCAACTACGTCTATTGCTTAAGCTATAAAGAATAAAAGGAGGTCCGTGAAGATCATCAAGAACAAGTGAGGAGTCAAGTTCAAGCTTTCGGGAGGAGGAGCAAATAAAGTTCATGTGACCATGAAGATGTCTCACATGGATTTGTGATGTACAAGGAGATCTCCCATGTCACTTTTGGTCCAAGAAGAGTTAGAGATCAGGTCCAACAAGTTCTGGACTCTGATTCAGATTTCTGAGACAGTCCTGACTTCAAACTTCTATATCTTGAGCATACGGACTCCGATTTGGATGATCTTGGACTTTTTGGAAAGCTTATCTCGTACTCTTTTCAACCTGTCTGACTATATCTCCAAATTCCTTATGAGCACATGGAAATTGCCAAAAAATTCCAGGACTATCTTTGTAACAGATCATCTCTCCTCTTTAAATACCTCCTAGGGTTCTCTCTTTAGCTTTGGGTTTTGTTGAGCATTTTTTTGTTTCCTAGGGCCAAACAATATTGTCTCTAGTTGTGTCTTACGACCACCTAGTTTGACTACTTTGTAGAACTCCACCTTATCAATATATCGTACTTCGTCTATATTTGTAATTTCAGATTGCTTTCAATTATTCTTGCTCATTCTTCGGTTGCTTGCAGGGATAAAGAACCTCGTGTTCAGGTTGATTGTGCCCACGGCAAGGTCAACAACCTCTAGGAGTTGGTTTAGCGATTGCCCAGGCGCTCCATTGTCGTACGAGTGTAGCCAGATCGTTGAAGTCACCTCCACCAAACTGATGTGTGTTTCTCATCGAAAGATCGGGACACCCAAAGTGCTATCTAGTGGTATCAGAGCAAACTAGGTTGCTCGTTGAGAAAGTTGAGTGTTTTTACTAGATTGGTTGCATCTTTCTACTTATTGTCTACCTCAGCCAAAAATCCAAAAAAATTAGTCCAGGTTACCCTTTGTCCAAACCAATCTGAGCCTTGCAATTTTCATCGTAGTTCTTGTATTGTTGAATTTTTGCTGCATTAATCGTGTCGAGTTGCTGGTTTAGATTGGTTCATAGTTGAAATTTTTCTACTAGATCAAAACTCCTTTTGTCGCTTCTAATCCTTGTAGAAAATCAGAAAAAGAAAAGGGGAAAAGAGCCGCTACCGTGGCAAGTTTTTTTGCTGCCACTTTTCTACACTCGTACGACAAGGTTTCCAGAGGCTAAGCTCGATCCCTCTGAGTTTAACTTCCGGAGGCTCCAACTTTTTCAGAAGCTCTGACATTTCCGGAGGAATCGACTTTTCCTCCGACTTCCATCTCATGCGGGAATAGAAGGTGAATTTGGATCTTCCGAGTTCAATCCCGGAGGCTCCAGGAATGTTCGCACTTTCCAGAGGCTAAGCTCGGTCCCTCTGAGTTCAACTTCCGGAGGTTTCGATTTTTCCGGAAGCTCCGATATTTCCGGAGGAATCGACTTTCCCTCCGACTTCCATCTCGTGCAGAAACAGAAAGTGAATTTGGATCTTCCGAGTTCAATCCCGGAGGCTCCAGGAACGTTCGCACTTCCCAGAAGCTAATCTCGAAACCTCTGACTTCAATCCCGGAACCTCCGAGGTCGTCTGCCTGTTTCCAGCAACTAATATTGGTACCTCTGAATTCTATCCCAGAGGCTCCAAGGACCCTGCCACCCTCCGCCGTTGCTGCTCATCCATCATCTTGTGCCGCCACACTTGCAGCCCCTGCCATGGAATCAAGTTTGTTGCCACGACGTGCATTGCTGCCACGGCTGCTTCCCTTGCAGTCTTGGCTTGGAGAAGAACAGGGAGAGGTCACTTGCATCTTTGCTTGACCACACCAGTTGTAGATTGGATCAGATCTACAAGGTTCTGGAAAGTCCAACACAACAAGAAAGGTTTTGAATAGAAGTTCAAGTTGAACTAGGCAAAGGAATCATCTTGTGAGGCTTGATCCTCTATCTCTAACCATTGGGAAAGGACTTGGCTAACCCAAAGGGCTCCCCCACGTCCTTAAGAAGGCCTCTAGACAGATCTCCCACCAAGAATCGGACTGGAATTCATGTTAGAACTCGTTTTGGATTCGGATTCAAACTCCAACTCAAATTCAAACAGAAAATTCAAATTGCTTAGAAAATTCTAAAACAATACTATAAAATCAGGCATAAATCCAGGAGTCTACTATTAATTTTCAGTACAATCTGACGAGTGGTTTGGGAGAAAAAGCCAATTTAAGTTTCAGCTTGCTGCCGATTTCCTGCCACAGCAAAGTTTCTGCTGTTTTCTGCTGCCGTGGCAGCCCTGCGGCAGAATCCCGTTTTCTTGTGTAAGCATATCTTTTGCTCTGTTTGGGATTTTCTAAGGTGTAAAAAAATTCAAGAAAAATAGAAAAAGAGTAAGAAGTCACATAGAAGGCCAATGCAAAAAAAAACCTCAGAAACTTACCCTTTTCTTTCTCCTTATTTCCTTTACTTCTATCGCTTTGGTATCTAGGCCTACTTAAATTTTGCTTGTTCTAGTCTAAGTCCAGCAACTAGGACTAGTAACTTTGAGCATCTTTTCAACTTTGCATAGCTACTTGATCATTTGCCATCCTTGCTACTCACATAAAGCCTCACAAGCTCCACTTTCTACCTCGTACAGGCTATTCGGTCACCGGGCAATTGCTTCATCCAATCTTCGAGAAGACTTTGACACTGCCAACGGCCGACACCCCCTGTTTTGCATGGTAAGAACTTGTAAGAATCTTGATTTGGCTTGAGTGTTGAGCGCCTTGTAGCCACATCCTAGTAGTTGATAGGGACATATACTTGTGATTCGTTTCCTTGTCTTCTACTAACAATGATAGGTTCTGGAGTAATTAGTTCTTGGGCTAGATCTATAGTGGGAGATGTGCCATACCTTAAGGTGAGCATCTCTTCATCCCCACCGCAGAAAGTACGACTACCTCCACAGAAGGTACCACAATGTGAAAAGATACATGATCATGTTGTTCAATGCCAATATTTGAGGGATTTTTATCTCGATTGGGATATAGAGCTCAATGAAATTTTTGCTAGCCATGTTTTTCCTAAGCATAAGCAAGTATGGGCTACTGTTAATACATTTAGTGAATATGCTTCTATTTGGTGGGATGAATATTGTCGATTATACCCTGATTACATACCTTCTACTTGGGATGATTTGAAACGTGCTATGAGATATAGATTTGTACATGTAACATGCTATGGAAATTGCAAAATTTACAACAAGGTAGTGACACCGTGGATGAATATTATAAATTTTTTCAAACTACTTTGCTTTGTTGCGATATAGAAGAACGTGAAGAAGCTACCATGAATAGATTTGTGAGAGGCTTGAACCGTATATTCAGAATATACTTGTGCATAAAGAATACTATTCTATCAATCGTTTGTTTCGTCTTGCTCGCAAAACTAAATAGGAAATAAAGAGGCAACTACATGAGGCAAGCAAGCGCCCGGTACAAGTCCCCACATCACGAGTTGCTTTAGTTGATCCTTCTAGTGCTATACCAATCTTTGTTGCTACACCCGCTGATGTGAGAGTCACACCGTCTCACCCTTGTGAACTGTCACCCCTAAGAGTATCTACATCATCTGAGTTGAGACTGCAAGGTAAAGGTACTATTTCCATTGCTCCACATGAGATTGATGTAAGCCCCGATGCATTAAATACTTCATGTGATGAGCTAAATGAATTGCCCGCTGTTTTGATGACACCACCTATTGTAGAGGAATGTTTTGCTGATTTGAGCTTGCCATGTGATCAAATAACTGAAATACCTATTGATATATATGCACCATGTGAAACTCATGTTTTATATACTGATTTGGGTGCACAAAACATTGATATGGATAATATGAATTCTAAAATTTTAGATTTGGGTGTGCCTAAGGTTCCTCTAGATGATAACCGTACTGTTTTAGGCCTCCCAAATGGTGATATTGACTCTACTACTTTGGTTACTACACATGCTGAGAACGGTTGCTATGATAGTCTAGCAGCACCAAAAGTTGAGCCTTGTGAATTGAATGATCCTAAGATAGGTTGTGATAAGTTAATAGCACCTGAAAATGAACTTGATGCCATATTCTCTAATTTCTTGTGCTATGTTAAGCTTGACATACCTATGCAATTGTCACACGCTCTAATGAAAGTTTCTGAACTTGTAAGTTTGCCTTCGTGGAATTCTATTTATACTCCGTGCTATCAAGTTAATATGATTGGCGAATATAGTGTAGATTGTGGAATCTTAATGCATAGCTTTTGCATCACCCATGCTAAAATTGTTGATAAACTTACTCATTCCGACTATGATCATTTGCAATTATTTATCTCGTCAACTTTGCAATGTGAACATTTTATTCAAAGACTTATGTTTCATGCGGCAACAAATTTTTGTGTTCCTCCACATCCTAAAATTCGGCAGGCTAGTGATAATCCTTTCATCTCTGTGAATGTGCATTCACATCATTTTCCATGGCACATGTTTGAGCACTATTATGATAAAAGCTTCATATATGCTTGCAAAACAAGTTGTAGTATTAGTTGTATGGATAGTTTTGATAAGCTCATGATCCCTTTTGCTAATGCTCATCACAAAGACAAGTTATTCACTTATATTTGCAAATTGAGTTGCAATACTTGCTGGAAGTCTAAGAATGGTATGGCACTAAACATGCTTGTGAAATCTACCATGACGCATCACATTTTCAATTCTGGTTTGGATGTAATTGCTAACCACAAAAAGCTAACAATGATTGATAGATACATATATGCTGCATACACGCTTTTTTTGCTCTTTGATGGTTTTCAGCATATGCAAAGCCGAGGATGGCTTTGTTTTCAAGGAAGGCAGGATGATGAGTGATGAGGACATGACCCCCATGGATGCACCCACTGCTACCTCTACTTCCACTACTTCAACTACGTCTGCTGCTTAAGTTATAAAGAATAAAAGGAGGTCCGTGAAGATCGTCAAGAACAAGTGAGGAGTCAAGTTCAAGCTTTCAGGAGGAGGAGCAAATAAAGTTCATGTGACCATGAAGATGTCTCACATGGATTTGTGTTGTACAAGGAGATCTCCCATGTCACTTTTGGTCCAACAAGTTCTGGACTCTGATTCAGATTCCTGAGACAGCCCTGACTTCAAACTTCTATATCTCGAGCATACGGACTCCGATTTGGATGATCTTGGAATTTTTGGAAAGCTTATCTCGTGCTCTTTTTAACCTGTCTGACTATATCTCCAAATTCCTTATGAGCATGTGAAAATTGCCAAAACAGTCTGGGACTATCTTTGTAACAGATGATCTCTTCTCTTTAAATACCCCCTAGGGTTCTCTCTTTAGCTTTGGGTTTTGTTGAGCATTGTTTTGTTACCTAGGGCCAAACAACATTGTCTCTAGTTGTGTCTTATGACCACCTAGTTCGACTACTTTGCAGAACTCCACCTTATCAATATATCATACTTCATCTATATTTGTAATTTCAGATTGCTTTCAATTATTTTTGCTCGTTCTTCGGTTGCTTGCAGGGATAAAGAACCTTGTGTTCAGGTTGATTGTGCCCACGGCAAGGTCAACAACCTCTAGGAGTTCATTTAGCGATCACCCAGGCGCTCCATTGTTGTACGAGTGTAGCCGGATCGTCAAAGTCACCTCCACCAAACCGATGTGAGTTTCTCATCGAAAGATTGGGACACCCAAAGTGCTATCATACTCTAGAAGACCTATACTAAGGATTCTCTAGTGATAGACCTTACTTCTATCTTCATCGCGATGACGCTGTCGCGCCATCGTTCCATTCCATCCACATCTTACCTTCGTCATGCTTCTTTCTCTCGTGTTGCTTTCCGATATGTTTTTATTAGAGTTGGTATCTATTTGCTTCGGCCTTGTTACGTTACGATGATAGGGAGTGAAGAGACCGACCCGGTGACCGGTGCAACCGAAATGCTTAAACATATCCTTAGGATGTTTTGAATTGCCTCCTCGGAGGAATGAACTTTGGATCAATGATCCTTGTTGAAACTTATTTGTTGAGCACGCTGAGCTGGGCTGGATGCCTGATATTTCCTTCTCTCTATTCTTCCTATTTCTACTCTGGGTGAAACTTAACATCTAAAAGGTGCGGGCGATAGCTGGATCATGTGATGAAGGAGCAATGTTCGTTCTTCATGAGATGAAGAAGTCATTAGTCATCTGTATCGAATAAGGCTGAAGTCTTGAACCCGAGGATTGTGAAAACAGTACAACCACATGCTATATGGGCACTGGCATGGTTTAGTAGGTTAGTGGAGTCTTGATGTCGACATTTCTATATCGCAGAAGGGTGGACATAGCTATAAGGACCTCGGCACAAAAGGGAGGCACTCATTCTTGATGAAAAGGACATGTCCCTCTCTCCCTTGCTATTTCCCTCTACCCCTTTGTTGATGGAACCTATGGTCAAGCTAAGGCAAGATGAGAAAACGGTGGCCCAATCTTTCAATGAGATGAGAGTAACTAGCGATTTGATAGAGTTTGACCTTGACGATCCGACTATACCATACGTGACGATATGCCTTAGCAATCACTAAACCAACCTCCGATGGTTATTGACCTTGCTATAAGCGGGATCAACCTGAACAATGAAGTTCGAGTTCCTGCAAGCAACCGAAGAACCAGCAAGAACTATGATAAATTGCAATCTAAAATTGCGAGTATTAAATTGGCACAAGATAGAAGAAAGTGTATGGGGATTCCACTGGTGATCTAAACAAGCTGCTAGTCCTACATGACTTGTAGATGAGATAATGTAGCAGTAGCTAAACAACTCAATGAAACCCAAAAACTAAAGAGACAATCTTAGGGGGTATATAAAGACAAGAGGTGATCTATTACAGAGGTAGTCTCGAATTGTTTTGGTTATTGTGATCGGTTCGTAAGGAATTTGGATATGGGGTTAGATAGGTTGGAAAGAGCATGAGATGAGCTTTCCAGAGAGTCTAAGATCACCCAAATCGGAGTTCGTATGCTCAAGATAAAGATGTTTGAAGTCAGGGCTATCTCAGCAATCCGAATCAGAGTCTAGATCTTGTGGGACTCTATCTCTAGCACTTCTTGGACCAAAAGTGATGTGGAAAGACTCCTTGTACAGCACCAATTCATGTGGGGACATCTTCATGGACACACGAACTCAATTCCTTCCTCCTCCCAAGAGCTTGAACTTGAATCCTCGCTTGTTCTTGACGATCTTGACACTACTACAGAACACACAATCTTAGTCGGCCCAAAATACACAATCTCAGCCGGTTTCCCATCTGGCTGAAGAGAAAGGGTAGAGATAATACGAATTATCTCAGCCGGTTATAAAATCGACTGAGATAATAACGCTTCAGCTGGTTATAAAAAAACTGACTGAGATAAGATATAATCTCAGTCGGTTTCCCACAAAGAACTGTCAGCCATATTCAACTTCCTCAGTCGGTTCAAACTTTTGAACTGGCTAGGATGCTAATTAATGAATTAAAAAAAGATACATCCCTGTTCCGTGAGGAGTACATCTCAATTGGTATATATACAAATAGCTCTATTAGGTGCCCGTCTAAAAGAAAATACAACAAGCAATTGACAACCGACAAAACAATCTCAGTTAGGATGAGTCGGTCTTTAGCATTCGCTACCCTAGGTTGGAAACCCCACTACCATACCTGTAAAATTGGAAATGCCTGACAGAGTTTCACAAAGCACTAGAATCCTCCTAAGTAAAGTAATTGTAGAACCTAAAGAAACATGAATTGAACACTCAATATATGGTTTAGAAAAGAGACTAGTGTTGGGGAACGTGCTACGCAAAACAAAAATTTACCGCGCACAATCCACCCCAAGATCACTATCGAGGTGCAGGCAACGAGATCATACCTTTGATGATCACGTCAATGCAGCGGAGAAGTTGACCGATGTCGATGAAGTCCGCAGACTCCCGCAGCTAGGTTATACCTCCCAGCCGCGAGAGCGATCTCCTCGCGAATAGTTCGCCCGATCGAACGCCGAAGTATACGACGTCTCCGAAGTATCCACGCGTACCGGATCAGCGACACCGCGGTAATGTGTGGACCAGCACACAAGAACAGCGGGGATCTACGAGAAGGAGAAGCAGCAGCGTGTCGGCAGCTGTACTAGATCCAATCTAGAAGAGAGAGAAAAAGAAAGCTGTGGCCAATCTAGAGATGGTCGGCCTAGGGTTTAGGGCTGCTTCTAGGGCTGCCTCTGGAGCTGCTCTAAATGCCATTTGAGGTGCCCTACCCCTCTATTTATAGGGGTTGGGGCAGCTCTCCCTAGGCAGTTGGAGTCCTACTCCAGCAGGGACACCCTGTTGGAGTTGGAGTCTAACTCCACCAGAACCTTCTAGAACCTTCTAGAACTTCTGGAACCTTATAGAACTTCTAGAACCTTCTAGTACCTTCCAAAACCTTCTAGAACCTTCCAGAACCATCTAGAACCTTTCGATACTTTCCGGAACACTTTCGGACATCACCGAAACCATCCGGGACCTCCCGGAACACTTTCGAGATCATCCGAAACACTTTCAGAACCCTTCTCTCTCGTTCTCCATAAATAGTAGCATTCCTAAATGTCGCTAAAACGTTAAGCGTGTGACCCTATAGGTTCGAATATATGTGGACATGTCCGGAACACCTTCCGGTCAATAATCGTCAGCGGGATCTGGACACCCATAACGACTCCCACATATCATCGAAGATCTTTATCGAGTGAACCTCGTATTACTGCATATCATCCTTTTGCCTCACGATACGTTACACAACCCGAGGCGAGACTTTGACTGTATCCCTGTGATCAACTCCTTGATCACCATACCTAGTTATCCTCGTTACCGGTTTGTACTCTTTTCTCGTTTTCGTATTCCGGTATCCCCGTGACTAACCTTTTAGTCACAATACCTGGCCAGGCGATGCTAGACACCGTAATACCGAGTGGGCCCAGAGTGTATCTCTCCATCGCCGGATGGGTAAATCCCAGTCTTGAGATATCTAGAACCACGATATACTTTCTGGGTACCTGAAAGTCACCTTTATAATTACCCAGTTACGGAGTAACGTTTGATGACCCCAAAGCAACCATCCGGTATCCGGGTCTACGATATTCTCATGGTCTAAGGACGCAAGTAAACGTTAACACATAATGAGAAGATACTGACAACATATTGACGAAGTGATCTCGCAGTATCTCATAAGGGGGGTCTATCCAACACTATTGTTACCCTAACAATGTGTTCCCATTATTGCCGGCATCCTTGTTACATTAACAATGCCCATGATCAGGAAAACAAGACCATCAACAATACATGAGCTAGTCTAGAGGCCTGACTAGGGATCTGAATGGTGTTTATTATTCCACACATGCAATTAGGTTTTCCTCTGAATCTCATATTCAAGAACCAATGCAATTCTAGCATAGAACATAAACTTAATCATGAACATGAAAATAGAATAATAACAACTTTATTATTGCCTTTAGGGCATATTTCCAACAACTAGCAAGGGCATACTAACGACTCAAGCTCGTAGCTTCCTTGATGCAGCGAGAAGAGGGTTTTGCTGAGGGCATTTGCAGCTGAGCTCTGGCAGTCCCCTCCGAGCGCCCAGGAACGAAGCTGATGGTTTGGATGGGTGCAGCTGCGCCGTTGCAGCCACCTTCTTCACGGTCGCAGCAGCCAGGGCACGCAGGCCTGGAGTAGAGCAAGTCTTGGAAGCCACAGGACGAGAGGTGGCCACCGGGCGCTGCTGCTCTACTCGCTTCGCTGCTCTCCTCGCTGCTCTTAGCCAGTTCTCTCCTCACCTGCAATTCGCAAAAACCATCATGAAACGAAAATCTAACACCAAGTGCCGGGTAGATCCATGAATGGGAACGGAGCATCTGCAGAAATCAGTCGGCAAAAGAAGAAGAAAAACGGTGTGAGATCGGGATCCAGTGAGGAGAGGGGGAGGGAGAGAGGGATCCGTCACGTGCTAGCTCCGGCAGAGGAGTGGCCGCTGGGGAAGGACCAGTGGTCGGCGGCGACCGTGATGTACATGTCCGTGGCGTTGTATGCCAGGCACGGACGCGGGTGATGAGCATGAGGAGAGGGAAGCCAGATGCGGCTGTCTGCGGTGACCTCGAGGGCCTTGAGGAGGACGTCGGCCGGGCACGAGGAGGAAGACGAGGTGCAGACGGAGGGACACGGCTGTACCTAGATCCCCGATGCTGCCTAGGAGAGTGGACTTGACCAGCAGCCACGGTGCATGGCTGCTCGCCGGTGGCGAGGTCGATCCGGGAGCTATATGTTTTGGCAGAGGCGAGGGTTAAGGTAAGGGAGATGGGGGACTAGGGGTGGCGGTGAAGGAGATCGGGTGGATTGGGGATCTGGAAGAGTCGGCCGGATGTGGGGATCGTAGCTAGGGTTATGCACGCAGGCTGATCGATCGATCGAGTCGGTGTTGGGCCTGGGCTCAGTCGGTTTTTATTTTGGAATCGACTGGGTTTTTTCTCAGACGTTTTTGTGGTAGTGTGAGGAATATCTCAACCAGCTTGTGTAAAAAACCGACTACAATATTTACAATATTTCAGTCGGTTTCTGTTTTTGAACCGACTGAGATATCTTTTCAGTCTGTTTCCTTTTCTAACCGACTGAGATACATATTATTTCAGCCTGCTTTTTTTTCTAACAAACTGAGGTATATTTAACCGGCTGTGATTCCTCTAACACAGTCGGTTTCACTAAAACCGGCTAAGATGAGGGGTCCAGAAAAACCTGTTTTGTACTAGTGTGCACCGCAGTGTACTTGACTCCTGCCTTTCACACGGACGACGCAGTCGCCTTGCACTTGGTCCTACGATCCGGGCTTGATCCCGTGGTTCTTCGCCTCCTGTGCTGCCGAATGATGACTTCCCAACGTTGCCTTCCTTATGGAGTAATGTCGCTGCTACTGGAATGTTTGTTTCTGGTTCGTCCTTCCCGTTGTCCGCATCGTCCGAGTTATTTGGTGCTCCAAATGTTCAGTCTTTTGATCAGGCAAGTTGTCGATGACATGAGATTTGTCAAGGAAAGCGTCCAGTCAGCTCATCTCAAGGTACGGTATCTTCGTATTTTTTTCCATTTTATATATGTGTACATTAATTTTAGATTTTAACTCTCCTCTCTCCATACATGTTGTTCCATTCAGATCTGCCTGTTCATACTGTGTCTGGGGTTTCTTCGTTCTTTGATATAGTGACTCAATCGTCTTCTCTTTTAAGTGCTTCAGGTCCTTCCTTTTGTCCTGAAGGTGAGCTCTTCTTGTGTTGCCTTTGTTTTGCAAGCTTTCCATTTACATGTCGCTTTTTTATGGAGCCTAAACTTGTACTAGTGGTTTTTATGTTTTTATATTACTGCTTTACAGATTTTGGCTCACTATCTTCTTTTTCCTCTTCTGCGTTTGGAGTTTCATTGCCAGGTCCTGTTTTGTACTCTTCCAGGTCGTCATCATATCTGACTCCTCTTGGTAAGTATTTTTTTCCATTGTTTTTATTTTCATTCTTCTATATGCTTGCTATTTTCCCTACTTTTACTGTTCATGTCGCTTGCAATTCAGCCAGTGTGTTTTGTTAATTCTGTTGAGGATATGTTTAATCGCCGTAAGAGGAAGTTAATTATTGAGTATCGACGTAATGTGAAGAAAAGGTGCCACATTTTTTCAAATTCTGCAAGATTTATATTGTCTATTTTGTGTCCTGCTTTTTGTCTAACGATTTTTTTTATGGTTTTGTACAGGACGTTCAGGTTTAACTACTCTTCCTCTCAGCAAAGAACAAGTTACTCTTATTAAGTGTAAGGTGTTGTCTTAATTGATTTTTTTTTCTATGTTTGTGTCATATCTTTATTTTTATACGTTCGTTGTTCTCTTGCATTTCATTGCTAGCTGCCTGGCCTGGACGATCGTATTATGTTGGACCTAATTATGTCTGCAATAAGTGCAATGCATGTTATTGGTATCGAGAGTGCCCTCAACGTTCTACTGTATGAAAAGGTTGCATTCCTATTTATAAAGGATGTTGTCTTGCTAGGAAGCTATCTCTTCCTGCTTTTTTGGATTGGCCTTCTCCACTTACAGATCTATTGCGCCCCAACGGAAATTTTTGATCTGCTCATTTCTTGCGTCTGATCCGACATTATAACTCCTTGTTTTCTTTCACGTCACTTGGAGTTCACGTTGACAGAAGTATTAATACTGGTGGTAGAATTACGTTTTCAAAATCAATGGTGTCGTTCACCACTGTATTGGATCATTGCTTCTAACGGAAGGTCAGCATCCGGTGTATGATCAGCTCTATATTGTTGACCCATCTCAGGAATTGACGTGTAGGCTTGCAGCTTTTAACCACGAAGAATGTACTTTAGAGCAACCTGATCCTTCTATCGTTCAGGCTCTTATTCATATGTTGGATCTATTTAATCCTCTTGTGAAAAAGTTCAGGATGGTCAGAGCTAGATTGTTTTCTCCTTCTTCTCCTGATGTTGGTATATTTCTTGGTTATTCCACTAACTCCCATGCCTATAGAGTTTATAACACCTCCACAAAGTTTGTTGAAGAATCTATAGATGTGGACTTTGATGAGTCTTATGGCTCCCAAGGAGAGCAAGTTGCTAATGATGTAGGGAGCAAGGACATTCAAAAGAAATCCACTGGTGAGATCAGACCCACCATCAAGGAGGAATCTGCCTCACCAAGTGATCAAGATCCACCATCTCCATCATTGGGTGAAGGCACTGGAATGCAAGACATTGAGTTCGAGTACAACCCAGCCAATGATCAACTGGATGCAGAGGACCTGACTCAGCCAGCTGTGTTGCAGGAAGAACCAGCTGTGTCATAGGTAACACCAACAGCTGTGACACAGGTGGTTGACCCCGAACCCCTTGTGATCAGTAGGCTGCAGAAGGATCACCCTATAGACCAAATCATCGGTGCCATTCATAAGGGAGTATCTACTCGTTCTCGAATTGCTAATTTCTTTGAACATTACTCGTTTGTCTCCAGTATTGAACCCAGGACCATAAATGAAGCTCTAAAGGATGCTGACTGGATCAATGCTATGCACGAAGACCTAAATCAATTTAAAAGAAATGAAGTATGGTCTTTGGTGAATAGACCTGAAGACCATAATGTCATTAGAACCAAATGGGTCTTCAAGAACAAACAAGACACGAATGGACTGGTAGTAAGGAACAAAGTCAGACTTGTTGCTCAAGGCTTTACTCAAGTAGAAGGTCTGGACTTTGGAGAAACATTTGCTCCAGTGGCAAGACTTGAAGCTATCAGGATCCTACTTGCATATGCTGTTTATCATAATATCAAGCTTTACCAAATGGATGTGAAGTCAGCCTTTCTAAATGGTAAACTTTCTAAACTAGTATATGTTGAATAGCCACCTGGCTTTGAAGATGCTAAGAAACCACATCATGTCTATAAACTGCACAAAGCACTTTATGGTTTAAAGCAGGCACCTAGAGCATGGTATGACACATTGAAAGAATTTCTGATCAAAAATGGATTTAAAATGGGATTAGTAGACACAACTCTATTCACTAAGAAAAATGGAAAGGATTTATTTGTGTGCCAAATTTATGTCGATGACATAATATTTGGCAGTACTAACCGTTCCATGAGTGATGAGTTTAGCCAGATGATGACCAAGAGGTTTGAGATGTCCTTAGATGGAGAACTCAAGTACTTCCTAGGACTTCAGATCAAACAACTCAAGGAAGGAACTTTCATTTTACAAGAAAAGTTCACCAAGGACATCATCACCAAGTTGGGCATGAAGGATGCAAAGCCTATTCATACTCCCATGTAAACAAATGGTCATCTAGACTTGAACATTGAAGGTAACTCTGTTGATCAGAAAGAATTTAGATCCATGATAGGCTCCTTGCAATACTTGTGTGCATCTAGGCCAGACATCATGTTCAGTGTGTGCATGTGTGCTAGATTCCAAGCTAACTCTAAGGATTGTCACAGAGTGGAACTACGTAGGATACTGAGATATTTAATTCAAACTTCAGGGTTTGGTTTGTGGTATCCCAAAGGTGCAAATTTTGAGCTAGTTGGCTATTCTGATAGTGACTATGCAGGGTGTAAGGTTGACCGAAAGAGCACCTCAGGAACCTGTCAATTCCTAGGGCACTCCTTAGTGTCCTGGTCATCCAAGAAACAAAACTCAGTAGCCCTTTCCACTGCAGAAGCTGAGTATATAGCTGCTGGTAGTTGTTGTGCTCAGTTATTATGGATGAGGCAGACCTTGAAAGATTTCAGCATAACTTTTAATCAAGTGCCCCTCTTCTGTGATAATGAAAGTGCAATTAAGTCAGCCAACAACCCAGTGCACCACCAAAGATCCAAACACATAGAAGTGAGACACCACTTCCTTAGAGACTATGTTGAGAAAGGAGATATACAGCTGTGTCATGTAAGGACTGAAAGACAATTAGCTGATATTTTCACTAATCCTTTAGATGAGACTAGGTTATGTGCTCTGAGGAGTGAATTGAATAGCATTGATATCTCTAACTTGCAATAAAAGGTTTGGCTTGCTGTCTAGCTCAGATGTTCTTGCTGTTTTTGCTGCTTATATTTTTTTCATCTGTATTACTCACCTGTGTCACAGGTGTGTTCGATGCTTAGAGTTGAGAATATTTCTTGAGCTGTCTGTGCACTCTCTTGTGTACATGTTTTCTAATCAACTCTTGTTAGTTTTAGCTCTGCTTGATTGAATTTCTGGCAGATTGATTTTGAAATGATTTCATAAGGTCTCTCTGTTAGTGCTCAAGTGCTTTCTTTCTTATCCAACTCTCTCCATCTCGGTGTTCTATAGATGAAAAACTTGTCACCTGAGTCTTCCTTCTATGTCTCAGGTGAATGCTTTTTGAACTCCGTAGGTCATAGGGTCTCTTCCTACTCATCTGTGTCACAGGTCATCAACTCAGCTGTGACACAGCCATCTTACACCCCTTTGGCCTATATAAAGCATCGATATGTCTCCACAGAATCCTTTCCGAGGTGCTCCAGCACCGATTCCTTCGCACATTATCGAATTCTCGATCAAAGTAAGCTTCAGCTAACCCTACCTTCATGTCAATTTCAACCGCTCAAAAGATTAATCCATTAGCAAATTCTTCTTGTCTAAGGTTGGTTTAGCTTTTGATCATCCTCCAGAATTCATCTAGCTTGAAACCTAATGGCAAATCCTTGTTTAAACCCTAGTTTTCTTAAATCTGTCGTCCGCCTCCGCTCGTAGCAGTGTCACCGCTAAGGTATCACCTGTCACACAGGCATGCCTATTCAACACGCAGAGATCTCGGTTTGTCTCTAAGTCTTCACCTGTGTTACCTTAATCTCACACAGGTGTCTCACACAGCTACTGTCTTCTGCATCTTAGGAACACCTCTTTTCTACATTCTTTCTTATCTATCTTGTTTCTTCAGATGTCTTCAGATTTTGAGAGAGCAGACAGTGGCCTTAAGTGGTCAGATCCAGAGGAGTCAAGCAAAGAGATAACTATTTCAAACTCGGATCAAGAAAGAGACAGATTAAGGCAGAAGGAAGAGGCAGTTGAGAGAAGAAGAGCAAATCAAAGAGCTTACAGGCAAAGAAGAGCTGCTGCAAAGAAAGTAGCTGCTTCAATTTCTCAGGCTGGTCAGGCCAGCTCAGCTCAGCGTGCTCCACCCAAGAGGACAAGATCCTCATCAATTGTTGATCATACATCCTTGGGAAAGGAAGCTGCAAAGAAGCCAAGACAAGCAACAAGGAAGGTTTCAAAGCCCTCTATTGCAGAGGTAGTGCTGTCAAGAGGCACACTTACAATTCAAGAGCCTGTCCTTGAGCCTCAAGTGTCTGAAGCAGACCTAGAAAATGACAAGCTCATTTTGGATGAGATGGATGAACTAGCAAAGCAGATCAGTACAGCAACTGATGAGATAGTGAAAAAACAGCTTTCATCAATCTACACTGCTAAAAGTCTTGAGCTTTCTAAGCAGTGTACACCAATATCCATAGCTATTCTAGAACCCACAGATGCAGATAGGGCTCTCATGTGTGAAATAGCAGACTTGCATTGTCAGATAAAGTCAGCCACTTCTCATTCTGTTCAGGTTGAATTAAGAAGGCAAATCATTGAGAAGCAGAAGAACTTCTCAACCAGTTATTTGTTAGCTCCAACTCATAAACCCCTGGCCCTGTCTCATACTGATGCTAGAGATCGTCACCTTGTGCAACAGATCAGTGAGCTGATTGGAAAAATGAAGAATCTGCCAAAAGGTCTTGAGAGGAGCTCTTTGCAAGCTGAGATTAAAATCAAGCAAAGCTTGCTCTCTCCTGACATCAGACCACAAGGAGCAGTTACTTCTGCTCCAAGCTTTAAAAGAAAAAGGTCTGAAAAATGTGTTGTTCCTGAGGAACCTCAAACAAAGAAGCAGACAGAGGCAGAGGTTGCTATTATCTCTGAGACCTCACAGAGCTTGAAGCCATCCTTGAAATATCAACTCGTCTAGCAGAAGGAAGCTCTGAAAGAATTAAAGAAGGAGATGCCACCACCTGTATCACAGGTGGCTAGCCCAGCTAAATCAGATTGGCAAACATATCAGAGGAGGAGTAGAAGAACTTTAAGCTCTACAAGTGTAGAATCTCTTTCCTCTCTGGATGTTCAGAATCCAATGTCTCCTTCACAATTTCTTGTGTCTGAGATAGATGAACAAGCTGCAAAAGAGGCCCATGTGCCTTCTTCATCACCTAAGGCTGGTTCAGACAAACCTTTTGAAGATGCTCAGATCACAAGTTCACGGCTGCCCCAACCAGCTGTGCCTCAAGAAGAAGCAGCCCCAGTTCATGCTCCCCAACTATCTCCATCACCTGTGTCACCGCCAGTTGACACAATAGTCACTTCACCTGTTGCTCAATCCCCTAGTGTCCTTACCTGTGGCATAGGAAAGTGACTCAATAGATCAAGATGAAAGCTCAGAAAGCCAATCTGATGATGGAAGAGGTGTGTCAGTGACTCCTCCCAAGGCAAGAGAACCTAGACCTGATTCAGATGAAGATTACCAAGCTGAAAGCTCATCCCCTAGTGCAGAATCAGATAGTGAGCCTGAGAAGGAAGCAGAACAAGAAGACAGCTCACCCAGTCCCTCAGTTGGAGCAGAGGATTTGGAATCCAAATATCATTACATCTTCTCTCATGCTCTGAGGACTGAGGCAAATCAAATGCAGTTCATTTCCAGGGCTGCAGTTAAGAAGCTTCCCAAGAGTGACCCCAAGAGGTCCAAGAGCAAGGTTGCCTCAATGAGCACTAGTGCATTCATCAAGATGAGGTCAACCTGTCCATATTTCAGTGAAGAAAAGGAATTTTTGGATCCAGATTGCTCAGACCCCAGATTTCACAATGATCATCAAAGGGGTGTATACCATGAGATCTTATCCTCCAAAGGATTTGTAGATTGCAAGGCCATTGATTGGTCTGCTTTGTCTGACCCAAGATTGAGGTCTTTACCATCTCTGATTCAAGCCTCAGGTCTTGAGTTCTTATGCAACCTACAACAAGGGTATGACCCTGAAATCATCAAGGAGTTCTATGCCACTGTCTGGGTAGAACAAAATAATCAAGATGTCATGCTCTGGAGGACAAAAGGTCAGTTGCTATCCATTACAGCTCCAGAGTTCAACAGTCTTTTTCATGCACTAGTGGAGCCTGGTATGCCAAACTTGTTCAAATTAGAGCCAGTCTCCAATGATATCAGAAGAAAGTTCTATCCAAGAAACTTCTCATTCCCTGCCAGTGCCCCAGCTGATCATGTCTACTTCAAAGGGATCACGATCACTGCTAAGCATCTTGTGAAGATTCTTAATATCACCATTCAGCCTAAGGGAGGCAACATAGATGCAGTATACAATCCAGCGTGGCAAGTGTTGGTGCATATTGCCAAGTACCAGCATTTTGATGTAGCAAGATACATTTTCTATGAAATAGATGTTGTTCAGAAAGATAAGAAGGCTAAGCTGAGGTATGGGTTATACATCATGTATATGATCCTTCAAAGAACAGGTCTTCCAAAATCAACTTTTGACATCATAGTGAAGACATCCAAAACTCAACTTAGACCTCAAGCTGATGACCATCCCAATGAGGTTGCTGTTCCTGCTCTCTTTGGAGATTCCTTGGACACAGTTGTGCCAATCCCCAGTGACACAACTGCTCAAACAGCTCCTCAGATGCCACCTCCTCAAGTTCATGTCTCTCATAGCCAAGTTCCTACCGGTGTCACCGCTGATATTCCTGCAGCTGACCCCGATGAACTGGTGTCTGTGACACAGGTGGCTGACGATGGTACCCTATCCACCTCCCTGATGACCCTAATAGCAGCCAGAGCTTATCAACATAAGGTCATGCCTGTTCAGTTTGTAGCTCTATGCAGAGAGAATCTTCAACTCTGAACAGAAGTCACCTCTTTGCGCTCCCAAGTTGCTCAAATGCAGTCTCAGCTTTCAGAAGTTCTCCAGCTGTTGAAGACCAAGCTCTCCTGATAATTCTTTTCCCTTACCACTTTTCTGGTGTTTTAGTGTCAAAGGGGGAGAAGTTGTAAGAGGAGAAAATGTTTTGGGTTATAGGGGGAGTGTCTTTTGGTGAATCAAGACTTGCTCTTACTCTGATTTCTTATGTCTTGATCACATTAAAATGTTTCTGATGCAGTCTTCTTCATGTTCTTGATATGTGTGGATGGTGTTTACTCTGATACATATACATATATATATGCTTGCTCTGATCATAACACATGGTAGTGCTCTGATCATAATACATGTAGTGAATACTCTGAACATGCTTTAATCATGAACATCTGTCGATCAAATTGAGTATTGCTCTAACCATGTAAATTCTTACTATGCTATGATCATGCAAACTCTTAGAGCTCAGAACATGTTTAAGAAACTCTAAAAACTGCATCATTGTCAGTTCAGTTAAGTCAATCTCTCATGATCCATCTAACCCTCTGAACTAATGAAGTGCAAGAAAATACTACTCATACCTAAAATTTCAAATCTGTGCATTTGCATTTAAAAGCAAATTTTTTGTGCACAGCTTCAGGGGGAGTATATTCTAACACCTGCACATGCACTACTCATTCACATCTTTAGTTGATATTGCTGAATGGGTTGCCACTAACCACCAAAAAGGGGGAGATTGAAAGAGCATCTAGGCCCCCAATTGGTTTTGATGGTTAATGACAACTCAAACTAGAATCTAATGTTTACAATGAGTGTAAGCAGGATGAATAGGTTCCAGGAAGAAGAGTCATCTAGGAAAGGATGACCACCCAAAAGTACAAAGCTAGTTTCTAGGACAAGGAGATAGCTGCGCTAGGCAGCTGTGCCACAGCTGTGAAGAAGCCGGTGCTGTGCAAGGAGTTGCATGCAAGGTGATGGTGGCTTGATGCGTCAAGGGCCGTGACTACAGTTGGTGGAAGGTAAAGCCTAGGTTTGCTAGTTTTCTTGAGTCCTTAGGAAACACCCATACTATCAAGAGGGATGAAGCAGCAATGATCTTTCAAAGTTCCTTGTGCTCAATGCTTAGAGTGTTGGATAGTGGCACTGATGTTTTGAGGTCAGTGGCCCTGTAACAACAGTTTTTAGTCTAATTTGAAACTGGTTTGTGCTAGCACTTTGCAGTGCTAGCTGTCTAAAACCCTAGAGCCAAAGTCATCTGTGTGACGCAGCTGTGTCACAGGTGATCTACCGCTCTATGACTCAGGTACATCTCTGTACCAGGTGAGAGCTTGTAAATGCTAAGGGACCTGCACTACAATAGTTTGTCTGCCGAGTCAGAAGATTGTTGGAGGTTCTCTCCTTATTAGGGATCACAGTTAGTTGTGCGATGAGGACATGTAATGTGCCAAGACCGGGCTGAATAGTTAGGCTACGTCAGTTAAGGGTTCACCTGTTCAGCCTCGGTGACACAGGTGTCGGTCTGCCTGAGCTGGTTACCGTTGTGCGTTGTGATTAGCTGTGTCACCGGTGTCTATCACCGGTGTCTGTCACTGGTGATTCACTTAATCCTACGTGGCATGAGTATAACGGTCGGGTACCTATGAACCCTATAAATAGGGGACCAGGGGAGGTCTTCGACCTCAACCCTTGCTCAATCCAGCGAATCACTTTCGACCGTTGCAAGCCTGTCACCTCCTAAACAAAAGCCAAAATTCCTAAGAGTTAGTTCAAGAGAGTTAGAGTTTTGAGCAAAGAGCACTAGTTCCTCCAAGAGTTGTTGCTGCCAATTTTGTTACTCTTGGAGTGTCAACACCTAGACGGGCGTAGGAGTTGCTGGTATCTTCCCAAGCTTGTGTGGGTTGAACCAGAAGTTTGTGAAGGTGATCCCAAGTCTACCTGCTACAAGGCGAAAGGACTTTCACAAGTAAAGCAAGAGGCCTGATCACTCAGGTACTCGGAGAACAAGCACGATTCAGTGCTGGTGATCTCTTTGGAATAGCCTCTCCAACGGAGATGTACCTCTCTGAAAAGAGTAGGGAATTTCAGTGAAAAATCCCCATGTCTCTCTGAGCATTCTTTACACTGCTATTATCTACTCATCAGACTATATGCTTGTGTGTTTCTTGTTGTACATTGGTTAGTTGCGATATATCACTTTATGCCAGTGTTAGCTTAGCTATGTCTCTATTGTAGCATCTCTTATCTTATACCTGTGCCAGCTACCTGTTACACAGTTATCTGTCTTACATATTTGCTTAAAGTTGTTAGCTCACCTGTGTTACACACCTGTGTGACAGCTGTGTATTAATTTACATAACATATATTGCCTGAGCTGTTAACCTGTCACACAGTCATCTAAACTTTACAACCTGTTGAGTCTTAAATTTATAATATGAGGAAATAGTCTAAATTTAGTTAGCCTCCTATTCACCCCCCTCTAGTCAGCACCTGCGGTCCTTTCAGTACTAGCGACCTGGAGCATCCGGGGGCTTGTCCGGAGTCTCTTGCTAGGAGTTGACTTGGTAGTGAATCTCCTTGTCTCTACTGCTTCCCCACGTACCTTCATGACATTAGGATCCCCAAACCTAAGAATGCTAAAGATAGGAGCATAAAGCAGCATGCCATTCTTAGAAGGATTAGTATGGGGAAGATTCACCTTTTCATGCAATGCCTTGTCAATATGTGGGCCAACATGCATGTCACTTGGACTTGTAATGCTTGATGGAATGTTGTCCACGGGGATGTCCACATCATTTGTCCTCATTATCCATATTAAGGTGGTTTGTTTAATGAGATGCCATATGTCGGTGGAAGTGACGAAACTACGATGGAGATTCTTCAAGGTTGGAATAAATGGTATCTTGTGTCAATGGAGCAACATCGAGTGCCCATGTGGCCATTGCCGCATGCCCCCTCCCTCTCCCTTCATTATCAATATTAAGTTGAGGCACTTAATAGGCCGCGATCTATCGGTGGAGGCAACTGAACCACAACATAGATTCTTCAGTGTTAGAGAAAATGGCAGCGTGTGATGGTGGACCGATGCAGAGG
The DNA here is from genome assembly GCA_019208055.1 of Stipa capillata. Lineage (NCBI taxonomy): Eukaryota > Viridiplantae > Streptophyta > Magnoliopsida > Poales > Poaceae > Stipa > Stipa capillata. The sequence goes on from JAGXJF010004132.1 coordinate 118,226, forward strand.
GCCTTTCATGAAACCTCCATTATTGCCATCATGTTTCCATTGTTGCTTGTCCCCCTTTCATTATCAATACTAATGTGAGGTGCATAATGCACCGCCATCCATCACCATCATCAAAATTGGAGAAGCTGAGTGGAGCTAGGCAACAACACAATGGCAGCAGCATGGCATAGAGCGAAGCTGCGTGGCAGTGCAACAACAATGGAGTTATAGATAGAACTGAAGGACAAGCAAAGATGACATTAGAGCTAGAGGTAGAGATAAGGGATGGGTAGAGTGGAAGAAACAAAGGAAGAAGATGACACCTTGTATCCTTATAGAGTGGGTTTGAAGAAGAGATTTATGGTACGAGGAAGGAAACCAGATGTATGCATGGTGGTTATCAGAGGGGGAGGAGTGAGAGGAAGATTTTGACACTTTAGTGTTAGTCACCTAGAAGGCTAATCGAATGATTGGTTTGTGGTTAAGTGTGGAAAGGCATCAATATACATCTAGCATGTAGGATTACTTCATAGTAACTGAAGTAACACAAATTAAGCATAGACATAGGTGAGAGGCCATGAGTGTGGACATGGTATCTTGTCTCGCTTTCGTTGTTGAGGACCGGGTTCTTGGGCCATTGATCTAAGAATCATCATACTTCCACGTCAGGGCTTATGGGACCTCTAGACTAATAATTATTTTAGACTTAGCATATGAGGTGTAAGTGGTTTTCTATTCCATTTTCTATTGTCAGGGTTGGTTAAATAAAAGAATGATAAAGTGGTGGTCTCAATAGAAGGGTAAGGTGGGGATGAATGGTTGTTGGTTCGAGTCTTGAGATGACAAGCGTTAGGGTCACTCACACAACTTAAGTGTCTGAAGGAATGTCCTATCAGTTGTCTCACATGGCTCCCGTCACAAGGGTAGCCCCTCATCTTCCATTTGCTGCCATCTTATGGTTTTTGTTAAACTTGTGACCATTAGGATAACTATTATCCTTTTGCAGTGTATACTACTTGGTCGTGCAACCACTCAAGTGTGTAAATTGCTAATTTTGCTTGCGTAATAGTTGTAGTATGTTGATATTTGTTTTATGCTTTAGAGATTATGGTAATGACATACATTGTTCTCGAACATGCTATTCACATTACGTGAATCTCCATTACAGATGGACAAATATTTTATCCGTGGATCTATTCAATGCCGGAATTTGACTTGCTATTAATGTGGGTATTTCTGTTTCCAGAGTAGGATCTGCGGCTCAAATTAAAGCCATGAAACAAGTAGCTGGCAAATCAAAATTGGAACTAGCTCAATTCGCAGAGTGTGTAGGAAATTCAAAATGCTTTCGGTGTATTATAGCGAATATGAGTTGTAATGCTGACGCATAGACCAACAAGGATGACATATGAATTCAAATGTTTGTATGCTTCGTGGGTGAGTAGAACTTGTTCAATCATGATCAATTAAAAAAAATTTGTCTTATGATTGCTAGGGACTTTCTTTTATAGACGCTTTTTAGTACGTCTCTACGTATGAAACCGTAAAGCATCTAAAGATGTCTCTTGAGATGTTTCAAATGTCATAACATAATTTAAAGCCCATATATAAAATGGTGTTAACTCAAAATTAGATACACATAAGTTGAGATGTTTTATAACACGTCTCATTTAGGGTCTAGCCCATTTGGCAACACCTAATTAACCCGCTCGTATTAGGAAAACTCTATCCCCTGTAGTTTGATTGGAGGCTTCCCATCCTCCCACCATCTAATCATCAATCTCTATTCACCTCATCCAACAACATCTTTGTAGCCTATCAAGTCTCCACGTCGCTAGCTAGGGCTTCTCCTGCGTCCTTTCTCACTAGTGACACAATGTCCCGAAGCCATTGACCGGAAGTTTGCCCGCGCCATCATTGGTGTCCCTCTGCCTGTGCTGTAGTCACCATGCTTGTCTCGCGCTACCGCTTCCTATGGGCTTGGGACTCTCGTCAGCCAGATCTTCTCTTGCCTCTGGCTAGCGTTCCATCCTCTACGGGAGCTACCACCGTCTACTGGTCCTTGCCGGCTGCACATTAATGAGGACATTCCTTCTCCTATTACATCCACAGCGCCTACTCCACCTACTCCTCCTCAAGGACCGATGACTCGAGCCCATGCATGAGTTCTTAATTATCGAGTACTTCCATTTCTCGGTACCTCACATAATTTACATATGAATGTGATGCTGCCTACATCGAATGATCTCTTGTTATTCAGGAATCAAGGACCAATCATGTATATGGAGGAAAAGCTTTGGAGTATGCGGATCAAGGATAGAGTTGGCGGTAGCCACCAGTCAACTATCAAATCAAGTGATGACTTCCGGACATTGAAGCTTCCATGATGACACGAGAATGAAGACTGAAGGCACATAATTAAAGATCTGTTGAAGTTTCATTCTACGTACAAGCAAGGAAACCAACTGGAGTCTTTTGGAGTTGTCAAGGGTTGTCCGCCCAACCCAGCTGTACTAGCTGGTTTAAACTGCCCGTATGGCTGGTCAGACCGGCCGAACCGACTTAAGTCAGTGTGAGCCCGTTTCAGGCTAGGGGTCTCCTCCCACCTATAAATAAGCCCCCAAGACCTCGCTAGTCGGTGGGATGTGCGTAGCTTTGAGTTTCCTACTTGCAACTTTGCGTTTGTCGCTTGTGTTCAACAACCAGTTGTCTAGACCATTTTCAGTTCCCCACATTATCAACAAACTTCATCCATACCTACAACTTGAGATTACTTCTTCATATTTATTGCTTGTTCTTCGATTGCTTGCAAGGAATTGAACCTCATGTTCAGGTTGGCCGTGCTTCCCGCATCATTAACAACCAAAGTTGGTTTAGCGATTGCTAAGCTGCATCATCTCGTACCTGTTCTCTTTGAAAGATCGGGACACCCTTAGTGCTATTTAGTGGTATCAGAGCAAACTAGGTTGCTCGTCTAGAAATTTTTACTTATCATAGTTTGATTTATTTCTTCCCTATCTAAACCAATCTGAGCCTGTAATTTTCAATCTAGTATTTTGCATTGTTGAAATTTTGTCTGCACTAATCGTGCTAAGTTGCAGGTCCAAGATTGATTTGTTTTTAGAACTTTCCTACTAGATCAAACTTGATTTTTGTTCTTTCGTTCTGTTTCTTCTTCGAAAACTCCACAAAAATATAGAGTGGTTGTCTCTGTGGTCGCCACCTCCCTATTCCGTTGCAGAATTCCCCATCAGCAACACAGCCGGTCAAACCACTCCCCACGGTTGGTTTGACCGCCCCAGCTTGACAGCACAGCCACTGGATCTTGTCGCCACCACTGATGTTTTTAGTCCGCCACCACGATTTCTGACATCACCACCACTTGCCACAGTCGATCCTTGCCACCAAACTCGCCCACTCGTCATACTTTAGTCGCAACATCAACACCATCAACGCCGGGGTCACCGCCAACAACCTCGGTAAGAGAAGGAGCACCGAATCCATCTAGGACTCGGTTTGGAGGAGAAAGAGGACTCGAACCGACGCCTGGACGAGATCCAATCGAAATAGGAGGGCAAGCTGTACTACCAGTCAGAGTCAGACTCAGATCCGACTTGCACAGTTGGTTAGACCGGGCTCTTCAGACGGTCAGACTGCTGGCCCAGGACTCCGTGCCACCATGTCATCCACGGTTTTGAGGTAAAAAAAGAAGAAAAACAAGAAGAAGAAAGAAGAAAAAAGAGAAGAAAGAAGGAAGAAAAGAGAGAAGAACAAAAAGAAATGAAACCTCAGCGTGGCCAACCGGTCTGACCGGTTCAATCAACTGGTCAGACTGCCCAGAAGTCCAGTTTCTGCCTATTTTCTCCTCTGTCCAATCTGACCACCCAGTTCATCCGGTCTGACCACTCCTACAGTGTTGCTGCTCCTTTGCAGTTCCATCTTTTTCTTCCATCAGTTGATTTGGTATCTGGGCTTAGGACTATTTTACCTCGTACTTGTCAAAGTCCAGCAACTAGGGCTAGAACTTTTGAGCATCTATTCAACTTGCGTTGCTATTTTGAACTGTGCTTATCCTTGCTACTTACAAAAAAACCTTCTAAGCTACAAGTCCTACACCGTGTAGACCTTCAGATACCTGGCAATTGCTCTACCCAATCTTTGGAGGTTCTTGATATTGCAGGCTACCGGTCACCACCCTATTTCTTGGTAAGAACTTGTAAGAATTGTGAATTAACTTGAGAGTTTGAGTGAGTTGTCACCACATCCTAGTAGTTGGTATGAACATATACTTGTGATCTGGTTTCTTGTTTTCTACTAACCATGGTAGGATCACGAGGAAATAGAGAGGATGAACTCACCCCTCGCTCATGAAGGGTGTGAGTTGAGCTACAGACGGTGGTGTCCAACGATGCTCGCGACATTGACGACCGCATGGGCCACACCATCGACCGCATTCAGGAGCTCTTCGCCAAGTTTGATGCTCTCCTCGGTCGATTGGACGGTGCCTCACGAGCACCACGACATCAACCACCGCCTCCACTACACATGCCCACCCCCGTTCTTGCTACTTGACAACAGTGAGCACGCCGAGTGTCGCACGAGCAGGTGCCCGCTACCTCCGGCGCCTCGGTGCATCTTCGCACCAACCACGCAATTTTTGCCATGGTAGCCAGGGGACATGCCAAGGAGGACGACTACCACGACTACGTTGGTGACTCCGAGGATGAGGACACTGTCAACACCAATAGTAATTGCCTCCATCAACAACTATGACATAACTGACATGATATGGCACCACGTCGTGAGGTACGGACACACGATGATGCTCCTGAAGGGCACTATAACCCTGATGCTTACCTTACTTGGGAGTTAGAGATAGAACAAAAATTTGCATGCCATAACTACCCTAAGGATCACCGTGTTAGAGTTGTTGTATGTGAATTTACTGGTCTTGCTTCTATTTGGTGGAATGTATGCTAATAATCTACCTACCACTTGGGCTACTTTGAAAGATGCTATGCATACTCATTTTGTGCCTCCATACTATAAACGTGAATTGCTTAACAAATTACAACATTTAACTCAAGGCACTAAAACTGTTGAAGAACATTATCAAGACCTGGAAACTAGGTTAATTTGTTGTGCTTTAGTACAGGATAATGAGGCTATGGTGGCTAGGTACTTTGGTGGATTAAATCATGAAATACAAACTGTTTTGGATTATAAGGAGTACAATTCCATTACTTGATTATTCCATCTTGCTTGCAAAGCTAAACATGAAGTGCAAGATCGACAGCCGAGAGCGAGAGCTAATTTTTCTGCAGGTCGTATGTCGTCATGGATGCCTCGCACTCCCGCTGCCCCATCTACTCGACCTGCTGCCCCAACCACTTCAGCAACTAGGACAAGCTCGGTTGCTCCTACAACAGCCTCACGCGCCTACGCAGTCCACTCGTGCACCGGCTACTCCGGCAAAAAGTTCCACTTCTTCAAATACTTCCACGGCAAGAACAAAGGATACCTAATGTCATCGATGCAAAGGTATGGTCATATGTAGTGAGACTGTCCCACAAAATGTGTGTTGATCATCCGTGAAGATGGTGAGTACGATTTCGCTAATGATTATGACGAAGACACATATGCTCTTATTGCGGAACAAGAACAAAATGACGATGATTCTGAGCAAGACATAGAGTTCATGGGTGCTAAGGATGCGAACAAGTACATGAGCTTGATTGCACAACGGGTGGTGAGTGTGCAAATGAGCCGTGCCAAGCAAAATCAGCGTCATAACCTTTTTCACACAAAAGGCGTTGTGAAGGAACATGTTGTTCGCGTCATTATTGATGGAGGAAGTTGCAACAACTTGGCTAGTTTGGACATGGTGGAGAAGCTCTCACTCACCACTACACCGCACCCTCATCCCTACTATATCCAATGGTTCAACAATAGCGGCAAACTTAAGATAACTCTATGTCTTGTTGATTGTGATCTGGTTATTTCCACCTATGCTGATTTTGTTGATCGTGGTCTGGTTCCTATGTAATCATGTTCTATGTTACTTGGTAGACCTTGGCAATATGATAGAGAATCCATTCATAATGGTCGAACTAATCAATATTCTCTCATGCATAAAGGCAAGAAAATTGGTTTACTTCCTATGTCTCCTAAACAAATTTTAAAAGATGATCTTGCTAGAGCTAGTAGAGCTAAGAATTAGGAGCAAAACAAGAGTGAAAAATCAGATTATAGCAAAATAATTTGAGCAAAATAAAAACAAGAGTAAATCTGAACCAATCGTGTGTTATATGGTACCAACCTCGAGGAAACTAAAGAAATTCAGCGACAAGTACAAGAGCTATTCGACAAATGTTATGTTCATGAGTCTCTTAGTTCATGTGCTGTTCCAGTTATATTGGCACCTAAGAAAGATGGATCATGGCATATTGTGTTTGATTGTAGAGCTATTAATAATATTACTATTAGATATCGTCATCCTATTCCTAGGTTAGATGATATGTTTGATGAATTAAGTGGCTCTACTGTATTCTCTAAAGTTGATTTATGTAGTGGTTACCACCAAATTCGCATAAAATTAGGAGATGAATGGAAAAGAGCATTTAAAACTAAGTTTGGACTTTATGACTGTTAGTAATGTGATTTGGTTTAACTAATGCACCTAGTACTTTCATGTGGTTCATGAACGGATTTTTATATGTTTCCATTGGACGATTTCCATTGGATGATTTGTAGTGGTTTATTTGGATGATATCTTGATTTATAACAAATCTTTAGAGTACCATATTGATCATCTACGTGATGTTTTTAATGCTTTACGTGATGCACGATTGTTTGGTAACTTTGGAAAGTGCACCTTTTGCACCGGCTGAGTATCATTTCTTGGTTATGTTGTAACCCCACAAAGTATTAAAGTTGACAAAGCCAAGATCGAAACCATACAGAGTTGGCCACCTCCTAAAATGATCACACAAGTATGTAGTGTAGTTTCCTCGGAGTTGCTGGATTTTATCAGCGCCTTGTTAAAGATTTCAGCACCATTGCTACACCATTGAATGAGCTTACAAAGAAGGATGTTCCATTTGTTTGGAGCAATGTGGAAGAGAAGGCCTTCATGATACTGAAAGATAATTTAACACACCCCACTTTACTTTAGCTCCTTGATTTTGGTAAGATGTTTGAGCTTGAATGTGATGCTACTGGAATTGGTTTAGGCGGTGTATTATTACAAGAGGGCAAACATGTTGCATATTTTAGTGAGAAATTAAGTGGGCCTAGTCTGAATTATGCTATTTATGATAAGGAATTATATGCTCTTGTTCGGACTTTAGAAACTTCACAACATTATTTATGGCCTAAAGAATTTATCATACATGCTGATCATGAATCCTTGAAACATATTCAAAGCCAAGAAAAATTGAATTGTAGGCATGCTAAATGGGTAGAATTTAATAAATCTTTTCTCTACATCATTAAACACAAAAAAGGTAAAGAAAATGTTATTGCTGATGCCTTGTCTTGGCGCTATACTATGCTTTCACAGCTTGACTTCAAAATATTTAGATTAGAAACCATCAAAGAGCAATGTGCGCATGATAATAAATTCACAGATATATTACAGCAATGTGCTGCAGCTGGGCTTGGGGCTCCCATCCGTGAGATATCCTCTTGCCTCTAGCCATCGCTCCATCCTCTATGCTGTTCGTCGGCCCCCACGACGTTCGACACAGGAGTTGCCACCACCCACGCCTGTTCGTCTCCCGCCAGATCGTCACTGGCCTCCCACTAGTTTGCGCACTGCTGCACCATGGGATTCGGATTTTATTATTATTCATAATTGTTGTTGTAATAGTATTGAAATTTTGTTGTGTTAAGCGTTTGGATTTGTTGCGTGGTACAAAATTTTCTACCAGATGGAAATATTGGAAACAACTACGAAACAAATTTCACTTATCGTGGAAACATATGTAAGCATTATTTTGGAAACAAATTCCCATTTCTTTAGAAATAAATTTCCATTTCATTCGAAACAAAATCAATTGTTATAATGAAAACAATTTTTTGTGTGATGAAAAAAATTTCTGTTCTGTTGAATATAAATTTAATCATTACATTGGAAGTAATTCTCTAGTCAATAGAAATAATTTATTGTTATGTTGGAAATAAAAAAATCATTATAACAGACACAAATTTCTGTTAGGTCGAAACAAATTTCAATTGCACCACGAAGTATCATTATAGAAAAATTTTCATTATGCATTTGCCTGCGTCTATTTGCTGTGGAGCAGTCCGATCTTGCGTGACCCTAGTCTTCGGTAACCCTCAGCCTCAGCCCTCCCGATCAACCCAAAACTGCCTCCGCCCACTTTGCAACTCTGGCATACCTCCCGTGCCTCAGATGTTCAGATATACCAGCTGGGCGGCTGCCTCCGTTGCTCCTCGGCCATCTCACCCCTCTTGCATCCCTACTCGGTCATCGGTAAGAGCTGATGCCCGCCAACCTAAAGTCACTGTGCTACCACCGCAAGACGCAGCCGCCGCCGCTATCCTCCAGCCACACGTCGCCTCACTACTTCCCCGTTTTGATTGGTATCGTTGGTAGTGCTGCTAGGTGCTGTTCCATGAGGTGGGCATTTTGCCTCCTTCTAATCCAACTGCTCTTTGTTTCTGATTTGGATGGAGCGGACATCCCAGATTCGTCCAATTATTCTTGTTCTTGCACCAGTTGCAGTTGCTTCTGTCCTATTTTGTTCGAGCGGATGTTCCAAGGTTCACCTGTTCACTGTTGCTTTTGGCCCTGTTTGTTTGGGCTTGTGCTTCAGCTTTGGGTGCTTCTAGCCCTCTAGAAGCACAAGCCCAAACAAACACATTACTTCTCAAATTTGCTTCTCACAAGCACTTCTCTGATTTGCACTTGAAATGGAAAAGCACCAAAATGCCAGCTTCCCACAACCGAAACCAGCTTCCCGCACCCACCCATATGAAACTGCCCTCAAACTTCGTCAGTTAATTACAGCGGATTGCCACTACCTATATAAAGTGAAGTTCCTTCACAATTTTGCTCTTTCCTCCCTACCCCACACCCCTCACCTCTCTCTCTCGTGCTCCCCCCAATCTCTCCCGTGTCTCTCTGTCGGGACCCAAAATCCATAACAGAGAATCTTAAGTGAAATCACCCGCTAAGTCGAAACGTCAACCCCAACCTCAACCCTTGGGTATCAATTCCAACAGGAGTGGAGTAATGTGGCTTCGAATAGCCCGAGATGTCAACCCCGAACTTGCTTTGGCAAACTAATGCATAGATTAAGTAGGGTGATATGGTCACCTCACTCTTTTCTCACTGAGCCGAAACATCAATCCTAAACTCGTCCCGCAAATTAATGCTCGGGTGGAGTAGGATGATATAGTTCCCAAACTCCCAGTGGAAGAGTCACTTCACAGGGGTGATTAAACCTAACAATTCTATGATATAGACTCTGAAACCCTACCCGCACCATATACTTCAATGACATACATGCAAGGCACATGAGGCAGGTGAGAAGAAACAAGTATCACAACCGCAACTCTATGATTGAAACTGCAATAATACTAGTTGTTCTTAAAACTTAACAACATAATTCACATAAAGAGTTGATTACACAGCAGAAGATTAAACATGGCTAAGAAGCCAAAAAGATAATGCCAAAAGATGACAGAAAAAAAACCAAGCTGCCGAACCCTGGGCAGGACCACTGCCTGGGATTCCCAGCGACTAGTCATCGTGGGTGTCGATCTCTACGTAGAAACCATCCGTTGAGGGGATGATCTCCTCTGCACAAAATTATTAATGGCTACAAGGTGAGTACAAAAATTGTACTCCGCAAGACTTACAAGGAAAATTAGTAATAGATGCAACAGGTTTCAATAAGGGGGTAATTGTGGACTATTTTGCGAAAAGCTGATTATCCATTTGACAATACTTTTTAAGTAGAATGAAATCGACTACTGGATTGCTTTTAAAGGAGATGAGTCAAAACTTCACGATTAACTCTATTGCAGACCACCGCACACTTAATCCTCGATTCTTCCTCAACCACCAGGGAGGAAGTAATCGCTAACTTCTCAACCTTAGAGTTGTCATGTTTTCAAGTAATGTTGTAATTGTCTAATTCAATGCGGATTCTTACGAAGTTGTCCATAACCGCGAACACGGCTATTCGAATAGTTCAGACCCTGCAGGGGTGTACATCTTTACCTACACGTATCAATCGACTCTCAATGCTAGGCCAAAGGCATACTTCATGAGGTGTGTTAGTAGAGTGTGATTGAACACAACCTTTATAATGTTTCGACTTAAGTATGAGCCGCCCTAATGGGCTAATCTGTATACACCAGTCCGGCCGGTACCCCGACACGGTCCCAAAAGTTGTAGCAGGTGATACATCCCCGGTCCCGGACCGTGTGTAACCCTTACACCTATATTGAGGCACCACATCACATCATTTTTCACTCACCCAACGAATGGAAATGGCAAACTATGCAGCTCATAACTCAAGTCTAAACAAATTATTCAGTCGTGGATGGCCCATTATACCACCCATGTAGAAGTACGCAAATCTTGGTTCAAAAGGACACCGGGAACCGGTCCTTGTGGGAAAAACGAGACAACCCAGCATGCTCCCAGCCATGGCCTCTCATCTAAACCCAATCATTATTAATCAAATTTATTAGTTACTTCCCGGTGGACACCCACCTATCACTTAACCCACCCAGAGTGTTGTGTTTTGTCTGTCATCCAAGAAATTACGACTTTTATATGTCTAAGCATCATTAACTATATAAGTAACTTAGCAGCAACAAGTATACTACTCTAAATAGGTTGGGGTGTGGTGGGGTTGATTGAGCGACAAAGTAAGTTATGCAAGGAATAAAGCTAGCACTTAACATAAAGTATAAGTTGAACGCAGGCGATAGGGTTTTGGAAACAATTAATAAGTTACAAATAGTAGGATGATCACAAAATGATCAAAGGGTTGCTTGCCTTGCGGTTCGGCTATTAAGCCTTGTTCCTGCTCGGGATTATACGCTTCGAAAACCTCCGGCTCTGTCAGGAAGAACGAAAACACTGGAAAAAGGAGATGCAATAATAGATATCACAATGATGAACATTAGCATGATATGAAATACATGTCATGGCATAGAAGGCTCAAAATAAAGGCTAATGCAAGTGGAATCAATTTAATCAGAGTCCGGACGCTCGAGATATCACGATCCGATGACTTCCGACTAACCGAGAAAATTCTTATTTGAGTTTTTAGCCATTTACATATTTTTGAGCATGTAAACATGTATGAAAATGACATATTTGAGTAGATCTCATTTTTTTGAACATTTTGATATATTATTTGCATTTTTCTGATTTAAAATGGATTTACTATGAATTTTCTAAGATTTAATCAATTTAAATACCCCTTTTTGTATTTTTCTAAGTAAATAAAAACAATATTAAATCAGTAATAGTTTTCTCACTCAGAGTTTAAATAGCCTGAGAGGCTGACATGTGGGCCCTCTGGTCAACTTTGGTCGAAGTTGACCAAGCCTATGACAGGTAGGGCCCACTGCCATAAAATTCTAATTTTCTTTTATTCTTTTTATAAATTCTGACTGGTGCGTCCTTCATGTCATACACAGTACCAAGTTTTAATTCAAGTTAGTGCATTAATTACAGTCATTAATGTGTCAGAACCATTAACTAAGAATATTAATAATGCCAGAACAGTAATTAACCGAGATTGACATTAATTACATATATTAATTACACTTAGCAATAAATGTTGCCATTAATGTGTCATTTTACTAATTAATCATGGTAATTATGCCTTAACGACATAATTAAAGGGGGCATTAATGCCCTAATTGATATGGCCGGGACTCGGCCGTTCTGCTCGGTCCGACCGGCACTATGCCGTCGGTGGCGGCGGGTTAACTGGAGAAAGGGCGTCGAGGCAAGGTAGGGCAATGGGGCTAGGGTTTATCGAGGCGGCGGCCGGCGGAGTGGCGAGATGGTGCAGGGGCTCGGCGGCGAGGCGGGGAGGCAAAGAGCGGAGGCTCCGGGATGGTGGGGAGGGCGACGCGGAGGCTCCGGGGTGAGGCAGGGCAGTGAGGAGCGGAGGCTCTGGGATGGTGAGGAGGTGAGGAGTGGAGGCTCTGGGATGGCGTCGGCTTCGTGGCGGTGAGGCACCGATGACAGAGGGCGACGGCGACGAGAAAGGCGGCGAGCGCTCGGGCAGAGACGGGGCAAGGGGGGAGGTGACGCGGAGACTCCAGCTTGGGCGAAAGAGGCGATGGGGTGGTGGACCGAGAGAGAGAGACGAGAAGGAGGGAGGGGCTTCGGCCGGGGGGGAGATAAGAGGAGAGGGTGGCGGGAGCGCTAAAGCAGGAGCTGGCGAGGAGAAGGTCGGCTGCTTGCCACGGCAACAACGACGAGCTGTTGCATGAGTAGCTTGTGGCGGTGGTGAGGATAAGGGTAACAGGGGCGGCGGCGCGGATAGGGATGGGGAGGCGGGGCAGGCCGAGCGGGGAAGAGCGGGCCGGGGGAGAAGGCCCAGGGGGGAAAGAAAAGAAAATGGGCCCTGGGAGGGCCCATCCGGGGGGGGGAAGAAATAGATTTTGATTTCTTTTTCTGTTTTCTTTTCAATTTCTATTCCCAAAAATTGTTTTAACCCCTTTTCTTAAAAGTTTCTCCTCATTATTTTAAAAGTTCAAAGTTACACTCTCCCATGGAAAGCTAGGGTTCCCATCTCCCTCATCAACCACCGCCGCCGGTCGGAAGGGCCTCTCCGCCGCATCCCGAGCCGCCATCTCCCGCCCCTCCGCCATCTCCCACTCCTCTGCCTCCCTCATTAGCCGCCATCTCCTATCCTAGCACCGGCCTCCGTTGCCCTCCATCCGCCCGCCGCCCTTGCCACCGAGGCGCCTGTCTCCCCCGCTGAGCCGCCAGCCACCAGGCGTCACCCCCGAGCCCTAGTGCCATCCTCCGTCGCCCTTGACCTGCCAGCCGCCCTCGCCACTGAGGCCCCCAATGCCCGTGTCCCATCCCCGACCTGCCGGCCTTCTTCTCCACCAGAGGCGCCAGCCTCCCGAGCCCGTATCTGTCATCTGCCCCGCAACTGACCACCGCTTTCCCCCGTTGGCCTCCCTCTGCCCCGAGCATCCCCAAGACCCTGAGCCACGGGTGGCCTCGCTCCCGAACCTCTGCCCTCCCCCGAGCCGCCACCAGCCTCGCCCCGGAGCTCCCTCCGCGGGCATTCCCCGGCCCTCTGTCCGCCGCCCGAGTAGCTGCTAGACGCCCTCGCCCCCTGAGCCATCCGACGTCCCCTGCAGCCCAATACCGTTCATGAAAATATTGCAAATGCTTTGATGGGAGCATAGAATCAATAAGTGTGGAGCATGTTTGTATTTTATGAGCTATCTTAATTATGTATTGCACCTTTTAATATTTCTAAATTATTCAATGTAACATAGATATTTCATGGTTCTGATTGTTCATTGGCACAAATTATTCAAAAATATCTAATTCTCGTTAAAATCGTATAGTAAGCATGTCATTTGTGGTAAATCAGAGAAAATACGTATAAACCATGTATAATCAGAACATAGACATCATCTTTAGCAAATATGATTATTTCAGACATTCACCACTAGCTGCAGGTCCACCAGCCGTCCAGAAGCACCCTTGCCAAATGGCTCAGCTACTTCCCACCAGCTAACCAGCTCCAGCTGTTTCTTAGTAAGCTGCAACCCAAACAAACAGGGCATTTACCTTCCTGGTGCATTCTGCCTATGCATGTGTGGAGCTCGCTGCACCTCATGGAGTCAACTTCAGATGCCCCCGCGCTGTCTTCTCACGCTGCAAGCCTCACTGCCTCACGCACGACACATGCTAGGCGACGGTCGACTGTTTCCATGGCGGCAATACGTCAAACACCTGGCCGGTGGCCGGGCATGTTATTCTTATTCATGGGCTCATGTTGTTTGCATTGTTTAGCTGTCTGTCTCTGTTTCTTGTGCCTTTGCAGAAAGGTTGTGCACATTAACTGAAACTTCAAGTTTGCTCTGCATTTCACTCATCAGTCAGAATTTTGTGTTGTCCGTGGAAGATAGTTTTAGGTAATAGTCAGAAGCAAATCGAAGTTGATTAGTAAACAAAAATTTCACTTTGTTTGTGTCTGTTTGGGCATCAGTATGGTGTCCTTGTTTTTAAGAGATTATTCTTCCCAAAATTGTTCAGTCCGGCATGTGGCCATGCTAGTATTATGGGTGGAAAGTCACGTTTTTACAGACTAGATGACTACGCATTTGAAACATTAGTTTTCTTGACTAACTTACTTATTTTTCAAACGACTTATTTTGCAGGGCAATGGACATTATACACAAAAGGACTTCACAGACCGTTCAAATTCGTCTACGTACGGTTCAAGGATCTATGATAACAACCATTGAAAACCGTCCGTGATTCTGATTACAAAATTTTAAAAAGAAAGAAAACCAGTAAATTCAAATCTGCATTTTCATGTCAGATTTGAGAATGGATTCAACTAAACAACTCATCATCTGCACTTACATTTAATAGGAGAGAATCGGACTGATACATGCATATACATTTCATAGAAGGAAAGAAACAAATCAACACATGCACTACGCGCGTCCTTGCCGGTAGCTCGTAGCGTAAGTCCTCACCAGGGAGGTCAGCAAGCGCGTTGAGGACAAAGATGCCTTTGTCGCGGTTGTTGGCAAAAGTAGATGGCCCATCTCGTACCATCCCGACAACACCCTGTCCTTCCACTCGGCTGTCCACCGCCTCCCCCATGCCTTACAAGCCCGTGTAGGCCCTAGGGAACGTGTTCGTCATCAACTCTATGAGATAGCCAAGCACTCTAGCGGTGACAGAGATGGAGATAGGCCAAGGGGATGGGTCGGCAGCAGAGAGCACGGTGGAGGTGACGACACTACTTGTCCTGAGCGGGCAGATTCGTGGACGGGGCGGGGCATGGCCAGATCCGGCTGTCGGGGGCGTGGTCGGATCGTTCTAGTGGTCGAGGGCGTGGGCACCGGATCAGGTTGTGAGACCGCAGCCGGACCGATCCGGTAGTCGGGGGTGTGGGAGCTGGATGTCGTCGGTCAGGTAGACGAGGGAGGGAGGCGAGCGAGTTGTGGAGGGAGGCGGAGTAGACGCAGGAGAGGGAGGCGGAGTAGGGCGGTGGCAGAAGTTACGGTATGGAGCGAGAGGGGTTAGGATTGGAGATTTTATACGCATGAGGTGGTTGGGCCTCTCACAGCTAAGTTGGGCCTCTCATAGCAAAGTTTGGGAAAAGAAAGTCACACCCAGTTTTGTCTAACCTATTTATTATATATATTTTTTTAAACATGACGTGTATTTTAATAAAAAATCATTTGTGATTAGTGTAATTATAAACGGATTGTATTGCTGCGTCTTAAATGACTTTTTTGGAGTAGCGAGATGACGTATAGAAAATTTACAAATGCTATGAAGATGGACTAGTGCCTATCTATACTTAGATAGTTCAGACATAATTCCTACTGTATAGAGAAAAAATATATGGGAAACTGTAGGAATTCTTTTTCCAGCGCATGTGGATGCTTGATTGAGCACCTTTGTATGTACTCGATTCAATTATTAACTCCAATTGTTTCTTCAGTAATTTAATTACTTGTCCTTGCAATGGAGTGATTCTATTATTTCTCATTTATAGCGACAATGTAATTCTAGTCTGAATTTGGTTTCAGAAACATCCAAAAGATCTTACGTCTTTTTATATCTGATAAATATATTTCATATTTGTTTTTTTTAACTAGAAATAGTAAATCCATGAATGCATCTCTATGTTTCTTGATGCGCATTAAAGCGGCACTAGGAAGAGTAGAGACGACATGTATATGTATATATGAAAGCGTCTCTACACTTGTAGAGATGATATCTAGACAACTCTTATCACTTTAGACACTTAATAAAGTGTCTTGATGATCTTTGACATTCTACGTACGAAGACGCTTTTAGAATATAATATTAAAACAATTCTACAACACCGTAGAGACACTACTACAGAATCGTCTATGCGAGGCGCCTTATCGAAGGTGGTTAAGTAAAAGCGCCACGAATAACATATGTTAGAAGCGGTTAGTACGAAAAAACCACCTCAGATAACGAGTTCGGGAGCAACCGCCACGGATAACGACCATGTCCGAGGCGGTTAGAAATAAGTAACCACCTCCAATGTAATCTGAGGCGGTTATTTATTTCTGACCGCCTCGGATAATGGCCAAATCCGAGGCGGTTATATATCGTCAACCGCCTCGGATAAGTGAGTACATATCAGAGGCGGTTGTTGATATATAACCGCCTCCATATAAGTGATATCCGAAGCGGTTATGTGGATTTAACCACCTCCAATATGATTCACAGTATTAATTGTGCTGCGCGAGCTGACATACGACCAGAGGAAGATATGTCTTAAATGTGGCGATTTGCTGGCGATTTTTCGGTAGAGAAGCTACATTTGGAAGAGTAGTTAGAGATAATACTTCCTTGTTGATTAGCAAAGGTTAGTGCTTAGTTTTTGAATCATTTTATCTAATAATTTGGTGATTTTGCTTTGTTTCTTGGACATTGAGAATATTCAATTACATGATCATAATTAGATCGATGGAGATGTTTGATTTATCGTATGGTTGAATGCATATAAATAGTGTTAAGGTATGCAAATTTTGAAGGAATTTTGTGGGTAAAAAGGAAAAAAATAAAGATGAATTTATTTTTGTGACATATTTAATTTTTATATGCAAGAAGTGGTAATTTGGTTAGTTATACGTTAGTAATTGAAGAGAGTCGACGCATATAGCTTAGTTATATTAGTCAATTAGTACGGTTAGTTAATTATATTAGTTAGTTAGGTTAGTAATTATTTTTAGAATTCGGTTAGGTTAGTAATTGAAGAAATGTTAAACTCATGACACGAAGTCGATGCACTTCATATTTTTAACTAAAATTTCAACTTTCCATATGCACGGCTTAGGTGGATCGATCGTGGATGTACGGAGCTCGCAACACAGAGGCGTGTAGAGATGGAGTGAGAGCATTTATGGTAGCTGCCAAGACAGACATGTTGAGAGAGGGTAGAGCTGACACGTATTGTCCATGCCTAAACTGTGGTAACGTAAGGATTTTGGAGCTCCATCATATTGAGTACCACATCTTCAAGAGAGGTTTTATGGAAGGGTATTCAACTTGGACCAAGCACGGTGAAGATCAAGCCGTAGTATCAGATGATGATATTTTTACCGATGAAGAAGCAACCGATATGCCATTTGATATCGGTTGTGATTCACACCATGAGATGTCCGATGATCCCGACTCGATGCCTGAGCTGGAACAGATGTTTCTCATGGATTGCTCTGACATCTTCAACATGTTCCATTTCCGTGAGCTGGACGCCGAGCTTATGAGATGCTTCACGCTATAAGTCCTTACAACACAGCACCGTTTTGTTTTATCACCGCTAAGTGCCTATAATATAACTCATTCTTCTCCTATACTCAGATACATGGTTGATCTGAGCGATAGAAGAAAGCTCCACAACTCTGTGGGGTTCGGCGACCCACATTTGATCTCGACCCAAAGCATCACGGCAAATAGGAACCTGATGCAAGATTACGTCGTGCATTTACTCCGTGAGTACTCCGCACGAGATCATATCCAGATTGCCTCTAACATCGGGTAAGCCACATCCTTTGCAAATTTTCATCATTCGACGGCTAAACATGTAATTACTTCGCATCTTATAACCAGGGGCCATTGGATCCTCTTCGTGATCGTGCCGAAAGCGAATAAGGTATATTACCTTGATTCCATGAGGCGTAGCCTTGACTCGTGCAAGCAAGCGTACTTGGACATCATGCATCTATTCGACGAGTGAGTACCATAACTTTCGACTTCGTCCATGCCTATTCTTTCTTCTTTCCAAAGGAAAAGACAATTCGATGCTAACTGTTTTTAATCACCTAGAGCATTTGACACGTACGTCAAACAAGGAGGGAGGCACAAGGAAGGAGTGCCCGTCGAGTTACGCCATGACTCCAAGTTTAAAGTATTCCATAATGTCCTTGACTCCTCGGACTAATGCCATCATACGTCTGTCCTCTATACCTAATTGATATCCCTTTTGTAGTGCCGGCAACAACCCGAAGGGTCCGACCTCTGTGGGTATTACGTGTGTTTCCACATGGTAGCTCTTTGCAGCAACCCAATGTACCGTGATCTAGCGGTACGAAATCATTGTCACTACTAATGTCTAGTGTTTAATCATGCTATTCACCCTGAGTGTAAGTTTTGTGTTTTCAGGAAGGGGCGAAAACCATGGCAATCAAACAGTTGGAAGATATCTTCCAAATTCGGTCGCACATTGCTAGTGTAACATCCTGATTTTTTTAGAGCTTTTCAAAATCTTTTATTTAAAAATCAGAGCCAAAAAATTTTGTTATTTATTCTATAATTAATTAAAGCTTAATTAGAATTTCATAAATTGGTCCGGAGTTAATTTGAATTAATCCAACTTGAATTGGATTTGCTTTTCAATTTGAAATATGTCTCCCAGAGTTTTCTCAGAACTTTTGGAGTTCGTTTGGTATTTAATCAAGCTCGTTTGTTCTTTTATTCTTATTTTTGGTTTTCTCCTTCTCTCTTTGGCCGCGCCGTCCGGCCCATCTCCACTCGGCGTCCCGCCGCCTCATTTCCTTCCTTGAGCAGCCACTCCAGCGAGTTCTGCGTAGCGCAGCATGCGTCGCCACCTCTATTCCAATAAAATTTGGTCCAAATCTCTTTCCATAACCCTCCTATAAATACCCCACACTCCTCCCACCTCTTCCCTTCTCCCCCACACTCTTTTCCTACGAAACCCTAGCCCCCACGCCCTCTAAACAGCCGCCACCCCCCCTTCTCTTCCCGTGCAGTTCCTGAAAAGCACATCCCACCTCAATATTTTTCTAATTCCCATCGCCTCGAATATCTTTTGGCAAATCCCTTCAATGAGATTGTTCTTAACCTTTCCCTTTACCTCTCTACAAAATTTGGTAAAGATCCGATGGTGCAATCATCGGAAAATCTCCAAATACTAACGTGATGTTTGCACCCAGATTTTCTGCGCATGCATCTAGATTGGAATGAAGCCCTCGTCAGCTCGGACCTCCTTTTCAAGATCTGTTCAGTGGGATCATGTCTGATATTGTGAAGATCATCTCTACAAAATTTGAAAGAAATCCAATGGTCTAATCTCAAGGAAATCAAGTTTCTTTGAGCTACTGTTCATGTCCAGATTTGATTACAGAAACCGTAGCTCGGCATTATCACCTTCTTTATAGTTGATCCGGTGAGTCTATCATCAATCCCTTCGGTCAAGTTATGCCTTAGGTATCTATAAACACCTCTATAAATTTTCTCCTTGATCCATGTAGCCGTTTGGCAGGAATTGATCAATCTCCGACGTGCTGTCCGCGGACGTCCAAATTCAATCCATAGAATGTCTAACTTGTCTGATCTTTTCCCGTTGACTCGTTAAGAATACCCTTTGGTAGGATTGTATCTCTGTGTGTCTAGTTTCTAACCCAATTGGCGGATCGTGATTTCGTTGAGCGAGCATCACGCAGCAACCAAAACCATCCGGTCTATCCAGAACCAATCTATAATCTGTTCCAACCGTTTTGTGTTGCGAACGTCGCCACCACCCATATAGTTAATCTTGTATCATCTTGTGGCACATTATGCCATTCTTTTCCACCATTAATCTCTATCCAAAATCATCCGCATCACCTTATGTTCATCTATAATGTTTTTCATCATTGTCTGATCACCAAATTAAATTGCATATTATGTTAGACTATAGTTTCCTATATTCATATGCTTAGTTCTTATATAGTCCTTGCTTCTATTTATGTAATGTTCATGCTTAGAATTCATCATGTGGTTAATCATGTTAGTTCAATCTTATTTATATTACGGATAAATTTGTTCATATTTAATAAGGTTCATATTGCATGACTTTATGTATGTTCACATGTATTGTGTTATACAATATATAACCGAACCTAATATTGCATATAACCTATAATAGTAGAAGCATAATCTTAGTAAGCTGATATTAATATGACATATCATATGGTAGTTGATCTTTGTATAATGTACACCTACTAGCACGCATAAGATTATTATTGTATATGGCATAAGGTTGCTTACTAGCATGTTAGTGTCTTTAATCACACGTGATGATGATTGTTTAAGAAACATGTTATGATTCCCATGTCACCATGTGTAGATAACATAATAAGATATATATGTGTAGATTTAAATGGAAGTATGACATGATGTTATGCAAAATATAAATTTATTATATATATAGATGTTTCCTGTTTTAACTAATGGTGTTGTAAAATATTTAGGTAACCTCTGTGTATAATATGGTTAAGATCACACATATGTTTCATATTTATTCGATGCATCTCATATGGTTTACATATAAAGTATTGTAATATATGTATATGCATACATACATAGCACATTCCATGTTTCAGATAATAATTTGCTGGGAATTGGTTTAGCACATTATTGTACTCTTATTTATATTTTAATTATTTGTTTAAACACAGCTAAGTTGTACATGTTCATCATGATTTGATGTTGCATAATCATGTAATTACATGTAGTTATATGTACGTATATATATATAATTGAACTTAATATTGTTGACAAGCTACATGTTGGAATAATAATCCCTTACTGAATTATTATTATTTAATCATATCGTCTGTTGGTTGATGGTCATATAATATGTAGGTACTAGTATGCATAACTTGATATCTTATGTTACAGTTCCATAAGGTGTTGTATAGTCACATATACATGGTTAACCTTTAGGTATCGATTATAATATATGCATATATGTTGCTAATAATCATTCTTTAGTAAAATATTGTTATTGTTATGTGTAGTAGGTGTAGGTTGATTGCTGCATTGTATACACACAATAGCATTAGTAGAGTTAATGTTATGTCATAGATTGCATGTATGTTTGGTGCATGTCATATCGATGCTAGTTGTTATTTGGCCATATAGTTTAATCACCATTTGTATTATCAATGATTGTTATTCGATTATAACTGCATGATCATATGTTATCTTATGCTACGCCATGACTAGTCTCTATTTTATGCTGTCTATCTAATTTGTTATATGATGTCTAATTATGTATTGCATAATAGTCCATATAGATTGTCATATCGCCTGTTATCTTTTCTTGCCGATTAGCATGTCAGGACCTTGCTTGTTTACTAGTACGATATGTTATACTTATTTTAGTAGTATGTCGGGTTTCCATGTTTAATCATATGGTTGTGCTATTATTGTCATCAACCATATCTTGTTCCCAGTTGCACATCTATCCCTATCCCGCATATGGATTAACTTGAGTCATTTGACATGCAAATTCTATCCCATAAATCTATCCTTTTTCCAGAATGATCTGATCCGGAAGACCATCTTTTGAGTACATGTACTCTATCTGGTTGAGATATATAATCTCACACCTTCCTAGTTGCTTTTCGACAATCCTATCCCTTCGCCTTTGCCCTTTGACACATATCCAACCTTGCTAGCCCTATTCTTCTAGTATTTGCATTTGATATTTAATTTGGATTTATATTTATTTGCCTTGCACTTTATTGCTGTTGTGACGAATAGGAAGTAGCGAAGTTGGGTAAGGCCAAGTTCCTGCAGAAGAAGACCAACTCGTCAACGAAGGCATGCCACCTTTTCTTGATCATATTTGATCCTATATTTTTGAAGTCATTATATTTTGTTATTTACAAACATGCATGCTGTTTTTAATCCAGTAGTTAGTGTGTCGATTGACACACCTTTATCCTGTCCGCTTGTCGCTATTTTTACTTGATACCCTGAGTAGATTAATAGGTTTTATTCTGAATAGAGTAGAGATATGCTTAGCCATGCTTAATTACATCTTTAGGTTGTTTTGACTTGCCTCTACGGAGGAATGAATACCGGATCAATGATCCTTGTTGAAACTTGTTGAGCTCGCTGAGCTAGGGCCGGATGCCCGATGATTTTCCTCTCTCTATTCCATCTATTCTACCCTGGGTGAAACTTACCATCTAATATGGTGCGGGCGACAGCTGGATCATGTGATGAAAGAGCATATGGTTGCCTACCCGCAGAAGGCCGGTTTAAAAGAACCATTGGTCATCCGTACTGCATAAGGCCGAAGTCTTGGATTTGAGATTTGTGAAAATAGTACAACCACATGCTATATGGGCACTAGCTTGGTCAAGTAGGTTACTCAGCCTTTGGTGTCGATGTTGCCGTACCGCAGAAGGGGTGGAATCGGAGTGCGGAGATGTACTCTCGACTCCGAGCCAGACCCGGTGGGCATGTCACACCTTAGGGGGATCTAGCTAAAAGACCTCATCACGGTCACCTTGCCGACACACCAATGGGCGTGTGTACAAGCCTGCGCAGCTTGGCATAAGGAGATGATCGTGTCATGTGGGTAAAGTGTATGAACTCTACAGAGTTAAAACTAATCGATTAGCCGTATCCACGGTCATGATGGCACAATGATATTTCTTGATGAAAAGGACCTGTCTTCTCCCCCTTGCTATTTCCCTCTACCCCATTACTGATGAATCCTATGGTCGAGCTAAGGCGGGAGTCCTTGCTCGAGTGTGTTGGTTGTGGACCACACCTGTTGAAAACACCCCTGATATTAAAACTGATTTACATCAAAATGCTATCTTCGAATCTATTATAAGTAATTCAATTAAGAGATTGCTTTACGCAAATAAACCATAAAGCCTTCCTTTGGAGTCTTGCATGTAGTATGATAGGACTATCTGCCGCCAGGTGGCTTGTTGAGTACGTGAAGTACTCATCGAACATGTTGTTTGTTGGACGTGTTCAGATATCTATGAGGACGATGAAGACTATGAGGTATCTTCTACGTCAATGCTGAGGTTTAGGTCACGTGGCCTCCGTCGACTGCCTGTGATTGAGATGGAGACATCTATGCTTTATTTTCCGCTGTGTTTCTAAATGGTAAGGGACATAAGTCCTAGTTACTTTATTTAGTCATATCACTGCTATAACTCAATTGTTTATGTTTCTAAAATATTTCGTGATGTGTGCAGTGATATCAATTCGCCTGTGTTCATCAGCTTGATCTTGGACTGATGAGGAGATACACAGGGAGGGTCTGGAAGTTAAGTCCGGATCCTCACAGCTAGCTTCCTAAACAAGGAGGTCATTAGTGCCGAAGGACGCTTCGCTTTCTTGGCGGCAAGTTAGGAACTTAAAATTGTGATTAGTTAGATCATTACTTAGGTTTCTAGTTAGGTCATTAGTTACGTCATTGGTTCGATAGCATCAAACTTTGTAGTTACCTATCCAACTTTGTAGTATTATTTATATGCTTATGTATGTGAATGTTTGAAGTTTATGTCTTGTGATCGATGTGAGAATGAATGATTGAATAGTGTGCTATATAAATATGTTGTATACCTGCTGTGCTTTGGATACTTCATATGAACTGTTTGATTTTTCAGGGAGGCTAGTAAATCAAGCAAAACAATGACTGTTTAAAAAACATATCCGAGGCGGTTGTAACTTAACAACCGTCTCGGATATTTCACTTCTACACCTGGTTACAATTACCCAACCGCCTTGGATAAGCTCTTATCCGAGGCGGTTGAAATGCGTAAACCGCCTCGGATAAGCTCTTATCCGAGGCAGTTGAAATGCGTAAACCGCCTTGGATAAGCCCTTATCGGAGACGGTTAAGTTATCTTGACCGCCTCGGATAACGGCGGTTAAGTTATCTATCCAACTTTACGCATTTCAACTGCCTCGAATAAGAGATTATCCTATCTGAGGCAGTTGCGTAACTGCCTCCGATGCATGGCCCCCATATCCGCAACCACTCTGTAGAGGCGGCTGCTATAACCGCCTCGGATGTGCTATTTGAACCGTCTCCGATATCGATTTCTGTACTAGTGAAATGATTTAAAACATCTCTAACACGTAAAATGGACGTCTCTAAAAGGCTATTGTGTTATAGTAGAGCTGTATACGAATTACAAGGGATGGATTTCAGGTGCCAACAGTAAGTATTTGACATAACTCATATTCTTTGTTTATCTGTTTGTTTGTGTTTGACTTGGTTGTGCTTTTACGAAGAAATACGATCTTGATATTATGCCATAGTTTGTTTTAAAATTAAAATACCTTTCTTTCTTGAAGCAATTAGTTAGTACAGGCCCAAGACAAGGGGCAGAAGTGCAGGACCATTAGATTAGGTTCTGCATGGAATGCCACAATCCTTAAGAAACCCAGACTTTTACATTTTATGGAGTGATTTTTGTGGCATACGTTTTATATATACATGTTGCATATTTGTAATAGTTAAGGTGTTATTTGCCCGTGCAATAGAAATATTGGAACTATTAGGACTTTAAATAGTGATTAAATGTGTCTTTTGTCGCAACAACTATTGTAGTCGTTGCAATGTCCCATAAGTCATTGCATATGTATTTTGGTTAATTGTATTGGTAAAGTTTCTTTTTGTTGAACACAGTGACAAGATTTGACACTCCAAGGAACCGGGATCGGATTAGTCATAGCCATGTTTTAGTAAAACATTTTCTAGGCATATTTAAATATTTAAATATACTCAAATTCTTAAAAAACGTGTGTGCGCTAACTGACACAAACGAGTGCATATGGCTTACAGCTACCATGCAGCAATCCCGGGGGGGGGGACGGGGGTTGATCTACGAGGTAAAGCTGTAGCATTATGCACTATATGGTCGCTATCTTATTTTGTAATTCTCAATATGTTGGTATCCATTTGAATTCGAGAATTTAAATATTTGTTTTTGTTTAAACAGGCATTCAACTCACGTTCCGTTTGAACCACCGTGTTCCTCGTGTAAAATCTTTGAAGCAAAACCAATATTATGGTATTTTGGTTTCATTTGATAGTGTCCATTTTATTCGTGCTAGCCATTGCACGTACACACATACAAGCTGCATGAACGTATTGAGCATGCACATTATGAATATTTTTTCATCTTTCCCTTTTATACTTGTTCCAACTTTTGCAAACGGTTCGGAAACAAATTAATTTGGAAACAAAAAGTATATATCTGTTGAACTAAGTATCTGATTTACGATCCGGTTGAACCATTGTATTCTACGTGATGAGATATTTGAAACAACACCAATTTTGGATATATATAGGGTTTAGGTTTCACCGCTTCCTAGATGGGTTCATCACTCCCCTTTGGGCTTAGACGGTTGTCGATTAAGCAAGAGGTTTCATTGTTTCGTGGACACGTTTCCTTGTTTCCCCTTCCACTCAGTTTCTCAGACAGGTTCCCTGTCACCCCCAGATAGACGCTAAGGGAGGCGTTAGGTTACACCTTTTCCAAGGCTAGTTCACCACTCTCCTCCTTTGCTAAGTTGTCTCTTGCTGCTAAATTGACTACAATACTAAAGTTTCTAGTTGTTTATCTAGCAGAGGTTTAGGACAAGTAATTTTGTATTGGATTATATGTACAAGTACCTATGAAATTGCTAAATAGTGTTGCCAACTTGCCTGGTATATTACTAAGTTGCTTAGCACTGCTATTAGGTTGCCTATAATATTATATGTTTTAGTTGTTTTATGTGGGGAGCTTTGCGAGGGGTGATTTTGTGTTAGACTATGCGTACCAATACATAAGTGTTTACCTAATAATGTGCTGCTAGCTTGCCTAATAATATTGTTAAATTGCCTACTACTACTACTAAGTTCTCTGTAATATTATGTGTACTAGCATCTATGAATTTCTCTATTATTACTGTTAAGTTTCAGCAGGCAGAATTGTCGCAGGTTGCAGGGGAGTACTTAGACAAGGTGCCAATAGGTGAGATGGAGTGATGGGGTCGAGCGAAGTGTGCCCGGGATACAACGACGTGATGTAGCGCGCTTGGGCAAGATGCATGTAAGCAAGGTGCGCTTGGGCGAGCTTGGGCGTGATGTTGTAATAAGATAGCGGGTAGAACTATAAATTGTCTAGGGGCAGGGATGTACATACACTTGTCGTTTCCACCTATAAAGGGTGGGGCGACCCTTCCCATTGGACAAAGTTATCTAATATATTCACAGGAGTTCTCGGTTGTTTTTTAATCTATATTTTCCACATTTATATTTCACAGGAATTCTAGGGAGCAGTAGTAATCGCAAGGATTGTTTAGCAGCTCGTTCTATTTCTGATGAGGATATCCCTACTAATGATACAACCACAGCTACATCCACCCCAAGTACCATGCCGAAATACAAGGACCTATAACTAGGGCTCGTGCTCGGCACCTTAATTATTAGGTATTGTCATTTCTTGGTATTTTGTTTGATATTAAAGAACATATGGTGCTACCTAAAGGATGTGTTCTTTTACTTATTAGGAATGGAGGTCCAAGCCAAGCTAAGTTGGACAAGCAATGGAGCATGAAGACAAGGAAGGATGAACAAGACAGCCAATATACAAATAAGTTTTCACTCAAGAATTCAAGTGCAAATGCAAGAGATGATTTGGTGCTGTATAAGGAGTCTTCCCACGTCACTTTGGGGCCAAGGAGAGCTAGAGATAGAGTCCCACAAGATCTGGACTTTGATTCGGATTGCTGAGAGAGCCCTGACTTCAAACATCTTTATATCGAGCATACGGACTCTAATTTGGGTGATCTTGGACTCTTTGGAAAGCTTATCTCGTGCTCTTTCCAATCTATCCAACCCCATATCCAAATTCCTTACGAGCAGACCGCAACTACCAAAACAATTCGAGACTCTCTCTGAAACAGATCACATCTTCTCTTTATATACCCCAAGGTTTCTCCCTTTAGTTTTTGGGTTTCATTGAGTTGTTTAGCTACTGCTACAATATTACATCTACAAGTCGTGTAGGACTACTGCCTTGTTTAGATCTCTAGTGGAATCCCAAACTTTGTTCTTCTAGCTCTTGTGTCAATTTCATACTCGCAATTTCAGATTGCAATCATAGTTCTTGCTGGTTCTTCGGTTGCTTGCAGGAACTCAAACTTCGTTGTTCAGGTTGATCGAGCCTACGGCAAGGTCAATAACCATCGGAGATTGGTTTAGCGATTGCTAAGGCGTATCGTCGGTACGGTATAGTCGGATCGTCAAGGTCAAACTCCACCAAACCGTTAGTTACCTTCGTCTCACCGAAAGATCGGGCCACCGTCTCATCAAGTGGTATCAGAGCCAGGTTGATCGGTGAGAAATTTACCATTTTCGTAGTTAGATCTGTTTTTTACCTATTGTCCTGGAAAAAACCTACAAAAAAAGTAGATTGGTTTCCCCACTGCCCAAACCGCTTCGAGCCATTGCATCTTTCTTTTCAGTATTTTTGCATTGTTGAATTTTTGTTGCATTGTCTTGTCACGTTGCTGGTCATAGTTAGATCTGGTGTCTAGTTAATAGTGTCTCGCTTCTTGCTGCCATTGCCACCACCACCATCTCTTTGGGATTGTTCGATTGGTTCAGGGAAAAAGTATAGATCGATTCCATATCTGTTACTGATAGAGTCCAGGGCAAACACAACTCCTAGTAGTTTCGGACTCCAGAAATCAAGGGAGATATATGTGCTGATTCTGCCTCAAAGGTTTCAGTTCTTTTCGGGCATACAAACTTCCAGTAGAAGCTGCCAAAGTCCTGCCACGGCCAGAAAAACAACAGATTTTGCTGCCGCAGCAGAGGATAGCTCAACTCCCGGAGGCTCCGACTTTTCCAGAAGCTCCGACATTTCTGGAGGAATCGACTTTCCCTCCGACTTCCATCTCGTGCGGGAACAGAGGGTGAATTTGGATCTTCCAAGTTCAATCCCAGAGGCTTTGGGAACGTTCACACTTTCCAAAGGCTAAGCTCGGTCCCTCTGAGTTCAACTCCCGGAGGCTCCGACTTTTTCTGGAAGTTCCGACATTCCCGGAGGAATCGACTTTCCCTCCGACTTCCATCTCGTGCGGGAATAGAAGGTGAATTCAGATCTTTCAAGTTCAATCCCGGAAGCTCTGGGAACGTTCGCACTTTCTAGAGGCTAAGCTCGGTTCCTCTGAGTTCAACTCCCGGAGGCTCTGACTTTTTTCGGAAGCTCCGACATTCTCGGAGGAATCGACTTTCCCTCCGACTTCCATCTCGTGCGGGAACAGAAGGTGAATTCGGATCTTCCGAGTTCAATCCCGGAGGCTCCGAGTGTTGGGGAACGTGCTACGCAAAACAAAAATTTACCGCGCACAATCCACCCCAAGATCACTATCGAGGTGCAGGCAACGAGATCATACCTTCGACGATCACGTCAATGCAGCGGAGAAGTTGACCGATGTCGATGAAGTCCGCAGACTCCCGCAGCTAGGTTATACCTCCCAGCCGCGAGAGCGATCTCCTCGCGAATAGTTCGCCCGATCGAACGCTGAACTATACGACGTCTCCGAGGTATCCACGCGTACCGGATCAGCGACACCGCGGTAATGTGTGGACCAGCACACAAGAACAGCGGGGATCTACGAGAAGGAGAAGCAGCAGCGCACCGGCAGCTGTACTAGATCCAATCTAGAAGAGAGAAAAAAAGAAGGTTGTGGCCAATCTAGAGATTGCTGGCCTAGGGTTTAGCGCTGCTTCTGGAGCTGCCTCTGGGGCTGCTCGGGATATCCTTTGAGGTGCCCTGCCCCTCTATTTATAGGGGTTGGGGCAGCTCTCCCTAGGCAGGTGGAGTCCTACTCCAGCAGGGACACCCTGTTGGAGTTGGAGTCCAACTCCACCAGAACCTTGTAGAACCTTGTAGAACCTTCTAGTACCTTCCAGAACCTTCTAGAACCTTTCAGAACCTTCTAAAACCTTTCGATACTTTCCGGAACACTTCCGGACATCACCGAAACCATCCGGGACCTCCCGGAACACTTTCGAGATCATCCAAAACACTTTCGGAACCCTTCTCTCTCGTTCTCCATAAATAGTAGCATTCCTAAATGTCGCTAAAACGTTAAGCGTGTGACCCTATAGGTTCGAATATATGTGGACATGTCCGGAACACCTTCCGGTCAATAATCGTCAGCGGGATCTGGACACCCATAACGACTCCCACATATCATCGAAAATCTTTATCAAGCGAACCTCGTATTACCGCATATTATCCTTTTGCCTCACGATACGTTACACAACCTGAGGTGAGACTTTGACTGTATCCCTGTGATCAACTCCTTGATCACCATACCTAGTTATCCTCGTTACCGGTTTGTACTCTTTTCTCGTTTTCGTATTTCGGTATCCCCGTGACTAACCTTTTAGTCACAATACCTGGCCAGGCGATGCTGGACACCATAATACCGAGTGGGCCCAGAGTGTATCTCTCCATCGCCGGATGGGCAAATCCCAGTCTTGAGATATCTAGAACCACGATATACTTTCTGGTGTACCTGAAAGTCACCTTTATAATTACCCAGTTACGGAGTATCGTTTGATGACCCCAAAGCAACCATCCAGTATCCGGGTCTACGATATTCTCATGGTCTAAGGACGCAAGTAAATGTTAACACATAATGAGAAGATACTGACAACATATTGACGAAGTGATCTCGCAGTATCTCACAAGGGGGTCTATCCAACACCATTGTTACCCTAACAATGTGTTCCCATTATTGCCGGCATCCTTGTTACATTAACAATGCCCATGATCAGGAAAACAAGACCGTCAACAATACATGAGCTAGTCTAGAGGCCTGACTAGGGATCTGAATGGTGTTTATTATTCCACACATGCAATTAGATTTTCCTCTAAATCTCATATTCAAGAACCAATGCTATTCTAGCATAGAACATAAACTTAATCATGAACACCGAGAACATTCGTACTTTCCAGAGGCTAAGCTCAGTCCCTCTGAGTTCAACTTCAGAGACTCCGAGGACGACTGCGCGTTCCCAGAAGCTAATCTCGGAACCTCCGACTTCAGTCTTGGAGGCTCCGAGGTCGTCTGCCTGTTTCCAGAAACTAATATCGGTACCTCTAAATTCTATGCCGGAGGCTCCAAGGACAACTACGTGTTTCCAGAGTAACTCTCCGAATCTCTGAATTCTATTTCTTGGAGGTCCTGATTTCAGTTCCATGAGTAAGTGGCAAGCGTTGTGCTGATTTCTGCTGCCATTTTTGTGACTGCTGTTCTGATTGATTCTAATTGAGTGGGTTTCTGAGATTTTTTTTAGATATCTTTTGCCACTCATCTTTTGCAGCTTCAGTACCTTATCTTTGCGGTACTTCCACTACTACCTTTTTGAGCTTCGTTGATATTAGCAGCAGGGTATTGATTAGCTTTTCATTGGTCTAACACAGGATTACCAACATCGACTAGTACTTTGAGCACTTATTCAACTTGCATTTGCTGAATTGATTTTTGCTATTCCTTGCTACCATATTGAAGCCAACCAATCTCCACCTTCCTATACAGTTCTTGTTCGGTCACTTTGGTATTCGCTATACTAATCTTTTGATCATCTTTGACACCGCCAAAGGCCGGCAACCATTGCAGCATGGTAAGAACTAGTAAGAGCTTGGCATTTGCTACTGAATTGTTGAGGTTCCTTCCACCCACACCCCACATTCCAGTAGTGATAGGAATATAAATATGTGATTTGTTTCCTTTCACTAACCATGGCAGGTGACAATGATGTTTTGACGGGCCTCACGTAGGATCTCCACAAGACCAATGAACGAATGCAAATGCAGGAGAACCGCCTCAAAGCTATTGAGGATGGACAAGCGGCCGCTAATGCTAACATTGCTGCTATTCTTGCTCGCCTTGATAATCTTGCAAGTGCTGCGATACCTGCACCTCATCTCCCAAACAATAATGGAGTACCACGTGCACGACGAGTCCCTTCAACTGCGACCAACAACGGTGACGCCTCCATTCAGCGAGCAACATCTGTGGGATCGGGAGCCGAGGATGACTATAGTGCTGATTCTGAGGATGAGGATGACGTCAACCACAACAACGACCGCAATCACCGTCGACAATGCTACAACCGACATGGTATACAGCAACCACCAAGGCCACGGCAAGATCGAGATAGAGATGATGTATTCTCTAAGGTAAAATTCGCTATGCCCCCTTATGAAGGTAAATATGATCCAGATGCATACCTCACATGGGAGTTACTAGTTGATCAGAAATTTACGTGCCATGATTTTCCTGAGGATACACGTGTTAGGGTTGCTACTAGTGAGTTTTCTGATTTTGCTTCTATTTGATGGAAAGAACACTGTAGAATGCATACTCATAATATTCCAACCACTTGGGACGCATTAAAACAATTAATGAGACATGGGTTCGTTCCCTCATACTATGCTAGAGATTTATTGAATAAATTGCAGTGCTTAAATCGAGGAAATAGATCTGTAGAAGACTATTATCAAGAATTACAAATTGGAATGCTTAAATCAAGGAAATAGATCTGTAGAAGACTATTATCAAGAATTACAAATTGGAATGCTTCGCTGTGGTTTAGTTGAGAATGAGGAAGCATCTATGGCTAGGTTTATGGGTGGATTAAATAGAGAGATTGCTGATATTCTTGCTTATAAGGACTATAACCCTATGACTCGTTTATTCCACCTTGCTATACATACTGAACATGAACTGCAGGGGCGCTTGAGACCGCTTACTAACTTTTCTGCAGGTCGTGCTTCCACTTGGGCGCCGTGCGCACCCGCTGCCCTGCCCACTCGTACATCCGCGGTGACTCCTTCAACCTTCAGATCAGCTCTAGCTCCTTCCAATTCAGCATCCCGTGCTATGACACTGACGAAAAATGCTTCATCAACTCCTGCTAAAAGTTCATCGTCGGTGGCCTCCACGGGGAGAACAAAGGATATTTAGTGCCATCGCTGCAAGGGCTTTGGCCATATCATGAAGGACTGTCCTAACAAGCGCATCTTGCTCATTCATGAAGACGACGAGTACGACTCTACGAGTGATCTAGATGAGGAGACCTATGTTTTGCTTGCTGAACATGAACAAGGTGACACCAAGTCCGACCAAGATGAAGAGCATGTGACCGCTGAAGATGCCGATCGGTACATGAGTATTATAGCACACCGTGTGCTTAGTGCTTAGATTGTCTGAGACAAGAGAAATCAGCACCACAACATCTTCCACATCAAAGGTGTCGTCAAGGAGCGTTCGGTTCGTATAATCATTGATGGAGGAAGTTGCAATAACTTAGCAAGCATCGACATGGTGGATAAGCTCAGTCTACCTACATAGCCACATCCACATCCTTATTACATTCAGTGGTTAAATGATGGCGGCAAAGTAAAGGTAACACGCATGGTGAGAGTTCAATTTTCCTTAGGTTCATACCATGATACTGTTGACTTTGATATTGTGCCTATGCAAGCTTGTTCTATTTTATTAGGTAGGCCATGGCAGTATGATAAATAATGTATACATAATGGTAGAACTAATAAGTATACTCTGACACATAAAGACAAGAAAATAGTTCTACACCCTATGTCTCCTGAGCAAATTTTGCATGATGATCTTGCAAGGGATACTAGAAATAAAAGTAGAGAGCATGTTAAATCTGAAAATCAGCAAGTAGTTCATGAGTTAGAGCAATTTAATAAGTTGAACAAAGCTACACCTAGCTCATCCACAGAAATAAAATTGAAAGGTGCTGCATTCTTAGCTACACGTGCTGAAATTTCAGAATTAGATGCTACTTCTAATGCATGCTATGGATTGATTTGCAAAGAAGCTTTGTTTTCATTTGAGGATATGCCTCCTTCTTTGCCTCCTGTTGTTGCTAACTTTTTGTAGGAATACATTGATGTCTTTCCAAAAGAAATGCCACCGGAGCTGCCACCTATGAGAGGCATTGAACACCAAATTGACTTGATTCCCGGCACCTCGCTACCCAACCGTGCACCGTACCGCACCAATCCTGAGGAGACCAAGGAGATTCAGCAACAAGTTCAAGAACTTCTTGATAAAGGTTATGTTCGCGAATCCCTTAGTCCTTGTGTTGTTCCTGTTATTCTTGTTCCTAAGAAAGATGGTACTTGGCGCATGTGTGTTGATTGTAGAGCCATTAATAATATTACAATTCGTTATCGTCATCCTATTCCTAGATTAGATGACATGCTTGATGAACTTAGTGGCTCAATTGTGTTCTCTAAAGTAGACTTGTGAAGTGGCTACCATCAAATTCGTATGAAATTGGGTGATGAATTGAAAACAGCTTTCAAAACTAAATTCGGTTTATATGAGTGGTTAGTTATGCCTTTTGGATTGACTAATGCATCCAGCACTTTCATGCGATTATTGAATGAGGTTTTGCAAGCATTCATAGGATGATTTGTGGTAGTATACTTTGATGATATTCTCATTTATAGCAAGTCACTAGATGAGCACCTAGGCAATTTACGTGCTGTTTTTAATGCTTTACGTGATGCACGATTATTTGGCAACATCGAGAAGTGCACCTTTTGCACGGATAGAGTCTCTTTTCTTGGCTATGTTGTGACTCCACAGGGAATTGATGTTGACAAAGCCAAGGTCGAGGCGATACAGAGTTGGCCGACTCCTAAAACGGTCGCACAAGTGAGGATTTTCTCGGACTTGCTGGTTTCTATCGTCGGTTCGTGAAGGATTTCAGCACCATTGCAGCACTGCTCAACGAGCTTACAAAGAAGGATGTACCTTTTGTTTGGAGCGACGCACAAGAAGAGGCATTCATAATATTAAAAGTTAAGTTAACAGATGCCGCTTTGTTGCAACTCCCTGATTTTAACAAGATGTTCGAGCTTGAATGTGATGCTAGTGGGATAGGGCTTGGTGGTGTTTTATTACAAGAAAGCAAACCTGTAGCTTACTTTAGTAAAAAACTCAGTGGGCCTAGTCTGAATTACTCAACTTATGACAAAGAACTTTATGCTCTAGTTCGGACTTTAGAAACATGACAACATTATTTGTGGCCCAAGGAGTTCATCATACATTCTGATCATGAATCTTTGAAGCATATTAGAAGTCAAGCTAAACTGAACCATAGACATGCTAAGTGGGTTGAGTTCATTGAGTCTGTCCCTTATGTTATCAAACACAAAAATGGTAAAGAAAATGTCAGCTCATTTGCTGTTTCAAACCTTCCCAAGTAGTAGGAATAGCATTAGGGTGTGCACGGCAATGTTCCTGCCACCAAACAGATGCAAAATCAATGAATTCGCTAGTGGCAGCCCTAACCCTTCTATTCTCAGGATAATCATGACACACAAATTTTTGATCCACTAAAAGCTCCCAACTCAAGTAAGCATCAGGATTATACTTGCCATCAAATGGGGGCATAGTGAATTTTACCTTGGCATAATCATCATTGTCACATACTTCTCGACGTGGTCGTTCATGTCCCATACCGTGGCGATTGAAGCGTTGCCGTCAGTGATCACGATCATTGTTAAAGTTGATATCTTCCTCATCCTCCGAATCACTGGCGTAATCAGTGGAGTTCTCTCCTTCTTGCTCCTCTTCTTGTGCACCCAAAATGTTGGTATTGGTGCGTCGCTGAACAGTGGCAGTGGGATCGGTGGTAGCCGCCCTAGCAATAGCTTGGGCCTCCGGAGCAAGAATGGGGGACTTGTCGGACTCGCGGAATAAGTGGTGCAGCTGGTATAGCAGGTGGTGCAGCAGCATGAGATCCACCTGTGGGCACAGGTAAAGGAGCCAAGATAGCTTTGAGAGTTACATTAGCAATGTTTTGCGCAGCCTCAATTGCATTAAGTTTCTCCTCTTGCAAGGACAGCTGCTCATTGGTGAGACGAATGTCCTCCGTAAGTCCATCTGTGGTGATCCTCATTTTTCGCTCAAAGTGTGCTATGATGCCCTTAGTGTGGGGAGAGTGGTGGAGCGATCCCTCGTTAGCTGACATGGTTAGTAGAAACAAGAAACAAAATAGCAAGTGTATCGTTCCTATGTGCTACTAGGTTGTGGTGACAAGTCGCTCAAACTCTCTAGCCGTTCAAAAATTCTTACAAGTTCTTTCCTAGCAAAACAGGGGGTGTCGGCCGTTGGCGGTGTCAAAGTCCTCTCGAAGATTGGATAAAGCAATTGTCTGGTGACCGAACAGCCTGTACGAGGTAGAAAGTGGAGCTTGGGAGGCTTTATGTGAGTAGCAAGGATAGCAAATGATCAAGTAGCTATGCAAAGTTGAAAAGATGCTAAAAAATACTAGTCCTAGTTGCTGGACTTAGACTAGCACGAGCAAAATTTAACTAGGTCTAGATAACGAAGCAATAGAAACAAAAGAGACAATAGAAAGCAATGGGTAAGTTTCTGAGTTTTTTTTTGCAGTGGCCTTCTATGTGGCTTCTTACTCTTTTTTATCTATTTTTTGAATTTTTTTACACCTCAGAAAAATCTCAAACAGAGCAAAAGATATGCTTACACAAGAAAATAGGATTCTGCCGCAGGGCTGTCGCGGCAGCAGAAAACAGCAGAAACCTTGCTGTGGCAGGAAATCGGCAGCAGGCTGAAACTTAAATTGGCTTTTTCTCCCAAACCACTCGTCGGATTGCACTAAAAATTTAACATTAGACTCCTGCATTTATGCCTGATTTTATAGAAGTTTTTTAGAATTTTCTGAGCAATTTGAATTTTCAGTCCGAATTTGACTTGGAGTTTGAATCTGAATCCAAAACGAGTTCTAACTTGAATTACAGTCTGATTCTTGGTGGGAGATCTGTCCAGGGGTCTTCTTAAGGACGTGGGGGAGCCCTTTAGGTTAGCCAACTCCTTTCCCAATGGTTAGAGATAGAAGATCAAGCCTCGCAAGATGATTCCTTTGCCTAGTTCAACTTGAACTCCAATTCAAAACATTTCTTGTTGTGTTGGACTTTCCAAAACCTTGTAGATCTGATCCCATCTACAATTAGTGTGGTCAAGCAAAGATGACTTCTCCCTATTCTTCTCCAAGCCAAGACCGCAAGGGAAGCGGCGGTGGCAGCAATGCACGTTGTGGCAGCAAACTTGATACCACGGCAGGGGCTGCAAGTGTGGCGGCAAAAGATGATGGATGAGCATCAACGACGGAGGGTGGCAGGTGCTGTCGTGGAAGAAAAGTGGCCGCAAAAACCTTGCCACGGCAGCGGCTCTTCTCCCCTTTTCTTTTTCTAATTTTCTGCAAGGACTAGAAGCGACAAAAGGAGGTTTGATCTAGTAGAAAATTTTCAACTACGAACCAATCTAAACCAGCAACTCGACACAATTAATGTAGCAAAAATTCAACAATGCAAGAACTACGATGAAAATTGCAAGGCTCAGATTGGTTTGGACAAAGGGTAACCTAGACTTTTTTTTTGGATTTTCGGCTGAGGTAGACAATAGGTAGAAAGATGCAACTAATCTAGTAAAAACACTCAATCTTCTCAACGAGCAATCTGGTTTGCTCTGATACCACTTGATAGCACTTTGGGTGTCACGATCTTTCGATGAGAAAAACACGTCGGTTTGGTGGAGGTGACTTTGACGATCCGGCTACACTCATACAGCGACGGAGCGCCTAGGCAATCGCTAAACTAACTCCTGGAGGTTATTGACCTTGCCATGGGCATGGTCAATCTGAACACGAGGTTCTTTATCATTGCAAGCAACTAAAGAACGAGCAAGAACAATTGAAGGCAATCTAAAATTGCAAATATAGATGAAGTATGATGTATTGCTATGGTGGAGTTATGCAAAGTAGTCGAACTAGGTGGTCGCAAGACACAACTAGAGATAATGTTGTTTGGCCCTAGGCGAAACTATACTCAACAAAACCCAAGGTCTTTAGGGGGCACACAAGGGGTATTTAAAGAGGTGAGGAGAGGTGGATTTCGACCAGCTATGGGTAGGGTGGCCGAATCCAACTCCAAAGTGCAGCTTTCCTCGAATACGGACTCTAAGACTTGCCTAATTTGCCTAATTCCAAAAATACATGGGCCTTGCCCAAAAATAAGGTGGTGCAGCACCTATGGATTGGTATGGATGAAAATATATGTTGGAAATTTGTATTCTTCGTCCAAATCTTCATAATTCATCATGGTAGCTTCAAAGTCTTAAAATAGCTTGACAGCAACTTCGCATCTACATTCTTGTTTGTAGGCTGGCTGCCATCTCCTTCCTTCCTTCTCTTCATGCTCGACTGTCCATTCCTCATTGCTAGGCTTGGACCTTCATTCCTTATAAGCAAAAGATCATCTCTATTAGGCAGCACCATATGTTCTTTAATATCAAGTAAAGTACCAAGAAACAAAATTACCTGATAATTAAGTTGTTGAGCACGAGCCCGAGTGATAGGTCCTTGTATTTCCCACACTTGAGTAGTGGCATCATGTGGAGATGTGTAAGAGTCCAAACTTAACTCCTGGACCCCCTCTGTGTATCATCATCAGTCTAGGATCAAGCTGATGAACACAGTCGAAATGATAACATTGCCCTGTCAAATTTATTACAACATAGTCTTGACGAAATATATGCCACATGGCTTTAACAAGTACTCGGTCATATGACCGTTACAGAGAATAAAGCAGCGGAACAGAAAGCGATAAACTGGTAGGCTCCATCTCAGCCACAGGCAGTCGATGGAGTAAACGCGACCTCACTCCTCGGGATCATCGTAGTAGTCGCCGTCAACGTCCTCGGCAGCGTAGTCATCTGTCCACCACCATAACGAAACATATCGATGAGTACTTCACGTACTCAGCGTGCCCCCTCGTGGGGAAACACCTAAACCAATGTACATGAGGCTGCAAAGGAAGGCTGTATGGCTATTTTGCATAAAAGCATTTTAGGGTTTAAATACTACGATAATTTCAAAGGCGGCTTTGATATAAAATCAGGTTTTCATTTCAGAGCTTTCATATTAACGTGAGGGTCCACGACCAACACATGCGAGTAAGGCATCCGGCCTAAACTCGACCATAGGTTCCAACCACCTAATCTCATTTCCAGAACTGGGGTAGAGGGAATTAGCAAGGGGGAGAAGGACAGGTCTTTTTATCCGGAATGAGTTATGTTCAGGTCTTTTTATCCGGAATGAGTTATGTGACATCTGTGACCGTGGATACGGCTAATCGATTAGTTTGACACTCTGCAAGAGTTTGTACACTTTACCCACATGACACCATCTCGTCTTGTTGCCACTGACCGTCGCCAGCATAGTACACACCCATCGGTGTACCGACAGGGAGATCGTGACGAGGTCTTTTAGCTAATTTCATCTTGATGTGACATGCCCACTAGGTTTCGACACGGAGGAGCGTTCACTCGCCTACCCTGCGTGGCCCCCTTTGGTGCCGAGGTCCTCGTAGCTACGTCCACCCTTCTGCGGTACGGCAATGTCGACACCAAGACTCAACTAACCTACTTGACCAAGCCAGTGCCCATATAGCATGTGGTCGTACTGTTTTTCACATTTCTCAAAATCAAGAATTTGACCTTATTCGATACGGACGACTGATGGTTTTCTCAACTCATGAGGAATGACCATCTGCTCCTTCAACTCATGATTCAGCTGTCACCCGCACCTTTTAGATGGTAAGTTTCACCCAGAGTAGAGAATGATAGAATGGAGAGAGAGAGGGAAACAACAACGGGCATCCGGCCCTAGCTCAGCGAGCTCAACAAGTTTCAATAATCATAACAACGATCCGAAGATCGGAGGCAAGATAAAAACAGCCTAGGAATAATTAAGCATGGCTAAGCATCATCTCTACTCTATTCTGAAATATTAAATAAACTACTCAGGGTAACAGGTACAAGGCGACAAGCAGATAAATGTGTATGTGTGTCAATCGACACGCTAACTACGGGAGTAAAACGGCATGCATGTTTAAAAACAGTAAAATATAATGACTTTGCAAATAGTGGGATCAACATGTTCAAGAAAGAGGGGGCATGCCTTCGTTGTCGAGTTGGTGTCCTTCGAAGTCGAGTCCGGCGTCGTCGGCGTCACTCCCTAATCATCGTAATGAAAATAAAGTGACAAATAAATAACCATTCCAATTAAAAATTCGACTGCAAAAGAGAGATGGTGATCGACGACGGACAAAGTTTGTCGAAAATCGAGGTAGGGTTTTAACCCTAGGACGGTCCTTAATTGGGGTCTCCTAAAGAGGGGTCGCAACCGGTATTAATAAATAAATAAATAAATAATATTGATTAATTAATTAAAATATTTAATACCAGCAACACGGTACATTAGTAATATATAGATAAAAATAATATTTTAATTATTTCTTACATTAATATAAAAATATTTATCATTACTTGTTTAATTAATAAAATCCTTAATCAACAACAATGAAGTTTTAATCATGCCAACATGTCATATACAAAGTTAGGTACTGACCTATGCATACCATCAATTCAAGGCATGTCATGGTTGAACGATGAAAATAAAACTAATGACACGGGTGCATTTTTAATATTGTCGGTGTTTGGAAATATTGCCATGTTCATGAAAAATATCTTAACATTGAGAAACTTAGAGGTAGACCTATTAGAATTAAATATTCAGTACATAATTCAAGTGCTACTAATTATTACAGCAAGATATTAACTTTACAGAAAAATCATAATAGCAGTCTACTATTTAGTACGCGAACATTATCTAGAATTAGCATACGATTTATTAGCGTATTCAAACAGTACTGGAATTTTACCAAAATTTACCACAATTGGCTTAACAGTAAGTACAACTCTAAACTAAAATTAAATTATAAAAACAGAAGGTATTTCTATATTTAATAATTAAAACAGAGACAAAAACATTTATCTAAAATCATGCATAGCTCCTAAAATCATGAAAAATTTCAGGTAATGTCCTACACATGCTAGTAACCTACTGGAAAAGAAATAATTCCAGAATATGCAACCAGTATAAAGTTAGCTCAAATTCGATCAAATTTTATCCGAATTCAAAAGAATTTAAAAACCAATGGTCGGATTCAAAATCTAACCGCACCAGTGGGTTCATTGGGTCGTAATTACCCCATTTTAGCACTAACACCTAAGACTTGCTAAGGATCTTGGTGACATGCAAAAATATAGAGAAGAGGAGATGGACTAGTACTGGAAGGCTGGTGAATTGATCGATCAATGCTTGCATGGGTTGCATGCATGGGCTGCTTGCTGAACTGATGTGCGCACGTTTGATTCAGAAAAGGATTAGCAGATGAGAGGAAAGGTGCTCATGACGGGGACGTGCAGGTTGGATGAGAGTGTGGCAGCGACGACTCCGGCGATGCTCCGATGGCTGCTCCGGCGAACTCCGGCGAAACGACACAGTGGGCTAGATTAACTCTATGGAGAAAGAACAGGAGCCAGGGAGGAGAAATAGCAGATGGGAAAAACAAAAAGAAGAAGAGGACTGGACCTATTTATAGAGGAGGGCAACGGGATCTACAGTGCACACGCGTGAGGGAAAAACGGCCGTGGCGGTTGCGTCGAACGTGCACGACGTGGGCGCTGTAGCGCTGCGTCGTGTCGTGTGTGGCTAGCGGGGAAAGAAGATGGGCCGCCGGCGCGCGGCCCAGGAAAGGAGGGAAGATTTTATTTTTATTTTTATCATCTTTGTTTATTATCCTCGGATTTCCAGAAAAGGCAGGAAAAAGAATTAAAAGCCAAATAAATATCAAATCACGTCAACAAAAATTTGGAGAAAAATCTCACAAATCAAATAAAACCTATAGAATTCAACAAAAATATTTTCACATGCCAAATCTAAAATTATTCCACTCCAATAATTAAATAACTCTCTATTTAAACACACAATTAATTCAAATCCAATTGAATCAAATTGGAAAGAGAACCAAATGAACGTACACGCCTTAGTAATAGTATGAGCGACATCCTCTTACAAGAAAAGTTTTAAAAAGTTCAAAAAAAATCCCAGAATTTTGAGGATGTTACAAGATGGAGTAGCTGAGGGTGTAATTGTAGGTCGGATGTCCTCATCAGATCTGGTCGGTCCATTCAAGATTGCGAGCCATGGGGCAAAGTTCATAGTTGTTGTCATTGAGTATTTCTTAAAGTAACTCGAGGTAGAGCCTCTTACCAAGATAACCTCAAGAGCTATTCAGAAGTTTCTGTGGGAAAACCTTATATGTCGCTTTGGCATGCCACACGAGCTAACAATTGATAATGAGACCCAATTTGATGCGGCCACATTCAAGAGCTTTATCGCTGGGCTAGGCAACAACTTGTGCTTTGCTTCCGTTGCCAACCTGAAGGAAAATGGTGTGGTGGAAAGGGCTAATGGTGTTGTTCTTTCAAGTCTTCATACTCCCCCGTTTGAGCTTCCTACAGGAAAGTGGGCCGACGAGCTCCCAAGCATTTTGTGGTCGACTCGTACCACAGTGAGCCGGGAGACCAGCCACACTCCGTTCAAACTCCTGTTTGGTGAGGAAGTTGTCACCCTGGTGGAAATTGAGTTCAAGTCGCTACGCAACTAGATAATGATAACCACACGACGTCACTCGAGGGGGTCGATGGTCTGTGCTAGGAGGCTGCGCTCAACATTGAGAGATATCAAGCGGCGATGGCGAAAGCATACAACAAGACAGTCAAGCTGCGTCCCATTGGTGTTTGCGATCTGGTGTTCAAAGAAAAATTCAACCCGGAGGTGGATGGCAAGCTCCGCTCTAAGTGGGAAGGATCATAAGAGGTTATTAGTTCGTCTCGCCCATCATCATTCCTCCAACGAAGCTTGGACGGCGTCGTCCTGAATCATAGATGGAATGCGAACAATCTTTGCAAATATTATGATATGAGTCCAACTTCAGTCATCTTGTATGATATCATGTGCAAAATAGTTGTTGCATCAGCTTATGCTGTGTAATGTTTGGTACACCTCATAAGGAACCTCACATTTATCTTAACATGTATGCAGGTCGTGTTGTGTCATTCCTTTTAAAGGAAAGCGACACGTTCGACCCGCGTAATAACACCCAATGGCGATGTGCGCCAAAATATTCCTCCTTAGGTGGCGACAAAGTAACATAACACGCCCGTAAGAGTGACATCTACACCGTGTTCAACCTGCGCGATAACACTCCACGGCACGTGGGCTAAAAAATTCCACCTTAGCTAGCGACAAAGTAACATCTGCGCCCCTAAGGGTGATGTCCACACCGTGTTCAACCCACGGCGACGTGCACCAAAAAATTCTGCCTTAGGGGGGCAATGAAGTAACATCCAGCACCCCTAAGAGCGACATCTACGACGTGTTCGACCCACGCGATAAAGCTCCGCGGTGATAGGCGCCAAAATTTTCCGCCTTAGGTGGTGACGAAGTAACAACCCATGCCCCTAAGAGTGATGTTTACGCCATGGTCGA
The DNA here is from genome assembly GCA_019208055.1 of Stipa capillata. NCBI lineage: Eukaryota > Viridiplantae > Streptophyta > Magnoliopsida > Poales > Poaceae > Stipa > Stipa capillata. Next base: position 160,756 of record JAGXJF010004132.1, read on the forward strand.
CCCCTACGATAGCGCTCCGTGATGACGTGCATAAAAAAATTCCACCTTAGATGATGACGAAGTAACATGCACACCTTTAAGAGCGACGTTTACGCCACATTCGACGGTGGCCCACGTGATTTCCTGCACAAAGGTAAAACTCACCAAATGAGCGTTACGACAAACCTCGGTTGCCCATTGGATTCCCTTCATGGTCACCATCTCTGTGGTGACCAAAGTAGCCGCATTGCACAGAGGGCGAATAAGTTTGAAGGCCCGGCTGTCTCGCTTGGCAAAACGTCCGACCCTCTCTTGCACCATCTCGACGTCCTACTAAAGTTTGCTGATCTCCTGGAGAGCCAAGGCGGCTTTGTTCTATTCTTTGATCAGGAAGGACGCGGCAGTCTCGGCCTTCCCTCTTTTGGCGGTGAGGTTGACTATGGCCTCTGTCACTCATCGCTTCTCGGCAGTGAGGTTGGCCTTAGCCTCGGCAGTTCGGGTCTTCTCAGCGGAGAGTTCACCCCTGATTTTCTCTGCTTCGCTTATCTCGGCCTCCAGGCGGGTGGTAAGTTCATCGGTGTTCTTTTTCTCAGTGTCGAGGAGGGCAAGGGCGTTGGCTATGCGACCTTGTTCCTCGGCTGAACCATCTCTCATCTCGACCTCTTGCGCTTCTAGCATCAACAGCCTCTCCGCAACAAACATGCATTGAATCAAAATGAGCAAGGTCAGTGACTGGTTTCAGCGAGACAAGTAAATGAGAGTTTGACACAATACCTTCATGGCGGTGATTCTAGCAGGCGCGCCAATCTACGTAGCGGACAGCCCAACAAAGCTCGCGATCACGTCATCCCCTGTCAGACGCAGGCTCGGGCGACTTGCGAACTCTTTCTCCAGGGAGGAGGCGGGAAGAAGGTTCAGCCCAGGTCACCTCGAGAAAGTCACCTAGGGGGTCGAGCACTAGAGGAGGGTCGTCTCAGCCGAATCCTGGCACCCGCAGCCTCTTCGAGGGTTGAGGTGGAAGATAGCACCATCACCTGCACATCTAGAGCAGTTGGCAGCGTGGGGGAGTGCTCCTTCGTGCGCGGCACAGGGGAAGAAGTCTGGCGTGTGATGTCAACTGAAGCATCAAGAGGAACATCTTCCTCACGGGTCACTGGCGACGAGGTCTATATCTTTGGGGTGGGCACCGCCGTGCAGGGACTATCCACTGTGGCGGAGTTGGGCAGGACGTCGACGCGGTCAAGTATATTGACGTCGAACGAGGATAACAAAGAGTACGTCCAACCAAGGGACTTTTCCCTTCGTGATCGCGGTGGAGTCGAAGGTCCCGTGGAGCCAACCCATGGGGCCCTTCCCCAAGCCCGAACCAGGGAGGGCGAGGAGCTCGGCTGGCCTGTCAGCCTCAGCCTGCTTCTCGTCTCCCCCGGCGTGCGAGCCCATCTTGAACCCCTCTTCGTTCGATTCGCCAGTGTCCCATGTGCCGACATTGGTGTCACCTAGTGCTGACAACTCATGCTGGTCACTGTCGTCTTAGTCAGTCCATTCCATCAGCTCCTCCACGGCACGTGCCTTCTGTTAGCCCTTTATCAAAGGCGAGCTGGCCCACTTTCACTTCTCGCCTACCTTAGCATCTTTAATCAAGGCGACCTCCAAGCGAGGTGGTATGTCCCACTTAAAGAGCTCACAGACTCGGTTTTGGCAACCACTAATCAGCTTCACCACCGCTCTGGCTTCAGAAGACAGGAAGCGTCCGAGGATAGCGTCGGCCTCGTTCTCTGCCCGGCGAAGGTTGTACCCTATTGGGAGATAGTTGCCAAGAATGGAGGTGAGCGGAAGTACAGAGAATAGGACAAGTTGGAGGGCGAGTCAAGGGATAAGGACGTTTACCTTTTGCGGGCTCATACTCGTAGAAGTCGCAGGGGCCAAGGGGCTTGCCCTCGGGGAGTGGGGTGGCCTTCATGTTCCAACCCGTCGCAAACGGTCAAATCCAGAGCAAGGTGTACTCCTCGACGAGGTCACGAGAGGAAAATTGATGGCTCATCTGACCTAAGGCGTCGCGTTGCACCATGTTGCTGGATGTCAACAGGAGCTTGCGAGGGGTGTAGCTGGATATGGTCTTATGTCTGGTGAACCCGAGGTTGCCCACACGGTAGTAAAACCATTCATTTCATCAGTTCTTCCACTTTTTTTGAGTGCCATGGCCGAGTAGGGACGTCGGTTCGGTAGTTTGTACAGAAGCTAACCGTCCCATATATGGACAAGGCTCTGCCATGTAGCGTCACCAAAGTCACGACCGACTCGTGGAAGAGGGCGAAGCATGTCGCAGTGCTCTTTAGGCGCATAGACTTGAGCACCCACTCGAAGATCGCCATGCAAGTGATCGCCAGGCCGAAGTAGTCAAGGACCTCTTGAACGATTGGAGTGGCGGGGAAGGTGAGCCTGGCTTCGAACTGGGACGCGAACACCAAGATGTGTCCGTCCGGGGGAACCCCGAACGTGTTCCCTGCATCTGGGAGGACGGGCCCGTGCTCCTTCGATTCTAGTAGGAAGCACCCCGCATCTCGCAAGTGAGCTAGCGTGGCTTCGGTGGCTTGCGACATTCCTAGCCAGCAGGAGATAGTCTTCTCCGTTGCCTTCTTCCGCTTTTGCTTTGGGACAGCGACTTGCTTGTTAGTTGACATGGGGATCGAGTCCTTTTCCTGAAGGGCGATGTTGTGCGGTAGGCACTTGAGGGCCGTCCAATGGGAGGACCGAATCTATCTCACCGGCGATAGGAGCGAGATGAGCAAACGCAGCCGAGAATAGGGCACGTGAGAGCGAATGGTGCGTGGCAGCGGTCAGGCGAGAGAGTTGAGAGGGAGGGGAACCTCAGGGGTATATATAGTCACGGTGGCAGCCCAAAAATCGAGGGGGTAACGGTCGTGCGTGAGGATTATGGAGGCGCCAGTTCGAAATATGGTCATAATAACACCTGCAATAACTGACAGATAACGGCGATGGCGGAGATAGAGGCAAATTAGGAAAGGGATTACGTTGGCCTTGGGGTACCTTGCCCCGTGCCGCAAGGCGACTATCTCGTCTCGTAAAAAAAAACGCTGCCAGGAGCGGAGGTGTACCCGCCGCCTATGACAGCAAGGGCTACTGTTGTCGGAACTCGCTGCATCGCCACAGACAAAGTTACACTCTGATGATGACCAACCCTCAAGGTGAGGTCTACCTTTTAAGTAACCCGTACTGAGCAATTGTTTGGCTTAGTTAACATGAATGCCCGGCCAACCTCACGTCAAACTCATCTTCAAACTTCTGCCTTCTTGCTCACATTCTGACGAAGACCAACAATCGAGGTGAGGATTGATCTGTTGTTGTAGTTTGAACTTTCATGATATTTCCTTCACCTTGTTTCCGGCCTCTCACTTGCACGCATAATATATGCAAAGTAGAGGGTTTGAACCTTGTGGTCCAGCACGCTAGAACCAATCTAGAAAACGGCAACTCACACAGCAAGACAATTTCCATGCAGAAATCATAACATAGAGGTTTTTTAGAGCTTTCTCTAAAACTCAAGAATTTTATCAAGAACTCTTCAAATTGTGCCCAATCCTTCAGCCACGTCTCATCCCACCGTCCGCGCAATCCCATCCAACCGCTTGAATTAAATCGCACAATATGCTTCCAGCGGGTTTCGATCCCGCAACCTCGTGTTGTCCAGCAAGGGGAGTTGCCAGCTGATCTAGTCTGAGTATGCGATACATATGGGAGGGCTTTCTTCTTAACTCATGCCTACGACTAAGCGGGACGCTTCTAGTACAGACGGTTCTAAATTTGGAACCGTCTGTACAAATAGCACAGACGGTTCCAAACTAAGAACCGTCTGTACTGTTCGATTTGTACAGACGGTTCCAGTTTGGACCCGTCTGTGCTATTTGTACAGACGGTTTCAAATTGGAGCCGTCTGTGTTGTAGCTCCAAGTACTAGTTTGAGTCGAAATTCAACTCTAGTTTGAGAGGTTTTAGTAAAACAGCCACAACTTTCTCATACAAAGTCCGTTTTGGGTCCACGACCACTCAAATCGAAGCTAACGACGACGCGCATCTGAAAAAAATACATGTGTACACACCTGTACGTATCTTGACCCTCAAAATTTGGCTTCTAAGTAGGACTTTTTGGTTCCAGAAGTTTTTTGTTACTTTTTTTGATCTTGCGGAGGGCATATCTCCTTCACCCGGATTCCGAATTGGATGATTCTTGTTTCCCTAGTTAGCTTGAGTTGAGGACTTGCTTTCCACCTTGATCCTAGCTTCTGTCGAACAATTTCATCCGGGCGCCGTTTTCAAAATCTTCGATTTCGGGCCGGGATTTCCACTAGTCGTTTCGTCGACTTTCTCGAAATTGTCTTAAAATTTCTGGAGACGTAGAGTTTGGCCTCCTGCTCATAGCCGTGAAAACCGTTTGACAATCGGAGCTGTCAAACTCCCTCTCCGACGCTGCCACTTTCCTGCCGCGGCAAGAAAATCTGCAGTTTTTTGCTGCCGCGGTAGCAGAGATCAACTAGCCTTGCTTCATCTATTTGTACAGACGGTTCCAATTTGGAACCGTCTGTATTGTTCGATTTGTACAGATGGTTCCAAGTTTAGAACCGTCTGTACTGTTTACAGATTTGTACAGACTGTTCCAAACTTAGAACCGTTTGTACTGTTCAATTTGTACAGACGGTTCCAGTTTAGAAACCGTCTGTACTGTTTACAAATTTGTACAGATGGTTCCAAACTTAGAACCATCTGTACTGTTTGATTTGTACAGCCGGTTCCAATTTGGACCCGTCTGTGCTATTTGTACAGACGGTTCCAAATTGGAACCGTCTGTACTATAGCGTCCCGCTTGTTGGGAACCGTTTGTACTCATTTTCTCATATGGTTTTCGTTTAGAACCGTCTATGATACTATTTGTACAGACGGCTTCAAAAAACCGTCTATACAGGGGCGTCCCGTTAAATGAATTCTGTAGTAGTGATCCCGCCTTCTGTGGTTTAGAATAAGTTTCTGGCAAAGGCGTTACTAGTCCTATCTGACCTTACAAACACAATTTAGAATGTGTATATCTGGCTAAGATGGTGTTGTAACATCTTAGTATCAATGTTACCTGAAATGTTACCTAAAAACTACTAAATCTAAGAAGAATTATAAATTTCAAAAAAATCTCATTTATTTATAAAAATGTTAACGATAGATAATTATCTAATATACAAAAATTCATATAACATATAAACAATCACATAGCACTAGTATAGAAATCCATATCCGAGGCGGTTAACATAGCACATCCGAGGCGGTTATCGCAACCGCCTCCATGGAGTGGTTGCGGATATAGGGGCATGCATCGGAGGCGGTCACGCAAGCGCCTTGGATATGAGCTTATCTGAGGCAGTTCTGTTGGCTGAACCGCCTCGGATAAGGCCTTACCGGAGGCGGTTAAAATTTACCAACCTCCTCGGATAAGGACTTATCGGAGGCGGTTACGTTTCACCGACCGCCTCGGATAATGTCTTGTCGGAGGCGGTGAAGATAACATAATCGCCTCCGATAACTCCTTATCCGAGGCGGTTGGTGAATTGTAACCGCCTCCGATAACTCCTTATCCGAGGCGGTTGAGATAGAACATCCGAGGCGGTTCTTTATTTCCAACCGCCTCGGATATGTTTTTGAATAGGCATTATTTTGCCTGATTTACTATCCTCCCTGAAAAAGCAAACAATTCATATACAAGATATATCCAAATCACAGCACGCACAACAGATTTATATAGCACACTTCAATCATTTCGCATCGACCACAAGACATAAACTACAAACATTCACATACATATGCATACAAATAATATTACAAAACTTGTTCACTTGAGACATGTACTCAATTAACAGCGGAGATATTGATCAAATTCAAAAAACTTGTTCACTTAAGTTCTTCACATGAATAGAACCACTCGCCGAAGCCTCCATGCACGATATCTGTTGATAAAGAAGTCTCATTTGTAAAAGAGTGATATTCACAAGAAAAAGTTATAGTTATGTCACACCCACTTACACGTTTGCAGTGAGAGGAAAATGAACAAGACATTTACAAACATCAAGTGCACTTGTCATTTTAAACCACAAGTTGGATAGATAACTACAAACTTTGCAACTTTGCAACCAAACTAGAAACCTAAGTAATGATCTAACTAGTCGCAATCCTAAGTTCCTAACTTGCCGCCGAGGAACCGAAGCGTCCTTGGGGACTAATGACCTTGTTGTTTAGGAAGCTAGCGATGTGCGACCGAATCTGGGCCATGTCCATATCTTCCAACTGTTTGATTGCCATGGTTTGCGCCGCTCCCTGAAAACATGAGGCTTACACTTAGGGCGAATAGCATGATTAAACACTAGACATTAGTTAGTGGCGATGGTTTCGTACCGCTAGATCTCCGTACTTTGGGTTGCTGCAAAGGGCTAGCATGTGGAAACACACGTAATACCCACAGATGTCGGTCCCTTCGGGCTGCTGCCGGCACTACAAAAGGGATATCGATTAGGTATAGAGGGCAGAAGTATGATGGCATTAATTCGAGGAGTCAAGGACATTATGGAATACCTTAAACTTTGAGTCATGACGTAACTCGACGGCCACTCCTTCCTTGACCTCCTTGTGCCTCCCTCCTTGTTTGACGTACGTGTCAAATGCTCTAGGTGATTCAAAACAATTAGCATCAAACTGTCGTTTCCTTTGTGAAGAAGAAAGAATAGGCATGGACGAAGTCAAAAGTTTTGGTACTCACTCGTCGAGTAGACGCATGATGTCCACGTACCCTTGCTTGCGCGCGTCAATGCTAGGCCTCATGGAATCAAGGTACCATACCTTATTCCACTTCGGCACGATCACGAGGAGGATCCAATGGCCCCTGGTTATACGATACGAAGTTATTACATGTTTAGCCGTCGAACCATGAGAATTTGCAAAGGATGTGGCTTACCCGATGTTATAGGCAACCTGGATGTAATCTCGTGCGGAGTACTCATGGAGTAAATGCACAACGTAATCCCGCACCATGTTCTTATTTGACGCGATGCATTGGGCCGAGATCAAATGTGGGTCGCCGAACCCCACAGAGTTCTTAATCTTTCTCTTTTCGCTAAGATCAATCATGTATCTGAGTATAGGAGAAGAACGACTTATATTGCAGGCACTTAGCGATGATAAAATAAATAGGTGCTGTGTTGTAAGGACTTACAGCGTGAACCATCTCATGAGACTGGCGTCCAGCTCACGGAAGTGCATCATGTTGAAGATGTCCGAAAAAATCCACGGGAAACATATACCCTTGGTGATGCTTGAAATGCTCCTCCTTGAAGCAGACTACGACGCCGACTCTTGTATCTGGGAACGGCCTCTTCGACATATCGAGATAATGGTCATGAAGCATCCGGCAGGCTACGCCCAGGTTCACGTCAGCTTCAACCATAGGTTATCCCGGCACGTGCTGGCGAGCTAGCTCCACTAAAGGATACTCAACATCATCCGCCTGTTTTGAAGCAGACTTCTTGGCTTTGTATACTTTCAGCTTGGATGTGACCCCTTGACTCTTCGTTGGAACATGGCTTGGTCGTGAGCTCTCCACTGGTGGTAGTGCCAAGAGTTGAGGGGGTAGCGAACAATGTGGAAGCTCGACATGTGGCAGGCTCGGCATAGGCTGAGGAAGGGCGAGCTGCCTCGAAACCTCCGGTGGAGATCGAGCAACCATTGGTGAAAACCTGAGCATCCCTTGATCCGGCGAGCATGGAGGAACGGACGGTGCGCTCGGTGCTGATTCGAGGACTATGTCCTTTTTCGGCCACTGGACGAACGACCCGACCGCGTCGCTTAGCAACTACATCTCATCAGATTCTCACGCGTTCGGCAAGGGACAGTTAGCGAAGGTCTGGTTGATTGACTCAACCTGCACTCGTGCAAAGCCTGGCGTTAATGGGACACCGTGTATCACCGTTCCAGGAGCAGATGGCCAGACCTGACCGTACGCGGTGTCCATCGAGAAGTTCGTCGTAGCGAACTGTATCTGCATCTTGCACCGCGTCGGACCCCTAATCTGGTCGACGGAGAACAATCCTCCGCACCCGAGGCATAGCTACTACGGCGGGCACCCAGGCTAATTGCGACTGGCGCCCTGTCCTGCAGGTACTGTGCTGAAAGCCTCTCCTCCATCGCCCTCATTCTCTCCTCAAACTGCGCCTCAAGGGACGACTGTATCTCCGCTTTCATCTGCTCGGTCTTGCTCGCTTCCTCTGCCGACGTGCCTCTTGCGTGTCCCCGGTGAAGGCTTTACTCCATGTTGCGAGATTACCGAAACCCCTGGTGCGTCCATAGGGCTCCCTGGTGCCGATGGCCTCGGAGAGTATGTCTTTCTCCCGACTTGGCACAAACGAGCCTTGAGATGCCTGCTCATTAAGCCCCACCATCCTCTGATAGACCTCCTCGTCTTCAGGGTTTCTCCAGACACGTTGACCACGAGGATCCACCTTCGTCCTCACCTTGCACCAGTCCCAGATTCGGCTGTCGCTGAAATCCGAGAACACCGGCTACTGTCCGTGCTTCTCCGCTTCCTCGTCCTCCTTCGCCCACTTCTTCTTAGCACCGAAGTACCCTAAGGTGCCGAGAAAATGTGGGTGCTTGTTCCTCCTGGCTAGCTCTTGCCCCTTCTAGCTATCTACCTGGAACTCTTCGGATGACTTCAGGGCGCAGAACTCCGCCCAATCTTCTTCGGAGACATCTGGGTATGCCTGGCAAGGTGACTTCTCTTGCTTCAGATAGTCTCTCACCAGTCTGTGCTTGAAATTCCTCCAACACTTCGCAGCCGTCAATATGGTAGCTCGGTAGAATTCGGCTTCGACCTCTTCTGGGTACATGAAGGAGCCCTTCACTTCCTCAAACAGGGATCTCCGCTCCTCCCGTGTCAGCTCACCCCAATCGGCGAGGGTGATCCTAACCCTAGAACGGGTGACCACCCGCATAACGTCCTCCACTTCTTCCGGGTTTCTTCCGGCTCAAGAACTCCGGTCACCGGATCCAAGCTTTGAACTACCCATCTGCCCTTCGGCCAACTCGATGGCTTCCTTGGTTTGCGAGAAGCCTTTCCTGACGATGTCAACAGTCTTGGCGACGCCGATGGCGATACCGTAGGGGAGGACGACGGGGAGTTCGTCTCCATTCTAGTAGCATCAGCATAACCAATTCAACATGACAAATACAGAAATATATATAAGGCACATGATTGCTGACTACCACATGGCATATATATATATATATATATATAAGGCTAACATGCTATTGCGAGAATCAACAGAACCACATATTCCTAACATGATTAGATGCTAACAATTGCATGAGGCAACTCCTACACACCCTGATATCTTCTGAAAACACAAAGTATAACAATACCTAATGTTCAAATGAATCTATATTATACTTGTTTGCTGCCTATGTTGTATTAAAATTCAACTGTTACAAGAATGCTTCCTTGACATTTGTTCCTGCTATTGGATTATAAATTATGCACGTAAGTCATGGGGCATACCAGTAATAGGTGACACATGGCTGTAGTCATTGTTATATAATAGCTATTATGGGCTATAAATCGAGTTGACAAATATATTCTGAGCTGTTTTCAGGTTGATTTGGAGCACAATCAATATAGGTTATTTCAGGGTTTGACCTGCTTGATGCAGATTTCAACAAGAACAGAGGACTTTATTGTGGACACCCTTAAGCTTCGTATATACACTAGTCTCTACTTGACAGAGCATATAGACCATATATTCCATTTCCTTTAGTTTAATCAGGGTTCATTTATTCTTTTTTCACTATTTCCGTCAATTATATCCAATTGAGATTACTCCAATGCAGGTATGCTAGAGAAGATACACACTATCTGTTGTATATATATATATATGACTTGATGAGACTTAGATTACAAAGGGAGTCGACATGTGAAAATGATCTCTAATGTGGAACCAATGCACTAAGTTTTGGGGGAGGAGGAGGCACACCTTGCGGTTCTAGGAGGAGGAGAGGCCGGCGGTGGTCGGGGAGGAGGCGGCGGTGGTCAGGGAGGAGGCAGCCGGTACTGGTCGGGGAGGAGCTCGGGAAAGCCGCCAGTAGGGGAAGCTGCCGCTCGGGGGAGGAGCCCGCGGTGCTCCGGGGAGGCGGCCGCGTTGCTCGGGGTCGGAGGCGGCGGTGCTCGGAGGAGGCAGCGCTAGTCGGGGGTAGCGGCGCTAGGGTCGGAGGTGACGGCGCTGGTGAATGCTTCGAGTAATGCGCGCGGGTGAAGGCAGTTTGAGGTTTTTATACGGGCCATATCGGAGGCGGTTAAACTGATCTGACCGCCTCCAATTACGAATAAAGGAGGTGGTTACGTGGATCTGACCCCCTCGGATATATATATATCGGAGGCGGTTCCTTTTATCTGACCGCCTCGCACAGTCGTTAAAGGAGGCGGTTGATAAATTCTAACCGCCTCGGATAAGTTTTCTAACTTTCGCACAATTCAGTTCACAGTTTTAGAACTGACAGCAAACAGATATAAACATCACAAATATAACACCATTAATTTGCACATATACATTGACAACACACAGATATCAACATCATAAATACATCACATTTGCACATACATGTTTCTTGCATGTTCAACCAACAAAATCAACACTTCCTCAAAAAAAGTCATGAACATCTCAAAGGATTGCATTGCTTCAAAGGATTGCACAAATCTACAACCTTTACCATGAACATCCCAAATATATATATCACCATTCTACAACCTTTGCATGTTTCAACCAACAAAATCAGTACTTCTCAAATTATCTTCGCTTCCTCGTCCTTTTCTTCTTGCGAGGCATTCCCTCTTCGAACTCTAGTCCTTCTTGATGATCTTGACGTGCGTACACCACTTCATTTGGTTCATCGGTAATCGCGTCTCTTATGCTATGTTGCATCGGAGGTGCATCTTCAAAGACCTTGTACTTGTCCTTATCCACCACTCCCTGAAATCCCACAATCTTTCTTTTACTCTGTAGGGCAATATGAAGATTTTTCTTCGCCGGGTCGGTCACATAAAACACCTGGTGAGCTGATTAGCTAGAATGAAAGGGTCATCTTTGAATCCAACACGTTGGAGGTCTACTGTTGTGAAGCTGTACTTATCGACCTTCGTAGATTGCAGATTGACCCAACAGCAACAGAATAATGGGAATTTGAAGTACACATAGTCCAACTCCCAAATATCCTCGATGAACCCGTAGTACCAGCTCCGTTACCGCTCATGTCAGAAGCCTCTATGCGGACCCCACTATTTGAAATGTGCATTTGTTATCTTGATCTCTAGTGTAGAATGTGTATCCATTAATGTCATATCCTTGCCAAGTGACGACTTCGAATGTTGGGCCCTTCGCGTACCAGGTTCAAATGTCGCTAGAGGCACCTAAACGAAGACGCTCCTTGAACCACTTGTTGAATTCTTTGTTATGCTCTCTCGTCCTCCACGCATCGGTTCTATCTGGATGCTCCCGCCTTAACTTTGCCCTATGCTCGTCCATGTACGGGGCAATGGCGGTCGTGTGTTGCAGCACTGTGAAAAGGGCGAGAGCGTGACCAGGTTGATCAGCCGTTATTGATTTCTTTCCGATGGTCCCAACACCATCAAGCCTGCCTTCGCGCCGAGAGCGTGGAATGCCAATGGTTGGTTCGACTCTATGTAGTCAACACAGAACTCGACAACCTCCTCCGCAGCGTAACCTTCGACAATACTTCCCTCCGGTCGATACCTGTTTCGCACGTAGTGCTTCAAGATTTCCCATGAATCTTTCGAACGGGTACATGCTCCGAAGGAAGACGGGCCCGCACATCTTGATTTCGTGGACGATGTGGACGATGAGATGCACCATTATATCAAAGAAAGATGGGGGGAAATACATCTCTAGCTGACAAATAGTCTCCGCCGCCGCTAACTCCAGATCATCTAGTTCGAACACGTCCATCACCTTCTGTGAGATCTTGTTGAAGAAGAAGCAGAGGTTGGTGATTGATTCTCGGACGTTAGGCAGCAGAATATTCCTGATCGCAATTGGGAGCATCTGTGTCATCATGACATGGTAGTCATGAGACTTCATGCCGATTACTTTCAAGTCCTGCATCGAGACGAGCCTCTGATGTTGGCGGAGTAGACCGACGGAACCTTCACGCATGCAAGAAGTTGCAAAACTCGGTTCTCTCGGCCTTGGATAAAGTGTAACAGGCAGGGGGGATGTATGTCTTCCCGTTACACAGTAGTACAGGTGCCAGCTTTGGCCTGATTCCCATGTCAACCATGTCAAGTCGGGCCTTGATGCCATCCTTTGTCTTGTCCTTCATGTTTAGCAGTAGACCCAACACGCTATCACAGACATTCTTCTCTATGTGCATCACATCGATTCAGTGCAAGACGTCTAGATCCTTCCAGTATGGTAGGTCCTAGAACACCGGTCGCTTCTTCTAGTACGCGGACTCATCTGCGGCCTTCTTTTTCCGACCCTTTCCCAGCACGACGTTGACATCAGTAACCTTCTCGAAAACCTCTACACCGCTTATTGGCCTTAGTTTCGCACCATTCTCCGTTCTCCCGTTGAACTGTGACTTCCACCTCCGGTAACGGTGCCTTACAGGCAGGAACCGCTGGTGACCCATGTACACGACTTTCCCGTAATTCTTGAGACTTAGGCTCACGGTATTCTCCATGCATATGACACAACCTTTGTGTCCTTTCACCATCTGACCGGAGGTGTTGCCGAGAGCGGGAAAATCTTGGATGTGCAGAACAGCATGGCCCGCAAAGTGAAGTATTCTCTTTGTCCGCTTCCCATACCTGCACTCCTGTGTTCCATAGTGTTTCTAGATCATCCATCAACGGTTGGAAATACACGTCGATGTCGTTACCAGGTTGCTTAGGCCCTTCGATAAGTACGAACATCATAATATACTTCCGTTTCATACAAAGCTAGGGAGGTAGGTTGTACATACTAAGAAGTATGGGCCAGGTGCTATGTCGGCTGCTCATGTTGCCAAATGGATTCATTCCATCCGTACTCAGCGCAAACCTTACGTTCCTACTTTCCGCAGTGAGTCGGGGATACTTCCTATCGATGTTTCTCCACTGGATAGCATCGGCAGGGTGTCTGAGCTTTTCGTCGGACGTCTTCCGCTCCTCCTCATGCCAGCAAAACAGTTTTGCTTCCTTCGGGTTTGCAAACAAACGCTTCAGGCGCGGGATTACAGGCAGGTACCAAGCAACCTTCGTAGGAGTCCCTTCATCGCCTCGACGAATTCGTCAGCTCCTTCTACTCCAATCTTACCCTTGTACCGAGAAGTCTTGCACATAGGACATGAATGTAGCTTCGCAAACTCTTTCCGGTATAGGATACAGTCGTTCCGACATGCATGTATCTTTTCAACTTCCAGTCCTAACGGACAAAGCACCTTCTTGGCTCTGTATGTGTTTATGGGTAACTCATTCCCCTCCGGAAGCATGTCACCTAGGAGGCCCAACAACTCGTTGAAACTCTTGTCGGACCAGCTGTTGCTCGCCTTCAGCTTCAATAGTTCAAGCACGGCATATAACAAAGTGAACTTAGCCTTGCATCCTGCGAATAGCGGTTTCTCCGAGGCCCCATCAAGCCTATGAATTGTTGGTACTCTCTGTCAGTTTCGTGCCCTTCGAAATCACGTAACATCTGATCCAGCTCACGCATCGAGTCGGGATCGTCAGACATCTCATGGTTTGAATCACAACCGATATCAAATGGCATATCGGTTGCTTCTTCATCGGCACAGATATCATCATCTGATACTATGGCTTCATCTTCACCGTGCTTGGTCCAAATTGAATACCCTTCCATAAAACCTCTCTTGAAGATGTGGTACTCAATATGATGGAGCTCGAAAGTCCTTACGTTACCACAGTCTACGCATGGACAATACGTGTCAGCTCTGCCCTCTTTCAATATGTCCGCCTTGGCAGCTGCCATAAATGCTCTCACTCTATCTCTATACGCCTCTGTGTTGCGAGCTCCGTACATCCACGATCGATCCATCTAAGTCGTGCATGTGGAAAGTTGAAATTTTAGTTCAAAATATGAAGTGCATCAACTTCGTGACATGAGTTTATCATTACTTCATTACTAACCTAACTGAATTATCAAAATAATTACTAACCCACTTAACTAACTAATATAAATAACTAACCATACTAATTGACTAATATAACTAAGCTATATGTGTCGACTCTCTTCAATTATTGTAGCGACCCTGTTTTTCCGATCCGATGTCAGTGTAAATTATCGCGGACAAAACGATTTCTTTCAATTTCATGCATGCATAAAGATACTTCAAAAACGATATCGATTAAAAACCCTAACATGCACCCTTAGGGTTAACATGAAATCGAACATCAAACCTAATGCCACTACAACTCACGATTCAAAAATTTGATATATGTTCCAAAATGCCTAGGTTATCAAACTGTTACCAGTCGATCGAAGTTTATTTGTACTTTAAGACCAAACTTATTTTAGTAGTTTCTCTCCGCACATAAAGTTTGGAAATAGCTGATCGAGTAAACCCCCTCTCCTCAAAATATAAATGAAATAACACATTAAAAATCTAAATAACAGATTGACCACAAGTCTAATACGAAATAAATTCAAACCCTTAAAATTTAAATTTTATTTTGCTCTGGAACTCCTGTTATCTTAGCCTTGTTTTAAATAAGCAAAGAAAATAATATAGACACCTCCTGCCATGTGGGTCCCCGTAGCAGCCCCTAACCTCCACGTGTAGCAAAACAACCCACTGCACTGCACCTTTTCTTCTCCACGCAGCTCAACAGGAGCCATTCCCCATTTCCTTGCTTAGCTCCCCTGTGTTCTTCAAGCCTTCCCCAAATGCTTTCTTCTTCCCTCCAAATTCCATCCAAAACCAAAGATTGAAGCTCTGCATGTTATTCCACCAGGTTCCCCACCTCCCAATCTTGCAATCCATCCAAGAAATTCCTACATGCATGATCAATTGAATAATTAGCCCCATCTTCTTCAACCCTGGCCAGAGCTGCTCCTTGCTCACCTGCCGCCGCCGCACCAGGCCCATGCCGCCGCTCCCTCCTGTTCCGGCCAGCTCCCTTCAAGCCGCACCGCCGCCTCTGCCCCTCTCTCCACTGCCGCCGCCCCAACCCCGCCCTCTGCATCCCCTGCTCCAACGCCTCCCCGTGCGCCGCCGCTTCTCCAGTAGCCGGTGAGCTCCCCCGGCTGGGCCGCCGCCGCTGCTCCCTGGCACCTTGCCTCCGCCCGTCCGCCGCCGTCGCCCTCACCGGCCTCTCCCCGGTCCGGCCACGAGCTCCCCTACGCAGGCGCCGCGCCGCCGTCGGCCGGGTGGACCACACCAGATCCGCCAGCCTCCTCCGCGCTCCTGTGCCCCATGTCGCCGCCATGCGCCTCCGCTCCCCGCGCCCTTGCCACCCCGACGAGCCGCCGCGGCAACCTCGCCTTTCCTTCTGACGCGCCAGCGCCCGCCAGCTCTTTCGGTGCCGCGGCAGCTCCGCTTCGCCACCAGCAACGACGCCGCCCCCGCCGCATTCATCCCCAAGCTCAGCGCCGGCAAGCCTCACTTGGTTTCTTCTCCGCCCATGCGATTTGAATCGTGAGTGCTAGTAGTCTCCGTGGTTAGTAGTTAGACGCATGTTAGCCCAGCATTAGAGCTTGGTAATTGCATGAGAATGACCGTATATGTGTGTGAATCAATGTATCCGTTTAGAACACGTCGATTATTTTAGTACGCAATGATAAGCATCACCCATACACTGAATTCCCTTATAATACTGGCAGTTAAGCTCAAGTATCTCAGTTCTAACATGGCAAACGCTATAGATGCTTTGATAACCATGGTTGGATGGCCGACTAGTGGTTAAAAGTTAGACGCCAACTTAGTTGTTAAGGCATGGATTACAGCAAGTTCACATCACCAGCTAACTACAGAATGAGCTAATAATTTTACGTTGCTAGAGAACCATAACTATGGAGCATGACCTTAGGTTTTAGGGATCAATGCCTTAGCAACAGAAATAACCGACCGATTGGTGCTCCTTTATATGCACCATGACTCAACTACCATGTATAACAGATAGTATATCTAATACACTATCCCGATAACTAGGGGTTAAACTTGTTTAAGACTCAAGCTGGAAGTAATGACTTAACTGCTCGCCGACTTGGTTAATCATAGCTAAGTTTATGTTAGTAATGAGCTCATCTGAGGGAAGGTCCAAATAGAAATTGTGCACATATGATCTTGATCCATGCAACCAGTCGCGAGTGAAAATGTTCACCCAGATGGAACCAATGTAAACCGGGATGCTTAGCTGGTAAGTACCCCGACTATGTTGCGAGCTACCATGAAGCTAATTAGTGGACTCAATCCGCGAAACACGCTAGTAATATGGTGGCAAGTAAGCAGTCAATTAGTAGTTAATTCTTTCGGACATTCTAAGTAAGGTAGTTTCTTTACCGAGAAGAAGACAGGAAATGCTAAAATCTAATTAGACTTGCAGCTTCGTAGGAAATGCATGCGCCCTCCGAGTAAAATGATTATTCCACCTAAGATCATCCTTGTACTTGTGGGCTTTCATAATGCCATTGCCATATGATGCTGTATTTAGAGATTTCAGAAAATGACCAAATTGCACTAGTGCTTGCCACTAAGTAGTAATACTAGAGAATCTAGCTTAACGGTAACGATTAAAATGACTAACTTCATAACTCATCTAAGTACGGGCATATAATCTGGTTATCGTGTTACACATCCATCTTAGTTGCATATCTCAACAGTCGAATGCATCCATATTAATCGCGACTCCATGTTCTCACCTACGACAACAAATCAATCAAATAAACCCTAACCCTAATTATAGATTTAAAGCCTTTCTCCTTAATTGCATATCGTATCCCATGCATGCATCTATATTCTAGGTTTATCCATGACTAAAGTTATACCGCAACTAAAACCAAACCAACATATGGAACGCACACTAACCGCTTACGCAATTGTATACTTCATTTTAATCCACCGTAGTTGCATCCATATCAATTGCATCCGTGCATATTTGTCATTTTCAAATTAGCTTCTTAGGCTTGCTTTTCTTTTGTTGAGGTTGCTTGCTTCTTACCGGTGTTTCGAGTATTCTGGAGTTCTCCCGCATGCTCCCCCGTACTTCCCCGGCTCCCAGGCAAGCAGAGCTTGTTGCACCCTTTCTAATTATTCAGTACCTATGTCATATTCCTGATGTTGCTGCTAGTATCGTTATTGAGAATTATGCTTAAGTGTTAAGTCGAACTAGCATGCTAGGGTTTGCAGTGAGATATGTGTGATCATGGTTAAAGTCAAATTGAGATATTAAGCTATTGAATCAATTAAGGTGAGATGGGTGCACGGTGAATAAAGTTGGTATTTCGCGGTAATACCAACCCTGAGGTGACTTCATCGGGTGCGATGAATAAAGTTGGTATTTCGCGGTAATACCAACCCTGAGGTGACTTCACCGTGTCACCTGAGAGCCGAAGGGAAAGTGTCACATGGATAAAGTTGGTATCATTGGAGGAGCATGTTGCGACCAGGTGAAAGGAAGTGTTTGTCGCGATACCAACCCTGAGGTGACTCCATGTTGATTACTCCCCGTGTCACGCGTGGACGTTAGCGACAGCGATGCTGGGGTGTGGTTGAGGTAAGAGTAAGACCCTTGGAGCCTTGCAACCTCCAAGGGATAAGGCACTCTTTGCACTCAGGGTGATCGGTTGCCGGTAACGGTCCGAGAGATTAAATTGAGGTGTGGTTGTGATGGTACACTGTCAATGTGGAGATATTGAGATGAGAATTTTGCCCCACGTAACTGGGAGCTTATGTGAATTTGGCCCCACGTAACTGGGAGCTTATGTGAATTTTGCCCCACGTAACTGGGAGCTTATGTGAACATTGTCCCACGTAACTGGGAGAAGGCAAGTGAGCCACTGAGTTTATATTTTGAGCACATGTGACTAGTGGTTACCATCACGCCCCCTGATTTGAGATATACGAAAATTGGAGTTGTTGGTGATCTCATGTTATTCCTCGTGATGTTGGTAGATTACTGGTATTGTCTAGATTTTGTTAATCATATATGCATCATGTTTAATTATGTTATACTAGTATGCTTAGGACATTTAATCAAGCACGAATAAGTCTTGCGAGTACGTTCGTACTCACCCAGGTTACTCCTGGAGCTTGCAGGTGAGCCGGTGTTCGAAGACTATTTTGATGATGCCTGAAATTGTGTTTCCTCGGTTAGTTAGTCGATTCATGGGATAGGTTGTAGCTTTTGTTCAGCGGTCACTATGCCGCTGTGGGACTCATTTACCTTGTTTCCGCCGTCGTTTAACTTCTCCGTACTCGGATATGTTTTCGGTTATGGTCGAATGATGTAATGTGTTGCCCCATCGTGGGTAGGTACTATTAATATCGTATTTGTAGAACTTTGTTGTGATATCCGAGTTGTTACTTGTGGTTGTCCATGTACAATGCGTGTATGTGATGAAGTATATGGACAACTGTGCAGCGGTAGTATTGTGTGCTAGGATTGCGTTTCGTGATGGCAGAGGTGAGCGAACCACTAGGCCTGTGTAGCTTTGGGTTGAGCTGATCCAGGGGATTCATCCCGTACTCGCTAAGTCTCCTACGACCGTCACGCCTCGCGCTGACGGCAGAGCAGAGCTGGATCCTCCCCGAGTTGCACATCGTGGCTAGGTTAGGTTGAGGGGATACATATCCCGAGCTCTAGCCCTCCTATGACTATCGCGGAGCGCAGGCTTACCACGCGGTATTACCCCTTCACCGGTATCTGAAATCTATTTGTGGTTCTGGGAAGATTGGTCGCTTCCGGCCGGCTCGCACGAGGCGGGTGTCGGATCGTTCCGCCTCGGTGCGTACGGCGCAGGTACCGTGCCACCGGGCTGACGAGTCCTTCGGTCCTTGGCGACTTAGCGTTCCCCTAACCACATGTGGATTCCGGGTCCGTGACAATTACTAACGTATAACTAACCAAATTAGCACTTCTTGCATGTGAAAATTAAATAACCCACAAAAATAAATCCATCATTAATTATTTTCCTTTTTACCCATAAAATTCCTTAAAAATTTCAATACCTTAACACATCTTGCAATGCATTGAACCATACGATAATTCAAACATCTCCATTGATCTAATTATGATCATATAATTGTATATTCTCAATGTCCAATAAACAAAGAAAAATCACCAAATTATTGGATGAATTGAATCAAAAACTATGCACTAACCTTGATAACCAACAAAGAAGTATTATCTCCAACTATACTCTTCCAAATGTAACTTCTCCAACGAAAAATCGCCAGAAAATAGCTCTAAAAATCGCCAGCAAATCGCCACATTCAAGACATATCTACCATTGGTCATCTGTCTGCTCGCGCAGCACAATTAATACTGTGAATCATATTGGAGGCGGTTAAATCCATATAACCGCCTCGGATATCACATATATGGAGGCGGTTATATATCAGAAACCGCCTCTGATATGTACTAACATATCCGAGGCGGTTGATGATATATAACCGCCTCGGATATGTCCATTATCCGAGGCGGTCATAAATAAGTAACCGCCTCGGATAACATTGGAGGCGGTTACTTATTTCTAACCGCCTCGGATGTGGTCGTTATCCGTGGCGGTTATTCCCGGACTCGTTATCTGAGGCGGTTTTTCGTACTAACCGCTTCCAACGTATCTTATTCGTGGCGCTTCTACTTAACCGCCTCAGATAAGGCGCCTCGTATAAACGATTCTGTACTAGTGTAGTTACATAAAGTATAAGACTCCAACCAACCATATGATGCAAAGTACCAACCCATCAACTACCTAGTAGATTATTTAGAACCTCAAGATTCTAACGCTATGATATACATGACCAGCTTAAAGACTAAGCATTTATATAGAAGATAATGAGCTAGCACATAAAAATTATGTGAACTAACGATAGATAATGAGCCGTTGCTCTGTGTACCTAAAAACTAAATAAAAACCAATAAAGAAAAATAAGAGTGAGTAAAGGATACTCACTAAAGTACAATTTAGAGCTATAAAGAAGCAATAAACTTTATTTGAAAATAACACACGATGAGAAGCTGAAATCTATGCATCAAACATTAACAATTAAATTAGAGCATCTCGGATTATTCAAACTCTAACATTCTCGCCGAACTCATCCAAGTAATTAAACATGTAGATTTCTCACAAGCTTGCTCAAACACATCGGAGTAATCACATAGTAACTTACTTACCGACCTCACCAGGATAGTCACATATGTATCTTTCTCATCGATCTAGCTTAAAAATAAGTTTGCAAAAATATTCAAAAGAAGAACACCGAAACAAAGAAATCACTTAGGTAACCACACGTAAAAAGGCTCATCATGCATTTGCCTCAAGTTTGATGATCAATGGATGAACTAGCCTCGGCTCTGGAACCTCCTGAACCTATGAAAAACCTCTCTTAGCACTAACTCAAACACCTAGAATGAAAAGGAACCTTAACTATATGAACACCTCTCAACAAAACCCTAATTCGAGCTTCTTGATAAATCTGGACACCTTTTCTTTTCTGATTTTTTGGTGTTAATTATTTATCTTTAGCTTGAGCAGCCGACATAGTTGAAGTAGTGGAAGTAGAGGTGGCAATGGGTGCATCCATGGGGTCATATCCTCATCATCCTTCCTTTCTTGAAAACAAAGCCGTCGTCGGCTTTGCATAAGCTAAAAACCATCAAAAAGCAAAGAAAAACATGTGTGTAACATATATGTATCTATCTATCATGGTTAGCTTTTCTTCGTTAGCAATTATATCAAACCTATGATCCGAACTATCATTCATCTTGGCAGATCTTAGAAACATGCAGAGTGGTACAACATTCTTATAATTCCAACAAGTATTGCAACTCAATTTGCAATTATAAGTGAAGTGTTCATGCATATAATCTATTTTGCAAGTATAAGTGAAGTGTTCATGCATATAATCTGTTTTGCAAGTATAAGTGAAGTGTTCATACATATAATCTGTTGTGCAATGTCCATCATTAAACCATCCCAACATAGGCAATCATCAGCATTACGCAAACAAGAAGATACATCATTTTGAAATTTAGAGCAAGTCAATGCATTAATGTTGGAACAATCATGTGACAAGCTATTTAGCATCAATTCAGCACCAATATTGGAGGGCATATCAAAACAATGAAGCATTGGCGTCAAATTGTCTTTGCTCAAAGCAGAAAGTTGACCACATGGAATGCAAATCTTATGCACCAAGAATTCATTGCCTATTCATAAATTGCTACAGCATGTAACATAATCTTTTCAATCAAATATCGACATTGCAGAGGTGACGAGATGAATAATTGCAAGTGGTCATTGTTGGAATGAGCAATTTTAGAATCAATTTCAGCATGGGCGATGCAAATCATACGCACACAAATTCCATCATCTACAATAATATCTGCAATTAAATTAATTCTATAAGCAAGAGTATAGGGGAAATTTCAATCTAGTAAACTCACAATTTCTGAAACTTTTTCTAAAGCATGCGTCAAAGTCATAAGATTAACAAGTTGAATAGCATATATAACATCATGAGTAATAGCATTGTACACGTCATTATGTTCTATCAACTTTTCATAGCCTATTTTAGAATCATTATTTACACATGGCTCAACTTCAATATATGGAGCATGTAAGTGTTTATGATATTTTTCAACATGTTGTATATCCAGATCATGAGGTATAGTAATAATATCACATGAGGTACAAAAATCAGCAAGCAATGCATTGGTTCTAGAAAAATTATCAGGTAATTATTGGAAAATAGGTTCAACATGTTTAATCAATTGCTCATGAGGGGTAGTAACAATTTCAGCACTAACATGTGACTCCAAAACACAAATAGCATGTTCGTCATCTAGTTGTGGCATAGATATTAATGAAGTTTTATCACACAACTCTTCCTTATCACAAGGAGCATTAAGTAATTCTTTACAAATAGCATTCTCAACTTGTGATAAAAGCAAAGTAGCAAGCGGTTCCACTCTAGGTTGCTCTAAAATAGTATGAGTAGCGGACAAGTAGAGTTCATCACGGGGAGCATGGCGACTAGTACCTTTAGTAGGTCGCACCATGGAAACTTGTACCTTTTATTTATTTGCCTCATTTATCTGTCTCTTAATCATCTATTCAGCTTTGCAAGCAAGATGAAACAAACGATCGATAGAAAAGCAATTCTTAAGCATACGTTCATCCTGAATGTCATGGTTCAAACCTTTCCAAAATCTATTAGTAATAGCTTCCTCACTTTCATTGATATTACAACAAAATAAGTAATATTGAAGCCCTAGATAGTACTCATCAACAGTGTTACTACCTTGTTCTAAATGTTGCAACTTTCGGAGCTTGCTACATATAAAAGAGGACGGTATGAATTTGCATCTCATTGCAAGTTTTAATTCTTCCCAAGTAGTAGGTATATAATCAGAGTATTGTCGGGGCCCGAAATTGTACCTAACTCAGAGTATAATATTTTGTTAAAGACAAAAAACCGGGTAACTCCGGCGCATGCTTACCTCATGCAACCCTTGTTAGGCGGTCTGACACCGAACCAGCACAACATACGAACTCCACCTAACCACCTGGTCGTATGTCTCACTGCTGGTCTAGTCGTCCAGAACAAATATCGTGCAGTAAGTCAAATGCAATTCCAAACAACCTATAGGGAGTTAGCACATGTCCACTAAGACGAGAATCACAATCACGAAAGGAGCCCGACGCCCGTGTCCACACCCTAACCCAATCGGCGGAAAAACAATTGGTGGGTCACCCGAAGGCTCGACATTGTCATCCACACCCTGCCCAGCCAGCAGTCGCATCACAGCTGGCGGGTCACTCAACTCATGATCACAAGACTCGCACATAAGATTAATGTTAACTCTCTACCGCCTCTTCGTACACTTCAAACATACACGCACTATGTACGAGGAGATGTGGTGGAACAACTTCAAGTATCATTGTACAAACTCTAAAGGAAGGTTTAAACAAATAGATAGTACACATCCCTTAAGTTTGGATTGGAAAGTACGAAGAGTAAATAGCGGAAATATGCAGTTTTAACCCTGAGATGAAAGCTAGCATCTTAACAGACCAAAAATACCCATCACAAGTTCACAAGATCAGAAAGCGGAAGAGGTAACCAGTTGTGGAGTACCCGGTTTTAAAGACCGGATAAACCCTTGTATTTACTGTACTGGTCCCATTATTAGTAGCCAATACACAAAAGTTGCCTTTAATATCACAATCATACAACTATACATACTCTGATACATTGACCGGCAAGGTCTTTAGGTTACACACATGGCCGATCGGCCGAATTCAAAGAGTTCTGCAGTGGAAAATAAGATACACGTGGTAGGCGCCCGTCAGTATGCCATACCCGACAGGCAACCGACTGGGGTAAGCCCTAGCCTTCATAGTCGCTATAGTCTTCGAAGAAGTACTCCTCCTCATCTGGCCAAATCAACAAGCCAGGTGAGTACATCGAATGTACTCGCAAGCAATCCCGTAGGGGGTAGATAACGGCTATATTCATGCAAGGGGTATTTTCAAAGGAGACATACTAGCCTAGGTTGCATGTTGTGCGAAAAGTAATACGATAATAGATTGAAAAGCATTTTGACAAACCTCGTCGATGACAAATTCAACGAGATGGTAGGTACCAGCTACCTCCTCCCACAGCTTCATACCGATCATTCATACCAAGTCCTCGCACCACCGCCGTGTGGCACGTCCTCAAGCACACTTCTGCGGCTCCCGTTATCGACCAGTAGCTCTTACAGCACGCTGCGGGCAAGTCATGCCCGCGTTCTTAAACCCATGACCCATATTTTGGAATCAAAACAAGTCTAACCAGGGTGTGGCTTGAACCAAGTTGTGTCCATGACCGAGGACGCGGCTTTTCGAATAGATTTTTAACACTCTGCAGAGGTTGTATGGCTTTACCCACACGATGTGATCCTCCCTTGTTGCCAAGATTTGGTGAGTACACTTCACGAGGTGTACCGGCAAGGATTACACAACGAGACTTTTCCTTCATGTAGCCCTAACAACGAACCCGCCAGATGAGCCATTCTCGCACTGCTTGTTGAACCACACCACAATGCTGACCCGTCTTTGTGTCGAACAACTTCCTACGCTAATCCGCGAGAAGGCTCTCTGGAGTCTACCCACTCTCTGCACTTTCTACCTTTTTCGCCTAAGGGTTCGTGTGCTAGTACCAAGTAGAGTATTTGGTCAAGTCCTTCCCATAAAGGACATGTGGATGTACGAACGGAACTTGGCCGAGCGGCACTTAGATTCGGTCCTTAATTGATCCGAGTAAGACTCCGATTAATCCCAAGCCCAAGTAACACAAGACTGGATTACTAACAATGCCACATAAGGCATCCTCAAGTCGACAACCTTCCTCCCTGACCCCACCTTATATCTCTCACCCGGATCCAAATCAACTCCGATTTTGATTTAGATTTTTTTTGGAAAACCTTTTCACAAATAGCTTTTCCCAAATGATGGACACCTCCCTGAGGTTCCATCCTACACAAGAGTGAGTATTTTGTAGTATGTATATATATATACACCTAAAATAAGTTTTCCTTATGGTGGCACTAGCATAAGCAACTATACCCTAAGTTCTTGACGGCATTACCATACCACTAGAGGGAATAATCCTAAGGCGACATAGGCAGGGTATTCACGGCATGCAGTAATAGGTTGTATCTATTCTAATACAACATAGTGGTAGTATCAACATAGCATGCATGTTTTGCAATCAACATAATGAAGTCCAAAAATATAGTGTTCAACATGATCAAGGCAAGGATGCTTGCCTGACAAGTTGAGTTACTGGTATTCCTCTTGGAATTGGTTCTACGGAAACCCGGCCAGGATCCTCCTTGAGAGAATCTGGTGCATCGTTAACTACACGTTAAAAGAATGACAAATAAATGACGAGGTCGGGAACTCCAAACAAGAACCAATTAGTGCACGTGATATGCTCATGCCATGATTTTGACCTAGGGAACATTTTTAGGTCACCAGGGTTTTAGGTTAAGTTGAAAATCCTCTCGTTCGGAACATTCAAGCAAATGAGGGTGATATGTCTTGCTTTCTCCTTAGGTCTAGACAACTAGGGATGAATATTATAGCTAGGTCTAGACGTGGATAAGTGGTAGGGTTCAAAAAGGTTCTTCCTAAATTTCTGATTTTATGCCCACATATGCATAACATGAAATAATGCTATCCCATGGGAGGAATTCATGATGTTGAGGTTTAACCCCAAGTCATGTAGATTCCTTGGCTTACTTAGGTTACGGTTATACTAAACTTGAAAATATGCATGCTCTAAATTAAGGTGCATTGGACTTATGGGTTTGAGGAATTTCGAGAGATAGGGCTTATGATGTCATCGCATGGAATTAGGGTCTTATGGTAAGAGTTAAGGTGAGGCGTCACTATTAAGTACTAATACTCATCGTATTCTCAGGTTAGATGATATACCAGGGGGTACTAAGGTTCCTAATTATATAGCATGCTAGGATAAAGTCCACTGGACTATATTCAAAGTCTGGTAGATGAAGTCATTTATCACGAAACGATAATCGGTGTACTTAGGGTAAATTCATGATCATATGTTTTGTTCCAAATTACTTGGGTCATAAGGCTCACATGGGAGGTAAAGGGAATACTAAGTCCATAAATATGCCTATCCTAAAATAAAGTGCTCTAGAAAATATTTTTGAGCATATTAGACTATAAAAGAAATTCAATTTCTTAAGCATCATCAAATATGTTCTCTTCCTTTTTAAAATAATTTGAGATTGAAAAATATATTTGAAGGGAAAGTTAGAGAATAATTTTCTCTTTTAGGAACTGGAAAAATTATCTCAAGAACCAGTCTAGATGGTACTGAACCGGTTGAACTAACTGGAAAATAAATCTGGAAAAAAAAGAAAATCGGCTGAACTGGCAACTCTACGCTTTCGGTTAGAATAGCTAAGCTCGGGAAGCTCCTCTTATAGCCACGAGCACAAGGGCATGGCATCGAGGCCATTGCGGCATCGGGCATGGCTATGGAGGGGCCCCTGGGCAGGTTTCCGGTTGGTGGCGAGCTGTGGTGGAGTCAAGGGGAGGCCTCGGTGTGGTTGGCGCGTTGATACTACTTGGAAGCGGTGGGATTGCCGAGCTGCCGTCGTGGGCATCTCTGTGCACGCCCAAAACAAGGCCAGAGGGCGTCCTAACAGGCATGCTTCGGCGTCATCTTGTCCAGGGCAAATGGCTAAGTTCCAGCATGCCCTACTTTGCCAAACAAGCTGTAGGGTTGGAGTCAGAGCCACAGGATCAAGGAGCTAGGTAGTGTGCAGCGAAAAAGTGGGAGAAAAAGAGGATGCCATTGTTGGCATTCTAGGCTTTTAACATGGCATAGGGGCAAATGACTTGGTTCTGGCGTGAGCTCTGCCATGGTGAGATGCTGGAAGAACAGGGGGGGCTTGGGGCCTATTGGCTCTTTTCTACAAACCTTGACTAGGGTTTCATGGGTTTAAAGTTTTAGACCAAAGGTGTTCGACATTGTGCAACCAAAATTTTTGAACTGAAGATGCTAGGGTTTCTGCACAATTGAGCTTCTAGATGTATATCCTATACTGTGGAATTTTGTAGAATTTTCTGAGAAGTTTCTAGGGGGTTGTAGTACAAATGCATAATCAGCCTGATCTGGCATCCTAGATGTGGCTCAAACATTTTGCACTGGACATTGCTATGTTATTCCATACGTAGGTGCAAATGGATCACAAGTATTTTATAGCATTTTTGCTAGAATTTTTGGAGAAGAGAATTCACATAAATGACACTATTAGGGCTTCTGGTTTTAAGAAAAGAAATTGAGAAAAGGAGGGAGGAGCTAGGGTTTTAGATGGGGGACCCACCTCTGACCTGGGGGTCCCACCGGGGCTGGTATATCAACTCTGGGCATGGGATATAGTGTTGGCACCTATGTCGTTAGGGTTTTCATCTTTTATCGGATGAAAAGGGATTAGGATTTCGCAAGGTTGTCGCAGGGGGAAAAGGAACTTGGGCTTCGGTAGAAATCGTCAAGGAAGAAGGGAATTAGGGTTTTCGGAACGTTCGTATATATGTGTATATAGGGTGTTAGGGTTTTGTCTTGTCTTGGGGGAGAAGTGAATTAGGGTTTGGTCGGATCGTCGGGGCGGAGGGGGCTTAGGGTTTAGGTTCATCGTGTATATACTGCGTGTACATTCTCTATTTCGGGCAAGTTTTGAGTAGGTGGTTTCGGGAAACTATTTTAGGGTTATTCCTCCTGCGTATATGCATATATACACATGACTCGATGTCTTATCTAATTGACATGAAATGATGCGCAGAAATCTTGACAGCAAAAGTGCAGATAAAAAGAATTTAAGTTTTAATAAGGACCTATTTTCAGTGTTCTAAAACATGTTAAAACTCGGGCGTTACACCAATCAAGCATCATCCTGAAAGTACTCATCGAGGGAGGCTTCGCCTATTCCTAAGCATACAATAACAACTACCAGTGAGTACGAACGTACTCGCAAGTCTTAGTAGTGCTTGGACATGAACATTAGCAGAGCAAAAACATGATTAAGGTAGCAACCCTAACATACTAGTAATCATCATCATAGAGATATCAACAATTCAACAACAGTCGATAAGAAGACATAAGCACCAATTAACAGGCTTCATCATATCATGATAAGATCTAGCAGACCAACATCATAAAATCAACATGTGAATTTGGATAAAATCCAAATGGGTTAACATCAACCAATTCATGACAAGATCAACAGATCAACATCATCTAATAAGCAAGTGAACTCAAGATAAAACCCAACGGGTTAACATCAACCAGTTCATATTCATTGATCACTGGATCGCCCACGGATGCTCTCAAGGGCCCTCACATGGGGGTAGCGAGCCCCCATTGAGCGGTTACCAACTAGACTACACCTGTGGACCTCTTACGACCAATATTTACGGCTTTAGGGGGCATCAAGTGTGGATCGCCGCTGTAATCTCCAATTTAATGCTCGACGTCGGGCTCGAGCGAACCCCAACAATGTTACAGCCCATCCATACAACCATGCTCCCACGTCTCTCTCTCACTCAATTATTTATGGTTTAGGTAGATTAAGCAACAGCTTAAAATTGACATGATCATGAATACGACAATCATCAAACCATAGCATAACGAGGCAATAAATTGAGCAAACGATGATTTAAACAATAGCAAAGTAAAAATTACCATCGCAATGTCACAAGCTCAGCTTGCCTGGACTAGGAAACTCCTCGGATTCTTGAAATTCAAGTTGTTGAGGCTCCACTCCCTCGTCTCCAATTTCTAGCGCAATGCAAAAATCAGGGCAAAGGAAGGAATGAAAAAATTAATGCCAATGTATGAGGAAATTATTTGAGCAATGCATAACATGTGATTTTGAGGAATGATATACAAATTGGAAAGAATATGTTCACCGGTTTCACTAATTATTAATTAGGGATTGTGAGTTTTGCAAATACAATAGCTATTGTGGTATTTTCAACAGTTTAACATTTTCTGTAATAGCAGCATGCTTGGGAGTATTTTTCATTAATAGTGTTTAGGTTAGTGATCATCCTTGCAAAAGTTCATAATTTTTGGATGAGGGGATAATTTACTATGCATTACACAAGATTTATGGAAATTTAAATATTTTAAATTTTCCAGTACCAAAACATAAGTAAAAATATTTTTGGCAGGTAGTACATGCTAATCTTGTCCTTTTGATATATCATTTGTAATTTTTGGAGCACAATTGAGTTTTGGTGAATTTTACAAGGTTCAGCCATTTTAATACATTTTGGGTCTTTTCTTCTGTACAACAAAATCAATTATTATTTTTACACTCAACTCTACTCTAGCTTTGGTGGCTGACAGGTGGACCCAAGGGAGGAAGGGTCCACGGTTGCTAAATCAAGTGGACCGGTCAAACCGGTGGTCTGGCCGGTCAAACCGCTCGGTGCAGTCGGTTCCTCCGGTCAGACCGACGAGGCGTGGTTTGGGTACACCGACGAGGTCACCGGCCACGCAAGCACGTGAGGGGGCTCGGGCCAGGTTCTTGAGACCCTGGGGGTAGGGAAAGAGGCGGCTGGGGAAGGCTCAACTAGAGGGATAGGAGGTGGGGGAAGTCGGTGAGGCGGAGGGTGACAGGGGCAACGAATGACGGGGTTGGACCGAGGTGCGCTACTGGAGCTGGGGAAGACGGGGGTGACCAACGGTGTCTTGGGGAAGCGGGGAGGCGGTGTTGGATGGGGAGCCTCCCTGGGTGTCGGCGGACCCGGCGGCGTCCACGGGTGGGTCGGGGAGGTCACCGGCGGCGGGAAGAAGCGGGTGACCGGCGCTGGGGTTCCCGGAGCTGAGGACGATGACAGCGGCGTCACCAATGGGGCGGCATCCATTCCTGTGCAAGGAGAGGGGAGGTCAGCGTGGAAGAGAGAAGGCGGCGGAGTTTGGGAAGATGGGGAAACACGGAGGAGAGGCGGCGGGGTGGCTCCCTAGAACGGTGGATGGAGGAGTCACCGGTGAAGCCTTGGTCGGCGGTGGTGGACTTATCTGAAGAGGAAAAACGCGGCGGTGGCAAAAGGAGAGGAAAGGGGGCTGGTCGTGCATTTAAGAGGGGAGAGGGAGTGATAAGGGCGGAGCCCCCGGTGGTGGTTGAGGCCACGGTGGCTGGACGGGTGGGTGCAATGTGGAAGAAGGCCCCTACTAGTGGGCCCGGGTTGGCAGGGAGGGGAGGGGAAGAGGGTCGCGGTGGAAGAGCGGTCAGAGGAGCCGGTCAGACCGGCGGTTTGACCGCTGGATCCAAACAGGCTGATTGGTTGTTGGGCCGAAGGCTTGGTGGGCTGGGGGTTTGGCCTACTTTGACTGGCGTGGCCTTTCCTTTCGTTTCTTTTATTTCTTTTCTCTTTTCTTCCATTGCTATGTTGCTATTCTTTACAAATGATGACTTAAACTTAGTTATAAAAATTTGTAACAATTTATGTAATACTATAATGTATTCTTGGTTTACTGTGAAAATTTGAAGTCAAATAAAATTGGTTTTAATCAAATTCCATCCAAATTTCAATTTATGCCCCACTTTGGGTTTAAACTGCAACTAGGGGTTTTAGAGTTTCAAAAATTATGAAATTCATACTGGAGGTAGATAATATTGTCTAAGGCCTAAGTATGAATTTTCATAATCTTTCATGAAACTCATAAAAGACTAGAATTACAGTTCTGCCATTTTGACAAATTGGATGGTTTTCAGCAGATTTCAAAATAGTTTTTGTTCCAAAATTTCATGGTTCATCCTAGGTTGAGAGTCCAGGTACTTAAGAGTTGTTATGGGGGAATTAATAACATATAAAATTTAGTTTTGATTTAATTGTGAGAAGAAGTTGGAGGATGATTAAATTAAGGTTTAGAGGAATGCACAATTTGTTAGGTGGGATGCCATGGGTGCAGGTTTAGATGCTTACAAAAGCTAGTTACACATTTAGGCTATTACTGGTATAACCAACAATATTCATCCCACAAAATAGAGGCAAATTAGTGAATGTACTAACAGCAGCCCAAACTTGCTTATGCTTACGAAAAACATGGCTCGCAAATATTTCATTGAGTTCTAATTCTCAATCGTGATAGAAATGAGGTCTATTACAACCCTCAAATATTGGCATAAAAACAACATGATTATGTACCTTTTCACGTTGTGGTGCCTTTCATGGTGGTTGTCGTACTTTCTGTGGTGGTAATGAAGGTGCGTTCGTCTCAATGTATGGCTTGTCTACCTCTACTATGGTGCTGGCCCAAGATTTACGAACTTGAATACCTGTCATGGTTAGTAGAAAACAAGAACAAAATCACAAGTATAATTTTCCTATCAACTACTAGGATGTGGCTACAAGTCACTCAACACTCAAGCCAAATTAAAATTCTTATAAGTTCTTACCATGCAGGTGGTGACCGGCAACCAATGGTATCAAATACCTCCAAAGATTGAGTAAAGCGATTGCCAGACGAACGTATATCTACATGGGGTAGAGTATGTGGAGCTAGGTAGGCTTCAATATAGTAGCAAGGATTAGCAACAATCAATTCAACAAATGCAAGTTGAATAAATGTTCAAAGTACTAGTCGATGTTGCTGATCATAGCTTAGACCGGGTATTGATAATCAATGCCAAAAAGATAAGTGAAGCTTTAAGAGATGTGGTGCAAAAAGCCCTAAAAGGAGAGTGAGAGTTCTGAGATTTTTTTCTTTTTTTCTTTAATTAGCCTTCTTTGTGGCTTCTTTTTATTTTCTGTATTATTTCTATATTTTTTATTTTTTCTAATCTCAGAAATTCACTAAACAACCAAAGGGCAAAGAGCTGAAATCTGATTGTCGTTGCTTTGTTGTGGCAGCAAAAACGGCCAAATATGGTGCCAAGATAGAGCTTTGGCAGGAATCAGCAAACTAGAAGCTGTCGCTCTTTTGCCGTGGCAGCAAAAGTTAGCAAAAGCGTTGCCATGGCAGAGATATGGCAGGGATAACAGTGGCTGAAAGTTGTTGCACTGCTGCCTGCAGAAACATTGCCGCGGCAGAAAAACGGTAGGAGGCCAAAACTTAATTCTGCGATTTTTCTCAAACCACTCGTCAGATTGTGCTGAAATTTTAACAGTGGACTCTGGATTTAGGCTTGATTTTACTGATGTTTTTAAGATTTTTCTGGGCACTATTTTTTGAGTCCAAATTGAGGGCAGATTCAAATTCCAAATCCAAACCCAGTGGGATTTGATTTTCTTGTCCGAGTCTGTCTGGAGATCGTGGCCTAGGTCCTTCTTAAGCTCATGGGAGACATTAGAGGGTTGGCCAAGGCTGCTTGCCCAAGGGTTTTGGATGGGATCTCAACCAAAGTAGGCAGAGTTGAGGCACCCGACTTGAACTCCAAGCAAACACGTTCCTTTTTCTGATTTTTTTTCTTTCTGAACTCTCCTCTGAACGAAACTGGTGGTGGCTGAGCAAAGATGTAAGGAGACCAAGATGTTCTTCCTCTCAGCTAGGGCTTGTAGCTTCCCTAGCTATAGCAGCAAACTTAGGCGGCGCAAAAGCAAATTGTGTGGCATGGCAGCGGATGATGGCTGTAGCGGCATGATGATGGTGGCAGTGGCAAGACAATGATGGCAATGGCAAGATGAACTAGAAACAATCTACAACTATGACCTGCAACTTGACACGACAACGCAACCACCAATTGAACAATGCAAAAATTACTAAAAAGAAAGATGCAATGGTTCGGAGTGGTTTGGACAGTAGGGAAACCAATCTAGCATCTTTTTGTAGGCTTTTTCTGGACAATAGGTAAAAACAGATCTAACAACGAAAATAATAAATCTCACCGAGCAACTGTAGCTCCGATACAACTTGGTAGAACTTTGCGTGTCCCCATCTTTCGATGAGAAATGCAAGTCGGTTTGGTGGAGGTGACTTTGATGATCTGGCTACGCTCGTACAACAACGGAGCACCTAGGCAATTGCTAAACCAACTCCTAGAGGTTATTGACCTTGCCATGGGTACAATCAACCTAAACATGAGGTTCTTTATCCCTGCAAGCAACCGAAGAATGAACCAGAATAATTGAAGGCAATCTAAAATCGCAAATATAGATGAAGTATGATATATTGATATGGTGGAGCTCTGCAAAGTAGTCGAACTAGGTGGTCGCACGACACAACTAGAGACAATTCTGTTTGGCCCTAGGCAACAAAACTATGCTAAACAAAACCCAAAACTAAAGAGAGAATCCTAGGGGGTATATAAAGAGAAGATGTGATATGTTTTAGAGACAGTCCTAGACTGTTTTGGCAATTACAATATGCTCATGAGGAATTTGGAGATGAGGCTAGATAGGTTCGAAAGAACATGAGACAAGCTTTTCAAAGAGTGCAAGATCACCCAATTTGGAGTTCGTATGCCTGAGATATAAATGTTTGAAGTCAGGGCTGTCTCAGCAATCTGAATTAGAGTCCAGAACTTGTGGGACTTGATCTCTAACTCTTCTTGGACCAAAAGTGGCATGGTAGAACTCTTTATATAGCACCAATCCATGTGGGACATCATTATGGTCACATGAACTCCGTTCCCTCCTCCTAAGAGCTTGAACTTGAATCCTCGCTAGTTCTTGATGATCTTGACGGAC
Organism: Stipa capillata; assembly: GCA_019208055.1. Classification (NCBI taxonomy): domain Eukaryota; kingdom Viridiplantae; phylum Streptophyta; class Magnoliopsida; order Poales; family Poaceae; genus Stipa; species Stipa capillata. Next base: position 194,226 of record JAGXJF010004132.1, read on the forward strand.
CTCCTTTTGTTCTTATAGCTTGATTAGTCAACGTAGTTGAAGTAGTGGAAGTAGAGATGGCAGTGGGTGCATCCATGGGGTCATGTCCTCATCAATCTATATCCACAATTTCATATTGCTTCTTCATAGTTCTTGCTTGTTCTTCGATTGCTTGCAGGGATTAAAACCTCGTGTTCAAGATTGGTTATTTTCTCAACATCAACAGCTGCGTTTGGAGCTGGTTTAGTGATTGCTAAGTCCCACCATAATTGCACAGTTGTAATAGGATTTTCAAAGTCATATCCACTCAAATCGATCTCACATTCTCTTCAAAAGATCTGGTGATGAGACGGTGGCCCGATCTTTCGGTGAGATGAAGATAACTAACGGTTTGGTGGAGTTTGACCTTGACGATCCGACTATACCGTATGCGACGATATGCCTTAGCAATCGTTAAACCAACCTCCAATGGTTATTGACCTTGCCGTAGGCACGATCAACCTGAACAACGAAGTTCGAGTTTTTGCAAGCAACCATAGAACCAGTAAGAACAATGATAAATTGCAATCTAAAATTGCGAGTATTAAATTGGCACAAGAGATACAAGAAAGTATATTGGGACTCCACTGGCGATCTAAACAAGGAGGTAGTCCTACACGACTTGTAGATGTGATAATGTAGTAGTAGCTAAACAACTCAATGAAAACCCAAAAACTAAAGAGAGAATCCTAGGGGGTATATAAAGACAAGAGGTGATCTGTTACAGAGGTAGTCTTGGATTTTTTTGGCTGTTGCAATCGGCTTGTAAGGAACTTGGATATGGGGTTAGATAGGTTGGAAAGTGCACGAGATAATCTTTCCAAAGAGTCCAAGATCACCCAAATCGGAGTCCGTATGCTCGAGATAAAGAAGTTTGAAGTCAGGCCTGTCTCAGCAATCCGAATCAGAGTCCAGATCTTGTGGGACTCTTAATCTCTAGCACTTGTTGGACCAAAAGTGACATGGAAAGATTCCTTGTACAGCACCAATTCATGTGGAACACCTTCATGGACACATGAACTCATTTCTTCCTCTTCCCGAGAGCTTGAACTTGAATCCTCGCTTGTTCTTGACGATCTTGACGAACCTCCGTTTGTTCTTTATAGCTCGAGCAGCGGATGTAGTTGAAATAGTGGAAGTAGAGGTGGCAATGAGTGTATCCATGGTGGTGATATCCTCATCATCCTCCCCTCCTTGAAAACAAAGCCGTACTCGGCTTTGCATAACCTGAAAATCATCAAAGAGCAAAGAAAGCGTGTAGGTAGCATATATATATATCTATCAATCATGGTTAGCTCTTCGTGGTTAGCAACTACACCCAAACCAGAATTGAAAATGTGATACTTCATGGTAGATTTCAAAAGCATGTATAGTGCCATATCATTCTTAAATTTCCAGCAAGCATTACAACGCAAGTTCCAAATATAAGTGAATAACTTGTCTTTGTGATGAGCATTAGCAAAAGGGATCATGAGCTTATGAAAACTATCCATACAACAAGTATTACAACTAGTTTTGCAAGCATATGTGAAGCATTCATCATAATATTGCTCAAATATGTGCCATCGAAAATTATGCAAATGTACATTCAAAGAGATGAATGGATTATCACTAGCATGCTGAATTTTAGGGTGTGGAGGAACACAAAAATTTGTGGCAGCATGCAACATAAGTCTTTGAATGAAATTCTCACATTGCAAAGTTGACAAGATAAACAATTGCAAATGATCATCGTCGAAACGAGTATGTTTATCAACAATTTTAGCACAAGGTGATGCAAAAGCTATGCACTAAAATTCCACAATCTAAACTATATTCTCCAATCACATTAACTTGATAGCATGGAGTATAGATGGAATTCCATGAAGGTAAACTTACTAGTTCAGAAACTTTTATTAGAGCATGTGATAATTGCATAGGCATGTCAAGATTAACATAGCACAATAAATCAGAGAATATGGCATCAAGTTCCTTTTCAGGTGCTACTAACTTATCACATCCTATCTCAGGATCATTCAATTCACAGGCTCAACTTTTGGCGCTGCTAGACTCTCATAGCAACCATTCTCAGCATGTGAAGCAATCAAAGCAGTAGAGTCAATATCAGTATTTGGGAGGCCTAAAACAGTATGGTATCATCTAGAGGAACATTAGAAACAACCAAATATGAAATTTTGGAATTCATTTTATCCATATCAATGCTTGGTGCACCCAAATCAGCATGAGTTTCACATGGTGCACATATATCTGTAGGTATTTCAGTTATTTGATCAATGGCAAGCTCAAATCATCAAGTAGTGCATTGGTTCTAGAAAACTTATCATGTGATTGTTGGGAAACAATTTCAGCATGTTTAATCATTTCTCATCAGGGCTAGTAACAATTTCAGCACATGGAACACTAATTTGAGCACTAGCAGGAGATAAACGTTCCAAAGAGTCCAAGATCACCTAAATCAGAGTCCGTATGCTCGAGATAAAGACATTTGAAGTCAGGCCTGTTTCAGCAATCCGAATCAGAGTCCAGATCTTGTGGGACTCTATCTCTAGCACTTGTTGGACCAAAAGTGACGTGGGAAGACTCCTTGTACAGCACCAATTCATATGGGACATCTTCATGGACATATGAACTTCATTTCTTCCTCTTTCCGAGAGCTTGGACTTGAATTCTCGCTTGTTCTTGACGATCTTGACAAACCTCTGTTTGTTCTTTATAGCTCAAGCAGCGGATATAGTTGAAATAGTGGAAGTAGAGGTTGCAGTGGGTGTATCCATGGTTGTCATGTCCTCATCATCTGGACACCCTAGTGGTCATCAAGTAACCAAAGGAAGGGACATTCTGTCAAACCAAGTATGTGAAAGACATGCTCAAGAAGTTCTACATGGTGAATGCAAAGCCTATCCGAGCCCGCAAGGCCACCTTGACCTCAATGATGATGCTAAATCTGTTGATCAAAAGGTATATCACTTCATACTTGGCTCCTTACTTTACCTTGGTGCATCTAGGGCCCATATCATGCTTAGTGTATGCATGTGTGCATGGTTTCAAGTTGCTCCGAAGGAGTGTCACTTAGCGGCCATCAAGATAATACAGAGATATCTTGTTCATACCCCAAACTTAGGGCTTTCATATCCTAAGGGCTTGATCTTGTTGAATATTCGAATTTGGATTATGCTGGTTGCAAGGTTGATAGAAAAAGCACAACAGGCACATGTCAATTTCTTGGTAGATCCTTAGTTTCGTGGGCCTCCAAGAAGCAAAAAATTCTAGCCCTCTCCACCGCCAAAGCGGAGTGTAGTTTTTGTACTCAATTGTTGTGGATGAGTCAAACTTTGAGAGATTATGAAATTGATATGAAAAAGTGCCTCTATTGTGTGATAATGAAAGCGCCATCAAAATAGCCAATAATCCCGTCCAATACTCTCCAACCAAACACATAGACATCCGACACCATTTCTTAGGGATCATGTTGCTAAAGGAGATATAGAGATAAGCCCGATATCTTCACCAAACCACTAGATGAGCATAGGTTTTATGAGTTAAGGAATGAGTGAAATGTCCTAGATTCCCAAAACGTGGCTTCATATCTTACATACTCGCTTTCTTTTTTTTGGGCTTAAGATGGATGAACACATTAAAGGGAAGTGTGGTACTCTCAATGTACACACACATCTCAAAATGTGAAAAAATTAAAAAAATTTGTAAATGCATCACTCTTATAGTAATAAGTTTACAAGATTTGAGTTAATACCCTTTGGAATCCTATTCTAAAATGAGTAAATGGTTCTAACAGGAAAATGAACTCATACATGGTGGCAACCCCACCTATCACCATCTTTGGTTCCTAGGTATCCTTTGCTATTTCTAGGCTTAAGAATGAGATCCCCTCCGGGATCTTATGTCTATAGCCAAGTTGATTTTTGAGTTTGACCCACATCCAATTGTTGTTTTGAATGTTTTTGTGTTCCCCAATTGGATGGGTATAAAACACCTAAGGTTCCTAATATGCACTGGGGTGTCCCAATCCTTCGAAGAGAACGTGAGATCAATTTGAGTGGATATGACTTTGATGATCCAAGTACACTGTATGATGACGATGCGCCTTAGCAAGTGCTAAACCAACTCTGAACGCAATTGATGATGTTGATAACACGGTCAACCAAGAACACGAGGTTCTAATCCCTACATGCAATAAAAGAACAAGCACAACCTATGAAGAAGCAATCCAAAATTTCAGATATTGATACGGATGGCCCGATCTTCTCAGCGAGTGACCTTGATAATTTGTGAGATTCTACAAATCTTCCGGCTGTTCTGTAATACCCAGTTCTATCTCGCGAATTAGGACATGCATATATCCATGCATACATGTCATCATCCCCGCACACACCTTGTTTATACTTAAAGTGATATGATCATATTTTATAGAATATGTACATATCTCATCCTCGGTGGATAACTTTACAAACACCAATCAACTTATTTGGCTTAACCGCCATCAAACCTTAGTAATAGGAGGAGGAGGAGCTCAGTGACCCCTTAGTGGATCACCATGCAATCCCCTTCTCCCAAGGTTTTCATCCAAAATTATCATGCCTCGCTACCTCAATTGAGGAACTAAAAGTCAAATTTTCAAAAGGGCTGATTTGTAATTCAAAGACTAGGCAATGTTTCTGTGAGTAAAAAGTCATGAAAATATGTAACAGCCATGAATTTGAATACTCTAGCCACATATGAATTTTCAGAATTTTTGGAATAATTTAAGACCCAGTTGCAGTTCAAACCTCTTTTTAGGTCAAACTTGAATTTAAATTCAAAGTCAGGTCAAACAGTGTCCAAATGATCTCAAAATTTTACAGTAGGTCCCATATGATATTTTGAAAGTCCTGTAAAAATTTCAAATTATTTGGAGTTCATTTGGGCCCTCAAATCATCTAAATAGTGTGCTGTTGCTGAGAAAGTAGAAAAAAATTAAAAAGGAAAAAGGGAAAGGAGTTTGGGCCGAGGCCCACTCGGCCGGCCCGCTTAGCCCGCCAGCGCTGCAATCCCACCTCCCCTTCTCCGTTTCCTGTTTTCCCTTCGGGAAAGCACCTCCGGGGCTTGCGCCTTCTCCCCTCTCACCTGCCGGCCGGGGCCCGCCTGTCAGGACCCCGGCACCACGTCGCCGCCGCCGGATGACCGTGGTGGGCGGCGGATCCACCGGGCGTCCCGACTGGCCACCCTTTTTAAGGGCCATTCCGACCGCCTCCTCCTCCCGTTTCTTTCCCCTCCCCAAAACCCTAGCTCCCCGTGCCCGAGCTGCTCCCGCCGCCACCTTCTTCTCCAGCCCCGACCACCAACTCCGGCCAGCCCGCGCGAGCGCCTCGGTTCCTCCCGAGCTCCATCTTCTGCTCCACGAGCTCCGCCTCCTCTTCCCTAATCCCCTCCACCTCTTCCCCTTGCAGATCTGCACCGGAGCCACCTCCCCGACGGCGACTGAAGACCGCCGCCGCCATTCGTCGCCGCGAGCTTCACCCCGACGCCCTTCGTCATCCCCGCGCCGCGCATCGGCCTCCCGGTGAGCTTTCGGTGCTCCGCCGCCCTTCCCCGTGTCCGGTCCGCCTACCGAGCACCATTCCGGCTACCTCCCGTGAGTGCGCCGCCGCCGACCGAGCTCCCCTCCGGCCAAACACGAGAGAGAGAGGAGGGAGTGAGAGGTGCAACGTGGCAGCCTTGGATTGGCTGCCCGTGCACGGTCAGCAGCTGACCGGGTCCCCTCTGACCGGTCAGCGCTGACAAGAGGGCCCACCTGTCAGCTAGGTGCGGTTAGGGTTAGAGATTTTCGGGTGGGTCTCTCGGGTGCGCATAAGAATTTTGATTTTCGCTGAGATTTGAAATTAGGGTTTTGTATGATATGTGAAAATTGAAAATGTGATAACTTTTGAACCATAGCTCCAAATTTAGCAAATTTTATATTTCCGGAAACCTTGTGAAATTATCTACAATATGGCTGAAACACAAATTCAAAATTTGGAATGTAAATCTGAGCCAAATTGAGTTTAAATTAGTTCCTCGCGTTTCGGACGATGATTTTCCATAATGCGTGACTTGATGAATATAGCTCCGAATTGAACGATTCCAATTGCGTTAGTCTCATATTTCAGAGCACTTTCATACTATAAATATTTTAGGTCATGACCATCCATTGTGAATAGTAATTTTCAGACCTTAGCTTGCAATCGGATAAAACCTGACATGCATGTATGTTAGGATAACAACTTAACTTTCCCGAGCTCAATTCGGGAAACCCTCGCTGACATGGACTCATAACATCAGTAGGTTGTTTTAGAGATCTATTCCTTGCATTATTCATCATACATACATGCTGGGACTTATTGCCTTTCTTTTCTCGTTTGTTTCCGGTAACCACGTATTGCTCACAATAGAGCCCGGAGAAGAGGAATCGCAAGACTTTGACTGTGCTCAACACCAAGAAACTTGTGATCAAGGCAAGCAAAGCTTGTTGCATCTTTACATTGTTGATTATCTGCTTTACTTATCTATATGTTGACGTGTGGATAGTTGTTTGGAAAGTGTGGTTGATTTCGTTTAAACTAGCATGATAGGATGTGCTGCAAGTTGTGTCCAGCTATGGCTGGGATTAATCTTGTACCCTAATATTTGAACCTACTAAAGTGAGATGGGAGAGCCGAAGGGAAAGTGTACGATGGATAAAGTTGGTATAATTTGGATGCATGGTGCGACCAGGTGTAAGGAGAGTTTGTCGCTATACCAACTCTGAGGTGATTCCATCGTGATTACTCCCCTTGTCACCGCGTGGACGTTAGCGGCATCGAGGCTGGGGTGTAGTTGAGGTAAGTCTAAGACCCTTGGAGCCTTGCAACCTCCAAGGGTTAATGCACTCTTTACACTCAGGTGATCGATTGCCGGTAACGGTCCGAGAGAATTGATTGAAATTGGTATTGTCGTGGACATCTGATTGAAATGGGGTGTGGGCTGCCCCAAATGAATTCGGGGTATCGGAATGGATGTTGCTGGGGTAGCTTTCTGAATTGTATGGGATCTGAACCGCAAGTCGAAGATTATGATTCCCTTCCATATTGCTATTCAAGCCATGTTTCCTACTTGTACATTGTTAAGTTGAAATGCACCATGTTTATTTGCTGCTATACTAGTATGCGTAGGGCATTCAATCAAGCACGAATAAGTCTTACGAGTACTTTTGTACTCACCTAGGATATTCCTAGGGCTTTGCAGGTGAGCCAGTGGTCGACGATTACTTCGATGATGCCTAGCGGCTTGGTTTTCTTGGTTGGCTAACGACTCATGGGATCTTGGTGACTTTTGGGCAGCGGTTGATGCACCGCTGCGGATTTTGGGTCTTTTTATTCCGCTGTTGCATGAGTACTTCAAACTTAACTATGTTTCCGGTTATTGCCGAATGATGTAATCACATGGTCCCATGTGGACAGCTAGGTGTATTATCGTACCGTAGTAGTTTGTGTGATGATATGCTTGCTGTCCAACATATGCCCCACCTCCCGTCTGTCATGCGTGTATGTTGAAATGGGGAGTGTGGTCGGATGCATATGGAGGAACTTGTTATTTTATTTCGATTCAAGTGAAGTGCAAAGTGAATGAACAGTCCATTGCCAAGTGAGTCATACGCGTTATGGCGTATGTTTTTGGAATCGTGATCCCTCAATCAGGCCGTGGTGAGTCATACGCATTGTGTCGTATGCATGTCGTACGGGGCGGAGGTGGGCCATAGTCCGTCGCAGGTAGCGGCTATGGTCACCGTCTTCACTTGTTGTGAATTCCTTGATTCGGATTAAAAGTCACCGTCTTCACTTGTTGTGAATTCCTTGATTCGGATTAAAATACCGGGTCCCTCACAGCTTGGTATCAGAGCCGAGCTGACCGTAGGAAGCCAATTGCAGGTGGTCGTTAGATAGGACTTGGCGTTGCCGAGAAAACTAATTGAAAAGTTAAACCCTATGTTTAAAATTAGCAAGTAGATTGCTTTTTATTCCTTACCCCCATCGATCTTAGTTCTAAATTTTCTCCTCTATTGCATTTGTTTTCCTTATGTGGCTGACCTTACCTTCCCTAACTGTAAATTTGCATAGGATGTTGTACAACATTGTGACCGACCCGAGCCAGCTGGGAAGTTGGGCCACCCTGTTATGGAGGATGTTGGAACACCTTAATGTGCCCCATGGAGACCTCCCTGCCTTCCATGCCAAGAGTTTTAAGGTCCAAGGGAGGATTCACTACTGGACTGGATGGGTTACTGTGAAGACCCCTGATGGGTGTCGAGCCTTTAGGGCAGCCAGGGCCAGTGATGATAATGCCAGGCTTGAAGCTACAAGGAAAGCAGTCCTCTACATCCGTCATCGCTACAATGACATCTTCTTCTTCTCCCAGTTCTGCCTCATTCCCCAGATAAGTAATGGAGGTGCCAACATTATGGTACCCGCGCCAAGCGACGACGAAGAGGATGAGATGGAGTTGGAGACTGCCAATCACATTGTCTCTGTAGAGATAATGTATGATGGGCTGTACCTGGATTACAAAGAGACGGCTCATGAGTTGCTGCGAGTGTTAAAAGATAACCACCATCTCCGTTCTGAGTTGCGCAGAAGACGGCGTGTTGAGGATGGAGAAGAATCATCCTGTGGTGAGAATCTGCATGTTCAGGTACGAGAGCTGACCCCAACTCCACCTTGTGAGACCAATCAACCCCAGAGTTCTGGAGCGAAGCCACGTAGAAGGATGACATCCCGTGAGTACCTACGGCTTTTCACCCCAAGACTCTCCCGAGGATGTACCCCGGCACCAGCCGCTCCAGCCCCTATCTATGGAGCTACACCATCTGCCGCTAAAGAAGAAGAGAAAGAAGACCCCTCGATACGTATGTGGTACACCAATAGTAACCCACCGACCGATGAAGAGTAGGATGAGTGTTTGGAAAGTATAAGTGGAGGCTTACGAGATCCGTCGTCGCAACGAAGGAGCTCCATATAGTCCCTAGTAGTGCCGTCCAGATTTTGGAGTTAAGTTGAGGGTCTCATTTTGTGGTGTAAGCCGAACCAAATCCTAGGGTTAAGGTATCTTTTGGAGGCATGTAATTGGGTATTGGAGGCTGCAAGTTTTGGCACCTTGTAACGTTTATTTCACCATAAGGTGATCTAAACCGCAGCCCCATCCAGGAACTATGTTGAACGTATTAATGCATTCGTGTATTATTGTCAATCGTTCTCGCAATTGTTTTGTACTTCATTTTCTTATGAAAATGTGTATAAAATAATGTAACATGTTCATGGATACCTCGCTGTATCGTAGTGCAAATGTTGTGCTTTCCTAGCCTCTCGAGTTGCCGTCTCATTCTGTTGTCCTTTGGTTGCAACAGCATGACATCTGGAACCCGTGGAGCTGCTCGTGGTCGCCGTGAGCGTGAAGAGGAGGAAGTGCCACCTCCTCCATAGCAACCCAACATACCGGACTTGTTGGCAACCCAAAATCGGATCCTTGAGCAACTCGCGCGCAATCAAGGCGCAGCAGGCGGTCAAGCCCGAGGTGGTCTAGCTGATTTTCAGCGGACTCAACCGGCAACCTTCGATCGGGCAGATGATCCGTTGGAGGCAGATAATTGGATTCATACCATTGAAAGAAAGCTTCAACTAGCTCAGTGTGCGGAGAACGACAAGGTCAACTTTGCCTCCCACTACCTCGAAGGAGCTGCAGCTGATTGGTGGGAGAACTTCCTAGCTATGCAGGCGCAAGGTCATGTGGTCACGTGGGCCGAGTTTCAAACCGGCTTCCGTGAGTTCCACATCCATTCCGGCATTATGGCATTAAAGAAGGAAGAGTTCCGTGATCTTCGTCAAGGCAAGAAGTCAGTCTTGGAGTTCCTCCGCGAATTCAACCATTTGGCGCGGTATGCACCACGTGAGGTATCTACGGATGAAGATAAGCTGGAGAAGTTTATGGGCAAGCTGAATGAGGAATTGCAAGCCAAGCTCGCTACCGTTGACGTGCGAGACTTCCAGCACCTCGTGGATAAGGCCATCAAGGTGGAGGCCAAAGAGTTAGCCCTCGACAAGACTCGTAAGCGCGAGAGGGAGGTGCTGAGATCTGCTGCAGGTAGTTCGCAGAAGCCGCGGGTGTGGCAGCAGCAACCACCCCGTCCTGCGGGACCGTACCCCCAGAGGCCACAAAATTTTGCTCCCCGTCCCCAGCAGCAACGACATCAGCCTCGTCCCCAGGGAGGACAGCCGCGGTCGTCCTTTGATCTGAGTAAGGTTCGGTGTTTTAACTGCGGAAATATGGGGCACTTCGCAAGCAGTTGTTTCCAACCGCGTTCAGGACACCCCTATGCTCCCAAGGTGCAGCAAGGACAAGCCAGTGGAGGACCTCAAGCTAAGGGACCAGCCCCCAACAAGCCTCAAGCTACCGGCCGTGGCAGAGTGAATCACGTCACTGCCGAAGAAGCTTAAGATGCCCCGGAAGTGGTGTTGGGTACGCTTCCCGTTAACTCAACTCCTGCCACCGTTCTTTCGATTCCGGAGCATCCCATTCCTTTATATCCAGCAAGTTTGCGCATGATAACCATGTTCCATCATCAGCATTGCATTCTCCCCTCCTTGTTGCAACGCTTGGCTCGGAAATGAGGACCGAGCTAGTTTGCGAGGGTGTTAAGCTAGAAATTGGTGGAGAGATATTTCTAGCTAATATGGTGGTTCTTGGATCGAAGGGTTTAGATGTTATTTTGGGCATGAATTGGTTGGTCCAACACAAGGCAAAAATAGATTGTGCCGAAAGGTCTGTCTCCCTTGTCGCCAACTCCGGCAAAGAAGTGAAGTTTGTGTCACGAACTTCATCAGGGCATCTCTTTGCCATGAGTGGCACTCAAGACCAGGGAATTGAGCTAGTCCCAGTTGTGTGTGAGTACCCAGATGTCTTTCCGAAGGAATTGCCGGGCATGCCCCCTGACCGCGCAGTGGAGTTCGTCATCGATCTTCCACCTGGAACTGCTCCTATTTCGAAGCGTCCCTATCGGATACCCCCGAATGAGTTGTTGGAGATGAAGAAGCAACTCCAAGAGCTTGAGAACAAGGGCTTCATTAGACCCAGTTCCTCGTCATGGGGTCGCCCAGCCATGTTTGTGAAGAAAAAGGATTCAAGCCTGCGGATGGTAGTTGATTACCGCCCGTTAAATGAGCTTACAGTGAAGAATAGGTATCCTCTTCCCCGAATTGATGACCTCTTTGACCAGTTAGCCGGAGCATGTGTCTTCTCCAAAATCGACCTCAGGTTGGGCTACCACCAAATAAAAATCAGATCCGAAGATATCCCAAAAACAGCCTTTACCACTCGATATGGGTCATACGAATACACAGTGATGTCATTCGGTTTGACCAATGCTCCCTCTACCTTTATGCAACTCATGAACTCAGTATTCATGGAGTATCTTGATCGATTTGTTGTCATCTTTATTGATGACATCCTCATCTATTCCAAATCTGAACCGGAGCACGAAGACCACTTGAGAATGGTGCTCGACAAGCTCCGTGAGCATCGTCTGTATGCAAAATTCTCGAAGTGTGAATTTTGGAAGCATCAAGTGGAGTTCTTGGGCCATGTGCTTTCAGCTGATGGTGTCGCGGTAGACCCAAGCAAAGTGCAAGCCATCCAAGAATGGAAGCAACCCAAGTCAGTTACCCAGATCCGCAGTTTTCTTAGATTGGCTGGTTATTATCGTCGATTCATCGAAGGTTTCTCTTCCATAGCAAAGCCAATGACCGAGCTGTTGAAAAAGGACAAAAAGTTTATATGGTCCGACAAGTGTGAAAGGAGTTTCCAAGAGCTCAAGGAGAAGCTAAACCACAGCCCCAGTGCTTATCCTCCCAGATATCCACAAAAGCTTCGAAGTTTATTGTGATGCTTCTCGAAATGGGTTGGGTTGTGTTCTCATGCAAGAGGGTCGCGTGGTAGCTTATGCTTCCCGTCAATTGCGTCCTCATGAGGCCAATTACCTCACTCATGACTTGGAGCTAGCAGCCGTGGTTCACGCTCTCAAGATTTGTGTAATACCCACTTTACGATAAATAGGTATTTGCTCTGCATTCATGCATACATGGCATTATCATCAACCACACCTTATTCAAACTTAGTTGTATATCAACTTTACTTTATAGAATATGTTAATATCTCATCCTCGGTGGATATTTATACAAACACCAATCAATTTATTTGAAGTATTTCAAATAACAATGTCAAAACACCAATCAACTTATTTGAAGTATTCAAAATAACAAAGTCATTAATAAGGGTAGAGGAAGTCATCAAACACTCCGGTGAATCCCCGTCCCTAATCCGGAAACCCTAAGGAGCTGGAAATTAGGGTTTAGTGGCAGAGCAGATCCTAGTAGATAAGAAGGTTCCAAGAGTTCATCCATAGCTTCCACGGTAGAAACCCTAAGCCCTCGACAAAGTTCAGAAATCCTGGAAGCATTTAAAAACCTAATTGAAGGGTACACCCTAAGTCGGAAATTGAATGGGGTCATGAGTCAAACATTGCCCGAAGCAATTCAAACCCTTACAGTAGATCCCATTATGAAGCCCCTGCCAAAATTTCATAACTTTTGGAGCTATTTTGGCACATGAAATATCACAAAAACAAATCCCAATTCAAACCCTAAATTGAATTTGAATGGGAACCTAGGTCAAATTTCATTCAAATCAGTTCAAACTCCTCCAAAACATCTCAGATAATGTATTAAAGCCCCTGTAAAAATTTCAGAAAGTTTGGAGCAAGAATTGTACATAAAATAACAAGGGAGTGGTTCTGTAAAATAGAAAATCAAAAAATAAAAGAAAAACCCTAGCTACTCGGGCCGACAGCCCACTCGGCCGGCCCAGCTGGCGGCCCGTTTCCACCCCGCCGCCCGAACCCGCTTTCCCTACTCCTCCTTCCCGTTTTCTCCGCGCAAAGGCGTCCCCGGGCGAAGCCGCCTCTGCCCGCTCCCCGTCAGCCCCGCGGGCCCCGCCCGTCAGGGCCCGGCTTCCACGTCGCCGGCGCCCCTTGGCTCCGGTGGGCGGTGCCCGTCCCGACCGCCCCTGTCCGAGGCTCCCCGCCGCCCATTAAATAGCCCACCCGGCCGCCCGAGAGCTCCTTCCCCCAAACCCTAGAGCCGCGCCCCCTCCTCTCTGGAGCTCCCCGCCGCCATCTTCCCGAGCGCCGGCGACCCTCTCCGACGAGCTCCCGACACAACCTCGGTCCTCCGCCGCATTCCCTTCTCCTTCTCTGAGCACCCCGCCGACCTACTCATCCTCCTCCTCCATCTTTCTTGCAGATCGGAGCTCGGAGCCCCCTCGTCGCCGGTCACCGAAGCAAACCCGCCGCCCTCACCGTTGCTAGCTCCAATCCGGCCGCCTCCGTCGCCCCCGAGTAGCTCCTCGAGCTTGCGGTGAGCTCCTCGAGCCCCCGCCATCCTCCCCGTGCCCTAGAACGCCCCCGAGGCTCCTCCGGCGAGCTCTCCGGTGGAGCGCCGCCGCCCCAAGCCCTCCCCCGGTCGGAACAGTGAGGGTGTGAGAGAGAGGGAGGAGTGAGAGAAATGAGGCCACGCGGCCGCTTCCTATTGGGCCACGGGTACTCTTGGGGACCCTCATGTCGGTGGGGGTGGGTTAGCAGGGAAGATCTGGTGTAAGATGGGTTCGGGTGCGCGTAAAATTTCAGGTTTGGGCAGGGTAGGTGTCACGGACCCAGAATCCACCTGTGATTAGGGGAACACGAAGTCGCCAAGGACCGAAGGACTCGCCAGCCCGGTGGCACGGTACCTGCGCCGTACGCACCGAAGCGGAACGATCCGACACCCGCCAGGTGCGAGCCAGCCGGAAGCGACCAATCTTCCCAAAACCACAAACAGATTCCAGATGCCGGTGAAGGGGTAATACCGCGGGATAAGCCTGCGCTCCGCGATAGTCATGGGAGGACTAGAGCTCGGGACATGTATCCCCTCAACCTAACCTAGCCTCGAGGTGCAACTCTGGGAGGATCCAGCTCTGCTCTGCCGTCAGCGCGAGGCGTGACAGTCATGGGAGGCTTAGCGAGTACGGGACGAATCCCCTGGATGGACTTCACCAAAGATACACAGGACTAGTGGTTCGCTCACCTCTGCCATCACGAAACGCAATCCTAGCACGCAGTAATACCGCTGCACAGTTGCCCATATACTTCATCAGATACACGCATGGTACATGGACAACCGCAAGTAACAACTCGGATACCACAGTGCAAACCCTACATTACGATATTAATAATAACTGCCCACGACAGGACGACATATTACAATAGTCTGTTATATCCAAACACATATCCGAGTACGGAGAAGGTAAACGACAGCGGAAGCAAAATGAGTGAAGCCAACAGCGGCACAGTGACCGCTGACCAAAATCCACATCTATCCCATGCGTCGAACACTACCGAGGAAACGCTACTTCAGACGGTATTCGAAATAATCCTGGACCATCGGCTCACCTGCAAGCTCTAGGAATAACCTAGGTGAGTACAAAAGTACTCGCAAGACTTAATCGTGCTTGATTAAATGTCCTACACATACTAGTTTAGCAGAAGGTAAACATGATGCTTCTCAGAGTAACAATATAAAAATTAATAACATGGCATCAACAGGGCAAATAAGGACAAGTTAAATAACAAATTAATTCATAAAAACAATCATATCATAAACACATCACCACAAATCTGATTCATCGAGTCCGAATCCAATGGGGCAGCCTATATATATATATATCCAATCCGATTGACTCAGTTAACAAATTCCAATCCAAATGGCAGCCCCTAACCACTCCAAATTTAATCATTACAGACACATTATTAAATCCGAATTGACCATTCAAGGACACATTATCAAAATCCAATTTATCCATCAAAGACATATTATGATTTGATCTCTCGGACCGTTACCGACAAACCCAACCCCTGACGACATACATGAGTGCATAACCGCAAGGAGGTAATGATCCTCCAAGGGGCGTGGAGGCTTATGTCATTATACCTCAGTGTTGGTTCTCGCTAACGATCCCGCGTTATAAGGGATTGTGACACGCTGAAGATATGGTTGCTGCGGTGACAAAACTCTACTTACACCTGGGTCACCTTCCCGCCGCTATTAGCAACAACCGTACCCATTGTGCACGCCCTCGGCTCTCACAACTCACTTAAAGGTTTGGTTGAAGAGCCACAGATGTTCTCAACGTGAGACCCATCCTGCTTGTATTGGTGTGCTTAACATCTCCTAATGACATCTAGACTGATCATACCCATACGACGTACAACGGAGACAGACACATACAAGCACACATAAGAGAGGGCATACATAAGAGTACGGAAAGTAAAATGCAACAAGCTCTGCTTGCCTTGATCTGGTTGTCTCTGAGCTTGCGGGTAGTCGTAAGTCGGGTGGTATTCTCCTTCGGGCTCTGAAGCGAGTAGTACCGGAAAAGAATAAATAAGGAGTATTTAACAACCAGCATGTATGCATGTATGATTGATGTGAGCTACATGTGCCTAAGGTGTATCGGGGTGTCGAGGAAGTATTACTATGTGCAAGGTTTTAGGTTAACTTATCGGAGGCCTGTGTGTGGCAACTAGCTAGAATGCATGCATGGTAGGTTAAGAGCTCCGATGAGTCTAGAGTTGTGTCGTTAGTGGCAAGGCATGGTATTGAAGCTAACAGCATTTGGTTGGGTGATATGTGTGGAGCTTAAATCCTGGTTCTAGTAAGCTTCATCATATTTAGCATTTCCTGTCTTCTTCTCAGTAAGGAACAAGGTATTGTCTATCCTATTCTCAACATTATCTTATTACCTAACTATTAAGTGGTCCATCATGTTGTTATCCGGGTGCATCATGTGTTACACGTTTAGAGCGGTCAGAAACGTGTTACTCGGAGTTATGACCATCGAACTAATGTTCGTGTCGATCTGCGATAAAAGAATTAATGAGTGTGGTGTGGGGTGATACAGGTTGACCCTAGGTACTAGTTCTGTACATTATGTGTGTTAAGGTTCGTATGATGAGATTCTAGGGTTTCATCGTTGATTTCTTATGTGAGCTAACGGGTGTAACTTCAAGTTAGGGCTAAGGATGGGAGGCTTTAGTGGGTAATGGTATTTAGAAGGTGAATATCCGCAACATATTCGAGGACATGGACCTACGCAGCTGGGGTCGTACAAGTTGGAGCTATAGTACGATAGTTAGAGTTTAGGGAGGAGCGTTGCATGAGAGGGAATAGATTAGGGTTTAGATTCAAAGGATCGGAACGGCAATCGATGGACTGGACATTATGATTCAACAAAATGGCAGAGGGTTCTACTAGGGTTCCAGAGCTACAGACGTTGCTTGATTCGGAGCTGGGGTCGCCATACTAAGGTGAATCGAGGATCGGCAGTTAACCCGACGACCGGAACATACTAACCTTAGAAGACCTACTGTGCATGTGCTCAAATCAAAGTTTTCTTCCAGCCATGTCGTAGAGATTTTCGCGAGGATTCCAGAAAGTCCAAGTTTGTCCAAATCCGAGTTACGGATCGAAAGATATCGCCGTTTGAATTTTTGCGGAGAATCTAACCCTAACAGCTCGAAAACCTAATTGCTAAAGCCACCCGAACAAACCCTACTTTCTCTCTGCGCTACTCATTTAAATCACTAAACTCACCCAGGGCTGTACCCCAAAATGGCCACTCATAACCGTACCAGCTGACTGGTGGGGTCTACATGTCAGCCGGAGAGGGCTCATTGGCTCACCCGGTGCTGACACGTGCCCCACCCCCTTCTCTCTACTCACTCTCTCTTTCTCTCTCTCATCCGGTCAACAGGAGCAACAAGCGGCGGCATTCCTCACCGGAGGCTCGCCGGAAAAATTGCTCCCGGGCGCTGTGGTGCTCGGCAGGGCATGGGGGAAAGAGCCAAAGCTCGGGGAGCTCACCTTGAGGTCAATGCCGGGGTACAGAGGGAAGGAGGCGGCCGGATTGGAGCTCCTGGCGTTGAGGGCGGAGGAGATGGCCGGAGCTTCGATGAGGAGCACCTCGGGCACACGTCTGCGAAGAAAAGAGAGGTCGGAGGGTTAGGGAGGAGGGAGAGGACCATAGGGACAAGAAGATGGGGAAAATGGGGAACCGACGCAGTGAAGGGAGCTCGTCGGAGCCGATGACGGAGAAGAACACGGCGGGGGAGCAACTCGGCACCAATCTGTGAAAGAAAGGGGGCGGAGCGGTTAAGGGGGTGAAGGGGAAGCTCTTGGAACGGAAGAGGGGACCGGAGGACCACCGGAGGAGCGGTGATTTCTCACCGGAGTGGAACCCGACGCCGGAGAAGAAGGCGGCGAGGGAGGGGATTGCTTGGCGGTGGGGGCTAGGGTTCTTGGAGAGGAGCGGGGAGCACGGGCTGCCCGAGCAGGGCATTAAATAGGGCGGCGGCGGCTGCTGTCGGAACGGAGCCGGTCGGGGCACCGCCCACCTTCACCAGTCGCCGGCGGGGACGTGGAGAGAGGGAGCTGGCAAGTGGGTCCGGGCGGCGGGGTGAGAGGAGGGGAGGCTGACGCGCGGGGCCCAGTGGCAGGCGGCGTGAGGTGACTGCAGGCGGGAGGTTAGCGGGCCAGCTCGGGCGGCCCAGTAGGGTCGGCCCGACAGCCATTTAGGTTTTTCTTTTTATTTTTCCTTTCCTTTATAACAGAGGCAATTCTTGCGTCATTTTATGTACCAAATTAACTCCGAATAGTTTGAAATTTTTACAGGGTCTTCAAAATATTATTAGGGATCTACTGTAAGAATTTGAACTGATTTGGACAATATTTGGTCTAGGTTTGAATTCAATTTTTGAATTTAGGGCTTCATATAGGATTTAGACTATAGTTGAACTTTTAATTATCTCCAAGGTTTCTGTAAATTGATAAAGGACTAGGGTTTCTACCCTGAAAGCTAATTATGCATCTTGGAATCTTGCACTCACGAGAAGTTGCTCCATTTCTCTTAACCCTAACTTTCGACACCCTTAGGGTTTGCATTATCGAGGCTAAGTGTAAGGTTTTGAGGAATGGTTCACCCTCGGGGCCAATACTTGTTTGGATGGTACCAGTTTTAACCCTAAGTTGAGTTAAAGATTTCAATTGACTTGGGGGAAAGTTCCGGGGAGAAGAGGGGAAAGTTAACCTAGTGGCTCCTCGAGAGGGGATCATGGATCCAACCTCCTACTAGAGCTGTAATCGTTATCTGATACTTCGATAAGTTGATGAGTGTTGGCTAGAATATCTACTGAGGATGAGATATGTACCTAATCAATAAAATTTCATCATATAGTAATTTAGTTTTAAGAAGGGGTGTGTGTGTGTGGGTGTTTATGTAGGATGACGAATGCCATGTATGCATGAATGCAAGTCGAAAACCTTGATTGTCTAATTTGGGTATTACAGTAGGCTTCGGGTACGGGTAGCAATTTAGCTCAGGCCGAAAAAGGAAAGTAGGGTTAGGGTTTAAATTCCATTTTTGGATAGAAATTCAAATGACCATATCTTTCAAACCATGAATCCAAATTGGACAAATTTTATATTTCTGGAAACCTTGTAAAATTTCCTACACTTTGACTGAATCAAAAGTTGATTTGGGTTACATGCACAGGGTGATACTTAGGGTAGAAGTTTTATTACGTCCGAGGCCCCGTTAACCCTAAGTTCGCGACCGTAACTCCGATTTCGATGAATTAAACCTTTCTGAAATCCTCATGAGAATCTCTATGATTTGGGACCAGTAGATTTCCAATAGGAGCACATGCATGGGGAGTTACCTAAGAAAAGTTATCTTACCACCGTCGGGAGTCGATAAACCCTAGGTACACAATTGTAACCCTATTTACATCAACCTCGCAACTGACACTACTTACGTTACGACGAACCTAACCAGCACCTTGTCAAGCCCTACCATCGATGTTATTAACCCTAAGTCATCGTAATCTTGCATAAAATGACATGCATGCATATTTAGGGTTTCGTACCACTTCCACTAGGCTTCACGTAAAAGTGGGCAACCCTAGTATTCAATTACCCTCAAGTCATCTTAGTAATACATATTTAGCATAGCATATCATGCATACATGCTGGACCTTATGGATTCCTTTTTGCTTCTTTTCCGGTACTTGCGTTATTCATAACAGAGGCTGAAGAGGAAGACCACTTGGCTTACGACACCGAGCAAGAGCTAGATCCTAGCACCCAAGGCAAGCAGAGCTTGTTGCATTCTTATTACTGTTGTCGTATGTGTGTTTGTTTGTACTTAATTGTGAGCTATATGTTATGTATCGTGGTTATCGTTCGTACGACTAGCATGCTAGGGTTTCACGATATGTTCTCGTCAGAAGTGTTGGATTTGGATTGGGACATGATGTCGTCAGTTATGGTTATAAATCGACCTCGTACCCTAACAACTTAAACTAATAAGGTGAGTTGTGAGTGCCGAGAGCGTGCACAAAGGGTACGGTTGATGTTAATAGCAGTCGAGACGGCGACCCAGTGTCACGGACCCGGAATTGCATATGATTAGGGGAACGAGAAGTCACCAAGGACCGAAGGACTCGTCCGCCCGGTGGCACGGTACCTGCGCCGTACGCACCAAGGTAGACGATCCGACACCCGCCAGGTGCGAGCCGGCCGGAAGCGACCAATCTTCCCAAAATCACATACAATTCCATAATCCGGTGAAAAGTCAGAGTCGTTCCCGAATCCTACCATGACAAGCAAGGTCGGAGGAGCCCGGCAATTCTACCCACACCCTAACCTAGCTCGGAAGCTAGTGGGTCGCTCGAAAGCCCGGTAGAACGCCCACACCCTGCCTGGCCGGCACAGCATCTCAGCCAGCGGGTCACTCAACCAACTCCTGCTCGACTTAGTAGAAAATGGTACGGCCTCGATCTTTCACGGCATACCCATACACTTCATATCACTCACGCATTGTGCAGGGGCAGCCCGGATTAACAACTCGGATATCGTCACAAAGCTCTACATTACGATATTAATAATAACAGTCCACGATGGGACAACATATTACATCAGTCGGTTAACACCGGAAACATATCCGAGTACGGAGAAAATTAACAACAGCGGAAGCAAAATAATAGTCCTACAGCGACATAGTGATCGCTGAACAAAACACTAGCTATCCCATACATCGAACACAACCGAGGAAACCAGACACGTCAAACATCGTCGAAAAACTCTTCGACCACCGGCTCACCTGCAAGCTCCAGGGATAACCTGGGTGAGTACGAATGTACTCGCAAGACTTATCCGTGCTTGATTAAATGTCCTACTCATACTAGTGCAACAACAATTAAACATGAATGCTTCTCAGAGTAACAACATACTAGTACCTTTCCTGTTCACGTCATCTGATGCACTCACCTGACTCTCACACCTGAGACTCAGTTAGCTCTGAATATAACTTGTTCTACATCAGCTAAGTTTGCTATCTGAGTGTCTGGTGTTTATCTGATATATCTTGCTGAGTCTCAGTTACCTGCATCAGTTGCA
>JAGXJF010004133.1:0-114171 GCA_019208055.1 Stipa capillata
CTCCTGTACTCACTTCTTTCACGCAAGATCATCAAATACATTCAGCAGGAGTAGGGTATCATCTCCGTCCTTGGAGAGTCTGAACCTGGGTAAAGTTCTTGTGTGCACTGCCTAGATCTTCCATACACGCATTCCCAACAATCCTATTACAAATGGATATTGCCGCGAATTCCCCGCGACAGAGAGAATCTGCCAAAATCTAGACCGTCCAGATTTGGGCTGAACCCTTCGGATTTTCAAATCCAACGGCTATATGGAGAGTTGGCATGGGGAAACTCACTGATCTGTCTGGACGAAGCTTCACCTGGATCCTCCAGAATTCACCCGAACCCTCCGAATGGCTGGACTCTCCGGGTCGGGGTCCAGGCATTCCAGTACAGATCCGGATACCTGGCCGGACTGTCCGGGTGTGGGGTTCAGGCAGTCCAGTATTGATCCGGACCCCTAGCCAGATGTTCGGGCTAAGGTCTGGATCTCCTCTAGACTGGCCGGACCCCCCAGACGACCTGTCTAGGCTAGGGTCCGGATCCTCTCTGGAAAGCCCGGACCTCCAGCCCAACTGTACGAGCTGGGGTCTGGATTTCCTCTGGGATCTAGGGTTAGGGTTTTGTGTTGAGGCTTTTAGGAGACAAAAGGATTTTGCTCGGCAAAGACACTTCTCGATCATGTTTATCAGGCCCCTCTTATAGTACGGTGTTCCTAACTCAATATGACTTGCGCCACTATAAATTAGGAAATCTACATCTTGAAGATTTTACTATCTTCTTTTCCTCTTTTTCTTTTGAGAGGTCATCGATGCTTCCCTTTTTCATTAGCTGAGGACTAAACTTGTTCACATACTTGCAAGCGGTCATTAGTCCTCCAATCTTTTGTCATTAACCACCAAAACAACATATAGGGGTCTAGATGCACTTTCACTTGGCTTCGTAGGTAGTTGTGGGCAACGCATTTCCCTCTAGAAGAATGTCCTCTAAGAGACCTAACAATGTCTTGCAGCTCTTAACCAACCACCCATTGCTTAATTACCTTCAGTTTCAACAGTTCAAGCACGAATAACAACTTTGTGTACTTCAGCTTGTATCCCTCAAACAAAGGTTTCTTTGAGTTCCCTATCAAGATTTCGAATTTCTCATACTACTATGTATTACAATTTCCTTCTACATGGCACAGCTTCTCATCCAGATGGCCACGACCGTTTGACAACGTATCTTCATTTGAATCAAAATCGAAATAATCCGTGATATAGTTCTCTTCCTCTGTGATGTCGTTATTACCACCTTTCTGTATCATCTGCTATTCACTGTGACTTATCCAACATGTGTAGCACTCTTTGAAACCCCTGCGAATCAAGTGGTCTTAGATTCGCTCTGAGTTGTCAAAACAAATATAGATTCTCGTAGTCTTTGCATGGACAACAAATATATTGCTCCCCATATTCAACTTATCATCTTCCGCAGCTCTTACGAAATCTTACATGCATTAAGGTAGTCTCTCTTAAGCGGTTACCATTGTACATCTAACTTCAGCCATTTACGCTAAAAAGATAAACAAAATTTAATTCATGTCAAATGTTGAGAGTTACTATATATCCATGACTAAAAGTAGCTGGTAAGAATAAATTAACTAATATAATATTAAATAATTATTTCACTAGTATTTAGGTTTTGACTATATTTAAAGATTTCCAATATTCTATTTAATGAACAAGGTTACTATTTACCCAACTGTATGAGCTACCAATAATTAAAAATTTTATTTACGAGAAGTACAACTTAATAAGACTAAATTAATAAATGCAATATAATTAATTATATCATTAGTAGGTCAGTTTTGACTATATCTAAAGATTCTCAAATGTCCTATTTCATTACCAAGGTTGCTATTTACAAAGCATACAAGCTACTAAAGAATTGCAAAATTTATTTACGAAAAGTACAACTTAACTAATAAACAAGATAAGACATATAAAAAATAATAGATTAGGCATATGTGTTACGTTTCTCTCTTTCATAATATCTAAACCATCCACAATTCCTTTTTGCCACCCTAATTAGCTAGTAACATGCTCAATATGGTGTAATACAACCAATTAATAGCCTTAAGATCGACAAGAATAAACAGATTTTGTCTTATACCAAGTTCTAGATCTCCATTCTCTCTCTTCACTAAGCTAGACTTTCAAAATTATTTAATTTTTTAAACCAATCACTTACCTTGGATCACCAATAACAAGTGGATATGCAATATCTCCTCTAAATCCACAGTTATATTGGGCCAATTTGCCTTCAAGTCACTACCTAGCCGGAGCTGCCCACCTACTGTGTAAGAAATCGAACTTAAGACACTCTGAGGTTGGAGAAAGTTGACCGGCTAGTTATATGTAATATGCTCCATATCACATATGGTTATAGGTAAGAACCGTCTGTGATGTGTCTGTCAGATATAATAGGTGGTTCTTATTGAGAATCCTTCGTAATATCAACTCATCGTAGATGGTTTAGATCTCCTAGAATTTAACTTATACGGTTATCCTTGCGATAAAAGGATAAAACATGTTGAATAATTTGTAGTAGTGGATGAGGCCGGTCATATGCTCGTACAGTTGTATCAGAAGCTTTTCCCGGCCGTGCAGTATCATTCCGTTCCCTGTATCGGCACTCCGATCGGTGTACCGCGTACGCCGAAAGGATGCGATTGTTCGGCTGGTCATTAGTCCACGGACGCATCAATGGCTGGTTGCATGCACACCGATCCAGCAGGAGGAGCTGGGAGACGAGAGCCATATGATTTCGGCGGCCAGAGACAGCGAGCCGAGCAGGGCGGGGAATGATCGCCGGAGAATTTTGGCATGCGCGCCGTACATTGTCATGCATGCATAGGCACCGCGGCCGGGAGGGAAGGCTTGACGCTCACAGCTGACAAAAAGAGAGTGCCGCAAGCTGTATTCTGCATGTATATACCTGCTCCTGCATCTTCTGGAAGCCATATCCTGTTACTCATTTTTGTGCCTTTTCGAGTGGCCAACGTGTTGCGCCGTCCCGTTCCCCTTACCAACCTCCATCCATGGACGGCTCGAGCTTGTTCGATCTTATCAGTTAGTTAAATGATCTTATCAAGCTAACAATTAACTGATCTAGTAATTAAATGTCTATTCCTGTGTGTCCTGAGCAGCAGTGAAATGAAGACTGGCTTCAATTAATCATGGACCTCATCTCAAACGAAGAACGCCGTAGTATCCTACACCCTGTTATGGCGTGTAGTAGCGTCATTTAAGCACGGAATCGTACACTAGTATGCTAAAAGCTAATACAACTTTTTATCTGGAAAAGGCGAGCACAAAATTTCTGTCATGTACATACTAGTAGCAGACTAGTATACACCAGCACCAAACGGGACGAGTTTCCTAGCCTTTTTGCCGCTTACGCCAAGGATTTTCGTGTACACCTTTCTGCACCAAACAAAGGAGAAAAAGGCTTCCATTGTCACGGAATAAAGAGATCGAAACGAGTGTATATCGGTTTGCTTGCTTGCCTTAACCCGGTCAATTAAACCAATATGTAGCCACGGACATAAGCCAAGTAACCTCTTGTGTGGGTCGGCGTATATATTAACCTGTGGCCGCCGAACGCACCGTTGCCGTGTGCCGGGTAGTGCGCTGCGCCGGTGTCCGGTGGTGTGCGATCGACCAGGGAACGGGCGAGTGGGTTGCTGGGTTTTGTGCCGGCCTGGCGGACGTGCATGGGCGATCGAACCGTCGCCATCCATCCCTCGCCGCCCCACTTCGGATCGGGATGCCGGGTTGCAGCTAGCTACCGTTGCTGCAGAGGCATGTATATGCATTGACGTTTCGGTGGATGGATCTTTAACAGTGTTTGTCGAGTCTGTACCTAGCTAGGTTATAGGCGTGTTATAGTCTTAATTTTCGTCCAGTTTTTCTATAATTAACTGGACTTTTCAGCTTAATTAAATAGACTAAAGTAAAATTTACCCTGATTCCGTGAAAGAAAAAGACAATGGTGCCTCGGAAGACGCTGAAATGGGGTGCCAATTGGAGGACTAATCCGGCCGCCCCATTATAACACAGGAGAAGATCCAGGTCTTTCGAGTAAGCTTTGCATGCAGATGATGTTACTAATGGCAAAGCAGCCAGTGGACGTCAGGAGTCAGGACACGGATCAATGTATTTGGCTAGCTACATCGATCAAATTAAGCTGGTACGCATGGACCCAGTTACTTCTCCTAATTAATCGAGCACAGAGCATTCAATTTGTGCTGATCATGTACTACCATGACACCGTCTGCATTACACGAGGGTAGATGGTCGAGTGGGCATGAAAATGTGACAGCTGAGAGAGTTGTAGATTCTGTTCTAGAGATGCACCACAATTGATTTAATGCCTATCTGTCCATCTCAGGTTTTATCCTGATATTGTTGGATCATACAGTTAATTAGAATTTAAACATGCGTATTCCTGTCTGTGTATATATATACATATATATAACTCGCATTCTTGTAACAAAGGATATGGCATGTGGCAGGCAAACGCTCAGGTTTATTAAGGTGTTCAGGGAACCCAAGTAGCACATTTCTGAATTCTGGCGTTGCACCTTGATCATTGGGCACCTTACGGTCGTGTCGTTCGGATAAGAGAAGTGATCAAAACGAGACTAATTAGTGTCGCGCTCCAGCATGGCCAGACAATTAAAGTAGGTCCCGGGATCGGTGCTCGTGAAATTTTCTCGAGGTTGCATGATCATTAGCAACAGCTGCTGAGCAAGCCTTTCAGGTTTGACCTCTCCCCGCTGGAATAGTTGTTATGAGCAGCAATTTAAAGGGGAAAAGTTGTTGTCAAAGGTGTGGAATTGTTGCTGGAGACTATTATGGTGTACTTGATCGCCCGCAAGAGAATGATGCATGCCAAACAAACATGTGAATTGCTGGACCTCTGCGTCCGGTGACCCCTGAATATATGCATGCAACTGTCAGCTTGCACATTAACATTGTAATATCCAGTCCACTGTATCACGAACAAAACAGAGAGTAAAAGTCAATTTATACGTGTTTTTCTTCGGATTACAGTACAAAAGGTGCCTGTCCCTAGGAGTTTGTTAATACAACTTTGAAATTTCTTTGCTTGACAAGAAAGATAACATCTGCTTATGTAGCAATGCCTTACCCCAAGAGTTACTTGACCAATCCTTAATGAGGTACTCCCTCCGTCCAGGTATATAAGACGTATTTTGACTATCTAAATTTAAAGTTTAATCATAAATTTGATTAAGTATTTTTTTATAACATTCTACTAATAGTTATAAAATCACAATCATAAGAAAGTGTTTTTGAATACGAATTTAATGTGTCAATTTATTGTCACATAACTGACACACTATTGAAATCATTGTTAGTCAAAACTTAAAATTGGATAACCTAAATATACCTTGTATGATACGGGGTGGCCAATCTTCTCAGTGAGAAACCATAGATAGATGGTATGAAATAGACAATGTTGCTAGCTGAATACCCACGCCAATACACGAACCCTCAGCTCTTTGGAAAATGCCCATCGCCATGAGACCACGAGCAGATGATCACCGAGTCACCAATTCCCAGCAGAATGATGGCTTGACCTTGAATTGTAGAATAAACATGATTGCCTAATCCTCTCTCAGCTGTCCTCGTATGAACACTGATATAAAAGAATAAGCAATAACTATGTTTGAATTTTTATGCATAAAAGTAGCATTAGCCTAAAAGCCACGAATTACATGAGTATATATACACTCTTGTATGTCCTTCCTAGTGCTAGGGTCAAAATTCAACCTATCTCTAACTTACCTAACTTACAGGACTCCAATTGGAAACAGACAGATACAACCACCAACTTGTTCTTATGATAGGGGCTAGACCATAAGGAATCTATACTTGGGAGCATATCTATTGGAAAGTGCTTGGAATTATCTTTCTCACAAGTACTTATTTGCCTGATTCGAGTTCGTATGAGGAAACAATGGTCATTGCAAATTCAGACCTGATGGTTGTCCGAACCAAAACTAAATTGATTTTAGATCTTCTTGCTTCCTCTCTTTATGCACCTCTCGTTCTTGTTTTATGGACAACCAGGTCATAACCCACAAGGACTCCTCTCTCTATGCGCCTTGACCAAGAAAACTTCTCAGGTTCTTTTTTTTATTTTTTTAGAAAGTAAAATGACTTTCCCTTCTTTAACTCTTCTTTTTTGGACATGTGGAATACTTCCTGATTTGATTTTCTTAATGAATTCATCATGTGTCGCTCCCACATGGCAGAGTGCAAAGCAAATCCTACTAGAACCCGTATTTGAGTCCAATTCAGTTTCTTGAATTTTCCTCATTTGATATCTTCACGCCTTCTAGTAAATGTGCAATCCTACTTGGATACGAATTCGAACTCCTAAATTCGAATAGGATTATGAATCCTAATCTGAATAGGATTCGAACTCGCAAACTTTCGATTTAGGAATTTCCAATTTATGCCTGTATACTTGGCAGTCATTCCTCCCTCACCTCCCGCTGAACTCCAAAGTCTCTTCTGCATATAAAAAGTAGCAATATAGATATTTTGCCTCTATGCATATTCCATAAATGAGAATTATGGTTATAAGAAAGCAACTGGTAAATATCCACTAAATTCAATACTTCTTTGTAATGAAATGACGCACAATTAATGCTAACATCCGTGGATGCTCCCGTATCATTATATACTTGAAGGGAGGGAGTACGTATATGTGGTGATCTTGTTGGACTGATTAATTCAGTTCTACTAGCTAACA
This sequence comes from Stipa capillata, assembly GCA_019208055.1. Taxonomy (NCBI): domain Eukaryota; kingdom Viridiplantae; phylum Streptophyta; class Magnoliopsida; order Poales; family Poaceae; genus Stipa; species Stipa capillata. The sequence goes on from JAGXJF010004133.1 coordinate 6,810, forward strand.
ATCATGAATCATCCTTAATCATTTCATACTATTCTCTGTACATTATTTCCTCTCCTGTTTTCCTTCACATTGTTCATTATAACGGTAATTGTAGTTGGATTCCGGATGTATAAAATCGTTAAACGGAGTGCAGAGACACAGTAAATTTCAAAAGCATCCACAGTGACATGAGTACTGCTTAAGACCACACCAGTTCTACTTAATCGGCACTGCTTTGATCTTATGATGATCGTCTAAAAAAGTGTGTGCCCGTTCTGTATATCTGGAATTGCACGCGTGGCACAACACATGCATACTGATTAACAAAACGAAATCGCCAAGCACAGGTATACGTATTTTATTTTAAATAAGGACTTTAGATCCCGCTACTGCATTAAGAAGATATACACAGCCTAAAACAGTGATATTTTGGTCTCTATATTAAGAGAATACACACAGCCTAAAACAGTTTAGTCACCGCCGAGCTATACATGAACAACACAAAGGTTAACTAGATCTCTCAACTTTTACCGCATCATTGTAAACAATGAAAACTACAATGATGCGTGGACTCCCAAATTCGATTCACTGTATGACAGAAGGAGTGGCTGTCGCCCTAAGGATGTATAGGTAGCATGATACATGGTACCAACCGTAGATTGCGCAAATTTAAAATGAGCTGTGTGCATAACGTACATCGATCAAATCTTTGCAATCTCTCAAAATGCCACTAGCTTTGTAACAAAAAAGAGGTATGATTTCTTTGCACAATAGTTCAAATCATATATACGCTGTGGATTTCTCTATCGACACTTCGCGGCGTACTAGTCTACAGCCAGTTGTTCCAGAATGATCATACCATATGCTTACGAACCATAATTTTTTGTTTGGAACAGTAATAAGACCTGCGAATGAAGACTGAAGAAGAGACCGATGGTGAGGTGGTGCTTCCCAGGCGAAGACCCTATCCCGGCTCTAGGGCCGGAACAAACAACAGTGACGCCCTCGGGCACCTTTCATCTCGATGAAGGCATCGTTTTTTCAGCGTAGCGACACCACATCATCCTGGGGTCTATGTTTCTCTAGGGAAACCCTAGATCTGCCTGCATCCTGCCCTCGCTCAAGCGATAAGTGAACTCCGGAGCGGTTTTCAGATCGGGCGATGGCGGCGCCCTGACGTCACTCCTCTTCTTGGAGGTATCGTCTTGGAGCTCTTTCCCTGTACCGGCTGGCCAATGTTAGCTCTGGGACCGTCGGTTGGCTGTGTGTGGATGCCTCGGCTCTCTTGGCGAGACGATTCGTGTGGTGACGATGATGAGTGATGAGCTTTGCCTTTCACCGAAGTCAGAACTGCATTATCATCACCGTGGTCCTTGTCTGTGATGGCTTGGCTGGCATGGACTCGGTGCAGCTGCTGTCGTGTTCGATGTATGGGTGGATCCCTGGAGCAAAATCAGAGTCACCGAATCACGGGCACGAGGGGTGACGACGATGACACTATGGTTGGTGTCGATGTGTAGGGCTCCCAGTGGGTGTGTGCTAAATTCAGGTTTGCTTGTGCTACCATGGTTTTGGCGGGCGTGCAGCGTCCTGGGCCTAGTTGCTAGAATGTAAACCTGTTATTATTGTAGTTTTCGTCTGATTTTTCTATTATTAAACCAGTTTCTTCTTCACATGAATCAGGGTTGCTCCTGTTTCGCTTCCGTAAAAGAAAAGGGAGAGATCAATGATCAGAAGACAATGTGACGTCAGCAAGTGGCCAAAAGGGTCCCGTAGGACCCAGGGGCTTCATTCCCCCAACCCACCCGCGAAGGAAAGGGAAGCCTCCTCCTTTTAGAATACCCTTCACGGCTCCACCTCTCCACCTCCTTTGGTTGCCTCTCCTTCTATACCTTCCGATACAAGCTAGCTCACACTCTTATCTCTCTCCCTGCTCTTCCCTTCAAGTAGTTCAAATTTAGCCTGAAGAAGCTTGTTTGTGTTGAGTATTTGATCTTCGGAAGGTGAGCTTTGGTTATTATCAGTGGCTAATCGATCGATCCATTTAGCGCATGCTTGGCGTGCTAGCTAGCTGATCGATTGTTTTGTTATGGTTTTGAATTTGTTTGGGATTTCATGCATGCATCGATCTGTTTGTTGATCTACTAGAGTTTTCCTTTTTCTGGTACATGGGTGATGGGAGATTGATATGCAGGTTGGTTTCTAGCAGATCTTCGTCATGCATGTCTTTAAGTGATTGATGAGAGAGGACCATTAATTTTCATGCTTCGATCTAATTAGGAGTTATTTTTTAATCCCCTTTTCAATATTTTTGCTGATGTATCTCCGAGAGTCTGGTTTTCTTTGTGTCCATGTTGATACATCTATGAACATAATATCTTCCCTTGGAAGCAATCGACAAAATATCTTCCAATGTTTGTTATACGTATATGATATAAAAATTTATATGTTTTTATAAAAGTTAGAAATATTTAAGTTTTACGTTTAAGCACTAGTATGTTAGTAAGAGTGTTTCGGTAAAAATATAAAATTGTAGATTTTCTTGATAAGCAGTTTTGAGAAGTTGGAATAGAGATGGGGTGATGCGGAAAGCTGAGTGCGTTGTTATTCCACAAACATAATTCCAATCTCTAGATAAGTACCCCAAATCCAAAATTGAGCTTCATTTTATTTTCCTACCACGCCGCCCTCTGAAGTTTAAACTCAACCCGATAACTTCAAATTAAGGCCGTTTAAAAAAAAGATGAATCTCCTTTCCGTCTTAGAGATTGCGAAAGCTAGTTTCATTTACACCTAATTTACACTCAGTAGACCTTGTTATTGTGAGAATTCTTAAGTGCTCAAAATATTTGTATCCGATACATCCATTATTTGTAATTTTGTACCATATACTAACATGTTCTTATGCTAGGGGTTTCAAAATGGTTGTAGGGGAAAAGGCCAAAAAGGATTGAACAAACTGAAATCCTATCGATCATCTAGAAAATTCGAACCAGCTTTGGTTCTTATATTTCTGCTATATATCTCCACGGAATTTCACTCCCATCGTGGTGCATATAGTTGCTACGCTGCATTTTTATTATAAAACTTAATTTCCGATTCTTAACTAGTTTAATTTCATATAAAACTTATTTTCGATCTTAACTAGTTTAATCTCATATAAAACTTATTTCGATCTTAACTAGTTTAATCTCATATAAAACTTATTTTCGATCTTAACTAGTTTAATCTCATATAAAACTTAGTCTTCTATCTGAACTAGTTTAATTTCATTGAATCACTGAAGCAAGAGTGGAACCAAAAACAATTACAGGGAATGTATTCACGTATTATATATGTAAGATCGATCACAATTAACATACTTCAGTGCAGCTTTAGTAATCACCATTTTTCAGAAGTAACCCTCAGGAGTTGACTGCTATTACATCAGCTGATCCAAAATTTCGAATTCCGCGGTGCACTTGTATAATCCTAAACTCATCTATTCTTTCTAGCCAATTATATATGATTCCTGGTCATAAACATTAACCTGATATGTACATCATATGTTATTTGGTGTGGCGTATATATGCATCTATTGGTACGTCCTTCACGCGACCAAACTTCCTCCTGTTTTTCTCTCCTACATTTCTTGAGTGATATTTTCCCGTTGTGTTTGGTTCGTTTTTCCTTTGTGTGATGAACTTGGAAGACTATAGGTAAGTAGACATTACAAGAAGTTAGCTATGCGTCGATCAGGCACAAAAGGCCACGTACAGAGTGCAGAGTTGTGCCAAGGAATTCCTAGACAAAGGGACAGAGTAGTCAGAGGCTGTGCAAAGGACCAGTAGTTGTGTGCCCTAGCTGCTATATATAATAAAGCTAGCTCAGTCCCCGGTGCAGGCAGCCATTCAGCAAGCCTGATCCATCCAGAAAAGGGCTTTCCCGTCTGCTGTACAATAAATGATACCCATTTTTATTCTCTCACTCCTATGCTTCTCCACATGGAATTTTTTTTTAAATATTATTTTTTTTTCGTAAATCGCAAGTATACATGTCGGATTGAAAAAATTACAAAAATGGCAGTCAGCCGGCAACCCAAATGCCGATTTGCCCAAATCGGCAGCCCAATTGCCGAAAAGGGGTGAGTCGGCAGCGGAAATGCCGAAATGGGCTGAGTCGGCAGCCCAAATGCCGACATCAGCAACGAAATTTGGCGCCAGGGGGAAGTCGGCGAGCCAACTGCCGACTTGGATGAAGTCGGCAAGCCAGGTGCCGACTTGCCCCAAGTCGGCAAACCAGCTGCCGACTTGACATTTTTAATGTATATATATATATTTATTTTTAATCCTCATATTTCTTTTATTTCTTTTCTCAATTCTTATTTTTTTTTACTTGTTTCTTTGGACTCACCCTTTCCTTGCTTCAATTCTTCCTTACCCGAAATCCCTAATCCCCACACCCGCATTCTTCTGCTCCTCTCCTATTCTCCCATGGCCGCCGCCGCCTTGCTCCCTCTCGGTCGCCGCCGGCCCTCCGGCCTTCTCCCTCTCTCACCGGCCGCCTATGTGAAACGCCACGGGCACCGGCGTTTGCCCCTGTCCATGGCTATTTCTCCTAATCGCCACGGCTCGTGGCGATTTCACGCCGAAAGTGGCCCTGCCCCACCTGGCCCCCCTGCAGCGTCCCTTTTGTCGCCCGTGAAGTGAGAATCCTAAGCACGGAATCCACTCTCCTGCCCGCCTCCTGCCCACTCTCCTGCCCGCGTCCTGCCCGCTCTCTATTTATTCACCCCTGACCTGTCTCTGCCTCCCACCAATCCATACAGAGAAGAGAGGGAGAGGGATTAGGGATTAGGGTTTGGGAGCGAGGTGAGAAGAAATAAGCTCTCGGAAGTGGCAAGAGGGATAGAAGGGACATTAAAGTTCGGGCGGTGTGAGGTAAATAATTGCGTTATTATTGTGTTTAGTTTCCTAAAAATAGTAACTATGGCTTATTCAAAAATGGCAGGAATGGCCTCATCATCTGGTGCTGACGAGATGCCGAAGCAGAAGATGGTTGCCGACCTGCCCGCAGGTGTCGAAGTTCCCCTTTGCTGGTGCCAAGATCCGTGCAGACTGATGAAGTCGGATGAGTTCTCGTACACGTACGGAAGAAGGTTCTTTATGTGTGCTAACTACGACGAAGAGCCACCGAAGTTTGGCATGTCCAGACGGAGTCAACTGGTAAAACTCGCACATACCCGCATTTCTAACACGATGCAATACTATGGTAACAGTCGTTTGCTTGCAGTCTGCACCTACTATATGTGACTATATACAGTGGCTGGACGTTACCCAATCGAAAGAGGATGAGGAAGAACTCATGTGGAAGGTTAACTGTGCTCGAGGTCGGATTCAGGAACGCATGCACGAGGCAGAGGAGGAGGAGAAGAGAAAGCGTTGGCAGGAGATGCAACGCAAAGAAAAGGAGGAGGCGGAACGTCGAGCTGCGGAGGCACGTGCTGCCGAAAGGGCGAGGAAGCGCGAGATGGCGCGTCGCGCGAAGGAAGAAGGGGAGGAAGCTCACGCTCGTCGTATGAGGAAGGGAAAATATCCGAAAGGCCCTGAGTAGTTATTTCAATATTCTATTAGGTTGTTTGGATGTATGCGAATGTTATCGTACCGTGTTGTCACGCCATGCGTAGTGGTAACGATGTATCCAACTCTATATTTTGAAGAAATAAAAAGAGTGTTCCATGCATTAAGTAGAACTAATGATACTCGAAATACGAAGTGCTGATAGATAAAAATCGAAAAGATGCTGTCATAACTATTACAAACAAATACGGGTGCTAGTCTCCCTGTGCGGGTCCTCCTGGGCCTCCCTGTCCACCTCCTCGACGCGGCCCCCTCCGCGGCCTCTTGCGAAAGTCGGAGTACGTCAACTGTGCCGGCGGAACAATGGTACGACGGCCCCTGCCGTACAAGTGCTCCTCAGGCTGAGCTGCAGTAGGCTGGGTATCCTGCGTGACTGGCGGCGGCGAAGGCGGTGTAGGATACCCCCCTACGAACGCAGAACCGTCGGCGGGGTCGAATTGAGTGTTCGTAAAGTACTGAGACGGGCTGTCCGAACCTCCTCGTCCTTGTGAGAAGGGAACAAAACCTGTGGGAGACAATACGTCTTGAGTGCGTGCAAACATGTTGAATCTATTCCAGAAGCAGGAAAATGTTACGTACCCGGGTTGGGGATCATGGCCGGAAACTGCGTAGGTGTGCGCTGAGAGCTCGCCGGCATGTCGCAGGGAAAGAGCTGCCTGCCCTCGAGCAGGGGGTCATGCCACGACGACCCACCGGCCTGTGAAGGTCCTGGGGGAGGCGGAGCCTGCCAGGACGACCCACCGGCCTGTGAAGGACCTGGGGGAGTACTCAGCATCGCGGACGGCCTTCGAGGGAGGTGTGCTCCACGCCGTCTCTGCGGGTCGTGCACATCCGACGCCCGTGTGCAGGATAGAGCGCGGAGCAAACTACGGCACAGCTCCTCCGCACGAGACCACGCAGTAGAGTCCTCTGCTGTCCTCGATCGTGCCAGCTCCGTCGTGATGTGGGCGTGAAGCTCATGTGCCACCTCAGCCTGCACGTACATAAGATTTTATTAGAAATGCACAAACTAATTTAACACATAGTTTGGAACACGTCGTACAACGTACCGCATTTGCCCTCAGACGCGCACTGTCTGCTGGGTACAAATCTGTGGTGCGTGCTGGCTGGATCTCATCACGCTCCATGCGTGGAAGGAGGCAAATACGAGTCCGACTAACATACCACTGGAGGTAAGCCCGATGCGCCTGAAGGTCGAAGGCCCTGGACTCATCCCAACAGTCCGCCGTAGCCGCCGCCCAAGCCTCAATGTAAGGGTGCAGGAGCTGTGTCCACTCCTGTGCCCTAACAGCCCCCCCTCTACGAGACCAGCTGCGTAAGGGTGCAGGACAAATGTAAGTCATTTTGTTCATTCCATAATGAGAAGACAAATCGGACGTACCCATGCGTGCCACGATCTACAGGAACTGCGTCTGGCGGTGGTCCGTCCTGGTGTAGACCGAACTGTCGCATCACACGATGCACAGTGTAGTCTTCGACACAGATGTCGAAGACCAACTTCTTCCTTGTCATCCAGTACGCATCGTCCGTAGTGCACCATGGTGACAGGCCGTGGGGAGCGCGATACAGTCTCGCCTCTTCTGTGTAAGGCTCCCACGTGACCTTCTCTGGAGGCAAGAAGTCGAACTGCTCCGTGAACGCGACGTAGCAGTTTCTCATCTGTGCGGACGCGAACTGTGGCTGTAGAATGAAAGAGGAAGTACGTAAGTTCGAGCCTTCTAATCTTCCAACTAACAGAAGTACGTACGGTTATAGGCACGAACTTACCCGATGCCGTGTCCACAGCGAACCGAAAGTAGGTCCCCCGAATGGGTTGTTGTGGTACAACTCCACTCCGTAAGGATCGTCTGCGCTCACGAACGGTCTCCCTACGGGGAAACGCTCGTACGACCAAACCTGCAACAACAATAATGTAATTTAACATAATGTAATATTCAAAGCGTAGTACCACGAACAACTAACCTGTAGTAGAAGGGGACAGCCCAACAACGACGGCTTCTTCGTGCTCCTGGTGCAGGCGTCACACAGCGCGCGCGTAGTGGCCGCAAGAACGGCCGATCCCCAACTCCGGGGTGGGACATCGGCGGGATCCTGCGCATCTGCTATCTGTCTCGCAATCTCGATGTGCCGCGCATCAACCGTGTCGCCGTGAGAGTTGGTGAACATCACGTAGCCGAAAAGCCACATGACGTACACCTCCAACGAACGAGTGACCTGGTGGTTCGTCAAGTGCTCACCAGGCCAACCAAGCTCTGCTAGCTGCACGAAATGCTCATTTAGTTAGAACTTCATAAAACAACAGCACTACGGAGATATGTTCTCGCACTTACCTCGAACCGCCGGTACCACGCCCACTTTGGACCGTGCTTCTGCCGCTCGTCGATAGGCTGCAGGGGATCGTCGTGGGGACGAACACCTGCGAAGCGCTGCACGAGGTCCGCCCGCCAGGTGGGCGAAGCCTCCAAAGGTCCAACCGCTGTCCCCGCGATCGGGAGACCCAGGAGGTAAGACACGTCCTGCAGCGTCAGGGCCATCTCTCCCCAAGGAAAGTGGAACGTATGGGTCTCCGGCCTCCATCGATCGACGAGGCACGTCAACAAAGCGCTGTCGAAAGGAAAACGTCTAGATCTGACCTCCATGTCAGGAGGTTCCTCGTCCTCACCGAGCAGCTGGTAGTCCTCGTCTGTGCCCTCCACCATCCGTGCCAGCGAGAGTAGACCCGCCCACTCCAACCTGTAAATTTAAAAGCACATTAGATATGAACGTGACATCATTACATGGGTTCTCGCGTGCACGTATCTATTGATCCACGCTGGGTGAATCCTCAAGGCGACACGGGGGGTACGGGTCCGGAAAACCGGGCTGAACTCGCCCTCGGCAATCTTCTTCGCCCGGTGCTTACTGTCCACTCGCGCATCGAGCAACTCGAACTCCGTCATACCTGCACGCGTGTTGAAGGAAAATATAACTTTGGACTGTCATATCAGTGGAAATATTGAAGTACATAATTGAATGGAAACAAACAGGCACATTTTAGAAGTTCAGTACAATTATTATAAATATTTTCGAACACAATACGACATCACATCAAAGAAGTTGAAGTATATAATATACCAGGGATATCAGGGCATATTACAAGTTCCTTTATTTATTACAAACACAGTGCTACATTTCAAACATAATTGCGAAAATACGAATCATTATTCAGAAAGTAACAGGGCGCAGCCTTGTTCTCACTCCGCGAACCCATGTTGTCCACGGCCTCGACCAGTCCAAGCTGCAGGGGTTGCCGATGAACTTGCCGTGGGATCACCTCCCGCTTGGTCCTTCAACTTCGGACAATATTTCATCCGATGGCCATATGCAGCACAATGCAAGCACTGCCTTGTAGGGCCCCCAGCCTCTGACTCATCCATGTCGTTGCGAATCCGTCGAACTCTACGCCGCCCCTTGTTGACACGAAGTAGGCTCCAGTGAGGTATGTATTCCCTTTGATCCTCTTCTACTGTGGTGAAGTTATCCACAGCACGGAATCCAGTAATTTCGCCGCTCCATGTTGCAAGGACCATCTCCTTTAAATAAAACGGTGACATGAAAGAGGAAGAGTCCATACCAATTAAACCACACGCGGCTAGCACATGCGAGCACGGCTTGTGTAGAAGGAAAGGCTTGTTGCATGTGCAGGTACAGGTTGGAATTTGTTCACACCCGATAGTAACCTCGAACGTCCGAACCTCATTTGCGGTTCCAAAACCTGTCTTATCCCGAAGTCGCACTTCATACCTATGTTGCAGGTTACCAATCCTTATGGCAGTGTGCATCTTCCCCTTTGCTATCTTCTCCTCCATGTACTGCATGACAGTCGCGCAGAAAGGAGTTTCAGTGTTCGTGCTCATGTGCAATGCAGCTGTCTGATACCTCTCTTGGAAGTACCGAATTATCCCATGAAGTATCCTCTTAACACCGGGCGGGTCAATACCAGGTAGAGCGCATAGTTCTTTCGGCTCCTCGTCCGCTGCTACTGCAATTGCCGCGGCTTTCTTCCTCTGCTGAGTTAACTCTGTCTTAGTGAATTCATCAAGCTTAGCCCATAGTTTATAAAACTTCTTTTGCTGATTTTGTTTGCATAGCCTCTTGAAGAGATTCATAAGACGTTTGTTTCTGAACTGCCGGTAGAAATTAGCCCCCAGGTGGCGAATGCACCAGCGGCTTTGCATATCAGGCCAGGGTTCAAGCTCATCCGAGCCGGGGTTTGTAAGAGTCTTCACGGCCTTCAATATACCGGGATGCCTATCATGGAGTATACACACGTTCGGTCGATCTTTCACGATACCTCGCTTCAGTCTTCGGAAGAACCAGAGCCAGCTCGCGTAGTTTTCGCCTTCAACGAATGCGAAAGCCAGTGGCAGAATTGGTTGTTTCCGTCAACTCCAATAGCGGTGAGGATTTGCCCCCTGTACTTGCCTGTCAAGAATGTACCATCAACACATATCAAAGGTCGACAATGCTGAAATGCCTGAATGCAAGCTTCGAACGAGAAAAAGGCCCGGTTCATCTCTTTAAATCCTGGTGACTCGGATGACAAAGTATACTTTATGTCGACGTACGTGCCAGGATTCCTGCCTTGTAGTGTCCATAGCAAGTACGGAATGTTGTGATATGAATCTCTGAAGTTCCCAAATCGCATCTCCATTGCTTTCTGTTTAGCACGCCATGCCTTCCCATAACTGATGGAGAACTGATACTTGTTCTTTATTGCAACTTGAATATGTTTCGCTTCCATATCTTTCTTCTCCACTATCTCCGAGAACATCAATCTTGCAATTAGACTTGAAGACATGTTACAATGCTCTGCGAGGACATTGGATCGAACGCAGTTATGAGGCACTACTCTGCTAACAATCCAAGTGACTTCGTACTTCGGGACATGAGCATGCACATAGCAAGGGCAGCCATTACTGCTGCACTTCGCGGTGTACTGAGTCGGGGTAGACACCTGAACATAAAATGTTCTTTGCGTGGACATACCCCATAGAGCAACTGCATCTTTTAATTCGAGCTTCGTGCGGTACATGGTGCCATGTTTTATCTCGTTGCTTCTGAACTCCCACGATGACTCATGCCCATCTGTCACACGCATACCACCCAGTAGTTCTTGCTCCCACCCGTTAGGAATTTGACGATCAGAAGTCTCCTCGTTCTCATCAGTATCTTCATCATCGGACTTCTCGTCGTCGTCTTGCGCAACGCCCGCTAGATCTTCCTGTTCCATAGCCTGCACCAACTCTTCGAATTCCTCAGCTTCGTCCGCCCGTCCAGTAGGACCATGGTTCTGTCTCGTTCCTCCCGGAATCGCTGGTTCAGAAAGATTTCCGGCTCCGTACTCTGTTACCCCTTGCGCTGATGCAGTTGTGTGATCGTCTTCATACGCTGTACGATGATACTCCATTTGATCTTTCGCAACAGCTTGCACCAAAGCAACAGGATCTTCCTTACGAGCGCTGCAGACCCTAAGCCAAGAAGTCCACTCCTTCGATCTTTCGACAGTCATCAGATCCCAGCGCACAGAACTTACGGACATTGTAAACACAGCTTGAATGCTGACAGTATACTTATCCGTATCAAGACTAAAGCTACGGGTGAACCAGTCTTTAGCTTCTCTAATGTTCAACGACTCGGGATTTTACAGAGGCAATGCAGTGTAACTGAATGCACTAAGATCAACTCCATTCGAGTTCGTCCTCACTTCTCCAGAACCATAAAAAATCTTGAATCTCACTATATCAGACATTCCTGTCATCCGTAACATAATTTCGTAAAATTAACCTATAATCAAAATGTATGAGACTCGTAATGTATAGGTACATCTGTCGAACTAGGTTTACGACTATTTCTTCACTACGTACTCTATTTTCTTTATTCTCAAATCCTACTCCACTTCTATTTCTTCCGTATTTATTTATACTTCTATACAACTATTTCCTAATAACGTGAACTCTATGATCAAATCGTGATATATGCGACCACACATGAAATTCAATTTCTAAAACGTCACAGCTATATTTTTCTAAAACATCTGAGATAGATTCATATACCTACCTAACATATTAATACTTTTTGTACCCTAAATCTAGCAAATCCATAAGGGTTCTGTTTCATTAGGCACCTGAATTGGCACCTGAATCGGACTGAACTGACTGTTTGTCAGGCTACTGTTCTCCTATTCTCTCGAATCTATGAAGTAAGACATTGATTTTGCAATAAGATCAATTATGTTCATTGCATAACAAGCTCCTTTTAAATGCATTGGCGCGCGTGTAAACGAGTTGCTCTACCGAACTGAGCTATAGCCCTTATCAGAGATATCTTAACATATAGCTAATTTTTTGTCAACATGAATATTCTCTAATGACAGATGATATCCCTTTGATCTGTTTAGTATATAACATACCAATAACGTGGCGGTATTGCTTAGAAAAGAGATTCAATATATAATCCGATCGAAATAATGGGTCTTCTTTTGTGGTGATAAAGTGCCTACTTAACTCAGTGGTTAGCTTTCATACGTCGGGAGTCATTGGTTCAAATCATACTACTAAGCTACACATGACAAATAAATCGATATATTTTCTCAAAATAAAATTTTACCTGACCGACGAACAAATCCGCGACTTTTTTCTTCTCTTTTCTTCTTCTTCTTCCTCCTCTTCTTCTTCTTCTTCCTCCTCTTTTTCCTCCTCTTCTTCTTCCTCTTCTTCTCTTCTCCTCCTTCTTCTCTCCCTCTCCTCTCTCTCCCACGGGCTCGCCGCCGGCCCTCGCCTCACGGGCTCGCCGCCGGCCCTCGCCTCACGGGCTCGCCGCCGGCCACCCTAGCCTCCCCGCTCGGCTCCCCGCGCCACCGCCCGCCGCCCTCACCGCCGGGAGCCGCACCGCCGCCGCCGGTCGCCTCCAACCCGCGCGCGTGTGCGTGAATGCGTGGCGTGGTTGGGGCGACCGGGCGCGGGGGCCGTAAATGGGACAAGTCGGCGTACGGCGTGCCGACTTGCCCCATATCGGCAAACCGCGTGCCGACTTGCCCCTTATCGGCAAACCGCGTGCCGACTTGCCCCTTATCGGCAAACGCCGTGCCGACTTGCCCCATGTCGGCATATCGCCTGCCGATTTTAGTTGGAATCGGCAAATCGGCTCCCGATTTGGGCAAATCGACATTTCGGATGCCGACTGAGCGCCATTTTTGTAATTTTTTCAAACCGACGTGTATACTTGCGATTTACGAAAAAAAAATAATATTTAAAAAAAAATTCTCTCCACATGGCCACAGCAAGCGCATGCTCTGTGCAGGCGCATTACTGACGTCATTGGTCTTATGTGTTTCTTTAGACAGCACAGTTAACTGAAGAAACAATCGAATAGATTGAATACGAGTAGGGTTGATTGTATATCTTTCTTCGACAACTTAAAAGTTCCATTGAATTGGTTGGTGTACAGCCCTCGCAAAGAAAAAGGTTGGTGCACAGAACTCAGCTTAATACTAGAGCATACATTTTACAAGATTTACTATTTGCCGGTGAAACAACCTCCTCTCCCAGGAACTAGACGTCCCCCTTTCCTACCTCCTAGTTAGGTTTATGATTCACTAGTTAGTGTTCAAAGTTCATTGGAACCCGCTAAACTTCAAGCGCCTATGTTACGAGACTGAAGAGGGTGATTGTGGGAATGAGTTGGCGACGATCTCAAAGGGGTTCCACGCGGGGTGACGCTGAATGATAGGGGGCCGAGAAAAGGGCCGGGGAGTCGACGGTGGAGAAAGTGGCGGACGAGGCGGGAACGGCGGTGCACAGAAGAGGTGAGAGGGCGGGTGCGTGAAGGAAGGATTTAAGGTTTAGGAATTCATATTTATAGAGCGGAGAGAGGCCGTTGGTTTTAGATGCAAGTGCCATATTTTTTTTTGCATATGTGTTTCCATCTAGCTAAAGGGCTTCCCTACCGTAGACATTCCCATAGAAAATAGCATAATTTACATGGACATATTGAATCTCTACATTTACCCGTGACATCTTGCAAATTATTTAGAAAACTTTAAAATATCTGTTGAGCAAAACAGCTATATTTGTATTACAGTAGATTTTAGATTCAGAAATAACATAAGTGCATCCATATTACACCGGTCTATATATGGTGCTCAGCAGCAATGATTTCCTGCTGACTATGGAGCCGATATGCTCCCTGATCTCACAGTCGACACTATGATTCACAGCCAGCAGCATTGCTGCATACAGGCCCGGCCTGGCGCTCAGACTTTACCGTACTTTGTACTAACTGACCCAGAGACAAGAAAAGAAAAGAGAAGATTAACCCAGCATGATGCCTGCGTTAAACTTTTCCAAAAGCACTGAAACCGATACACATGCATGCACATACACCTCCTCATGCGTAGCTCACATCCAACACTAGTAGTCAATTAAGCACTGTCTCCTAGCTTCTGCGACTGAGCTCTGCTAACTTTAACGGTTTAGCTTATAAAATATGTAGGCCTGCATGCATGATGTACCCTAGCTCACAGCTCCAAGTGATTCAGACCCCTTGTTTGTGATAGACTAATTGGGGTGTTGCTGAACTTGATGCAGTGAGGTGGTGATCAAGCAAGAAGAAGCGTATGGTGATCATGGAATCATGCGTGCCTCCTGGGTTTAGGTTCCACCCCACGGACGAGGAGCTCGTCGGCTACTATCTCAGGAAGAAGGTGGCCTCCCAGAAGATCGACCTGGACGTCATCCGCGACGTCGACCTCTACCGCATTGAGCCATGGGATCTCCAAGGTCCGCATCATGCATGCACGCAGCTGATACATGTACGCAGTTCATTAATCAATACGTAAGGGCTTTGTTGCTACTCATCGTGTTGCTTTGCGTGTGGCGATGAAGAGCACTGCAGGATCGGGTACGAGGAGCAGAGCGACTGGTACTTCTTCAGCTATAAGGACCGGAAGTATCCGACGGGGACGCGGACGAACAGGGCGACGATGACGGGGTTCTGGAAGGCGACGGGGCGGGACAAAGCGGTGCGTGACAAGGCCAGGCTTATCGGCATGAGGAAGACGCTCGTGTTCTACAGGGGGAGGGCCCCCAACGGGCAGAAGTCCGACTGGATCGTGCACGAGTACCGACTCGACGCCGAAGAGAACGGTCGGCCTCAGGCAAGTGTTCTCTCTCATCTCTCAGGAATCATCCATCTCTCTTGATACGCGCATGCCGGTAGGTGCATGCATGATGCATGGCGCTTGCATGCAGCGGCAGTAGAGGGAAAGGGAAGGGATATTGTGTGTTTGGGCGGTGCATTGGCCGAGATCAGCGGGTTCGTCGGCATAGGGTGATCGGGATCCGCATCGGCGAGAGGAAGATCGAGGGGCGTCGGCGGCGGCGGCGGCGAGAGGAGTAGGAGGGTGGGGGCCAGGGGATCGTCGGAACAGGAAGTTCCAGAGACGCCACCACTAAAATTGGGCCGACTGGGCCAAAGAATTCAGCTCATCATCGTAACCGGTCCATAGCTTTTGTGGCCCAAATTTTTTTCTGAACTTAGCCTCTCTAAGAGAAACCCAAGCCTATCAACAACCTTGCAGATTCTCACCAAAAGAAAATAAATATCAACAGCCTTGCAACTTCCAGTCCAGTTTGTTTCCCCTATCAAAATTCGGCCCAACCATATCTGCTGCTATGTGACTTTCTCACGACTAAAAGGGTTCTTTCACGCACACAAAAGAAAAAAACTGAAAAAAGGGGGTTCTTTCTTTGTAGTTTGAAATATAAACAAACTTAGAATTTGTGCAATCTTGTTTAAAAACGCAAGGTTCGTGTGCGAATTTGTTGATTTCCTTTTTGTCTCTTGTGCACTCCTTTTAACTAATACGGAGTCAAGCACTCCCGCCGATTTCCATTAAAGAAACCGCCAAGACAAAACAACAGATTCTTGTCAAAAAAAAAGACAAAACAACAGATTTCAAAGGAGAAACAAGAGCGAACAGGTTCAAAAGGTGCCTTTGCAACCGACACCAACCATGTAAACTCTCAACCTGCAAGCCAAAATAAAACTGAAACCAAAACAAGCTGAGACATTTCTTTTTTAAGATAATAGAAAAAGAGAATCTCCTCGGTCTCTGCATCTAAAAGTGCATACAACCCAAATTATTACAAAGTATTTATAAAACCCTCGTCATAAGGCAGCAGAGATAGTGACAAGTTACATAACCAATAATGAAATCAAATATTATATAGCATGTTATTAAACAATTATCCAAACTGGAACATAAAACCCCTAATAGCTGACTCCAACCTTCAAGCACCAATATCTATCAGCTCCTACACCAATGTTGCTGTTGCAGTAAGAACCATGACCGTGACCAGTTGATACATAAGAATAAAGCTTGTCAAAAATTGATTAGTTTCTTCTTATCAAAAACAACATCAGTTCTGCATAACCAATCAACTAACATAACGCAGCTGCCTTCACTACAATTTGTGAGCGAAGTGACCTATCTACCCTGTGTAATCAATTCCCAAAAATATGAGGGACATCATGAAGTGGAGAAATATCAAACATTATGAAGATCGTGTGCTATGCAAAATGAGGGAAGTGACACTAAAAAAAAAGATGTTCAATGGTCTCCTCATGGAGATAAAAGACATAGAGCTTGCTACCATTTCAATTCCGGTTTGCCAAGTTATCCTTTGTAAGGATGATTCCTCTAAAAAGGTAATTTAAGAATATTTTAATTTTAAGAGGTATTTACAAACGCTAATTATGTTTGGATCAGTGTTGAAATTAAAAATTGCCTACGAAGGAGTACGTAGAATGGACTGAAAATTGTCCGTCGACGACCAGTAGACTCCATCTAAAAATATCGCTCTCAAGATAAAGGTTAAAGAAGACAATATTCGCAAGACACTTGCGAGACTTCTGCATTCCATCAGCAAAACAAGACACTGCACACCAAATTTTTAGACACCCATCAGGCAGAGATTCTCTTCGTCGCCCGAGCCCAGCCATGCGCTCGGTTGCACGCATGACGCACCACCGTCTTGAGCATCTGCTCCCTTTCAGCCAGCCTGCTTCGTTCTTGCTCTTTCTACGATATTGACCACGGATCAATCCAGGAGAAAATGCTGAATATAAGGGAAGTTGGGTCATCAGGATCTTCTGCACTCATGTACCATCCCATTTCCTCGGCGTTACGAGTAAACATCAACACTAACTATTCTCTCTTGTTCCTAGCTCTTATAAGCTCCTTAATCTCGCAAAAAAAAAGCTCCTTAATCCTTATGTCCGACCAAGAGTGCCTATATGTAAGGAGATGGAGGGAGGAACACTCCCTATGTCCCACCAAGAGTGCCCATATGTAAGGAAATGGAGAGAGGAACAGTTAAGAAAATGCATTGCCAACATATTGAGACTAATTAATCCACTACCGAAGTATTGGCATTGTTGGTTATATCACGCTAAGTACTATAAATCTGATCCTACTTTTAGGAACAATAAGTTTGATTTGATGCAGATGATATTATAGTAGCGGTTATTTTATACAGATGTTCTATAGCAATAAGAGACTTGCATATGCATGCAGGAGGAAGGCTGGGTGGTTTGCCGTGCGTTCAAGAAGCGAACCACGCACCCACCCCGGAGCATCATCGGAGCATGGGACAACGCCGCCGCCACCAGTGCCATCCTGCAGTACTCCAGCCGCTTCACAGATCAGCTCCCGCAGCTCGAGAGCCCGCCGCTGCAGAACCAGAGTAGCCAGCTGCTGGCCACCGCCTCGGCGGCCGAAGGCGAGGAGGAGGAGGACCGCGCCGCGGTGACCACGGACTGGAGGGTGCTCGACAGGTTCGTCGCGTCCCAGCTCAGCACAGAGGAGCACGCTGGACGTCGGGGCTTGCAGGAGTGCAAACCGTCGGGAGGAGCGGATGGCGCCGGGGACAATGGCGATGCCGACATGGCGACGCTGCTGCTTCTGGCCGACGGTGCGCAGGAAGAGGAAACCGGGAGGTGGCTGGGCGCCGGCGAGCTGATGAACTCTGTGGCCGACGTCGCGGCGGACTGCGGCCGCGTCTGCATGTCTGGCGATCAACGAGCGCCCCTCCCGAGCAAAAGTGGTGTAGAAATGATATACGTACCGGTACAGCTATAAATATGTTGCTCAAAGCTTTGTCATTGTTGTTTGTTCGTTCGTTTTCAACTTCTGTATACCATGGACGACGATGGTCGTAGCTTTCGTCTGCCACTACGAAGATGTTAAGATCCATCCCTAGCTTGCGGAGTTGCCTCTGATGGCATTATGTGCATGCATGGTACATACAATACGAGTTGTCAACTGGAGTATATGTGTAATGATAAATAAATAAATAAACTGAAACGCCTTTTGATCTTGGCCGTGTCGAGCTAAGAAAGAAAGCTGTCCCGATAGCATATCCGGTAGGCCATAACGCAGTCGTATGTCAACTGAAGAGAACATAGTCGATTTCCTCCATCGGATAGAGCTAGAGATTCGCCTAGCAACAGCGTGACAACGTCTTCTCCAGTGATTGGGGTTTAGCGTTAGTGGGGTGGCTTACGGGTGGGTTTCACTACTAATCCCCTCCCCTCTCCTTGTCTCCTTGCTTAGAGGAATGGTTGGCCGGAGGCCGTGGGCACGGCGGTTAGGATAGGGTGTCAAGTAAGAAAGGCGGCAACTCAAAAGGATGCATTTATCGAAGCGGAGCGGAGGAGAAAGTGACAAGTGGGGGAGAGGTTGGTAGTGGCATCACATGATCGAGAAGAAGAGTGAGAAATGTGTAGAGTTAGCTAGTAGTATTTAGGAGATTTTATACGAGGTGAGGTGAATCTGCCCCATCATATCTAGATCCAATAGACAAGGATAGTCAACCGTGATTTAAGGTCGATCATCATCTAGGTGATCTTGGCATAATATCAGCACCGTCATTAATTGAAATTTAGGTAATAAATTGTTGGGTGTGTGTAATTATAATATTGGCTGCCATTTTGATCCACCATTGTACATACACTGAATGTTCACTAAGAAGATATCGCCCTTTTGAACAAAGTCAAGTTAATTATCTTTTCGAGTTTGCCCTTTCACCATGGATGTAGCTTTGAATGATAAATTCACTTTCTTCACCACCCCCCCAACCACAGCGTACCATTCGCCCCTTTCTACCTCCTGCCATGTCCCGCCATTTGACTCATAAATATATTAACATCCCTTTGTCACTACCAGAATCTGTGATGTCCACGAGTGTTCGAAACTGTACTGAGTATATTAACATCATTTTGTCGCCAGTTGAACCAAAACGATAGTTGTACTAACCGAAAAAATTCAGTTCATCACCTAAAGCCGATATCGACAAACTTATACAGTATTCTCGTACCTTATTAGATGTCGTAACAACAAAACATTAAATTAGATGGCTGGATTGCCTTCCCAACTTCGTGCTTTGACTAGACTTGTTCTCCTATCATTTTACTTGTTTGATATACATAGCTAGTCTTTACTATTTTAGAAATGGGAGTTAGTGCCTGCAGTACGCTGTAGTACGTGTAAATCCCCCTGCAATAACTCACGCAAAAAGCACAGCTTCACGTCATCGCTCGAAACAAAACCCCGAGCTCCACGCCTCCTCTTCTCACCCCATCTCACAGCCGCACCCCCCACGTAGCCCTCATCCCAACATTCCGTGTCGCGCCGCCTCCGCTCCTCTACCTCGCTGACCAGACCACCACTATCGGCCTCTTCGCATGTCCCTCGCTGTGCACGCCTTCCTTGGAGCCATGCCAACACCGCCTATCTCACTAACGGCTAACATCGCCACCACGAGGCAGGCCAGGCAGCACATTGAAGTGCGTGAGGATCTGGTTGCTGCCGTCGAGGTCTCACATGAATAGGTGGTGGCCATCAAGAATTGCGCGTCGCTCGGTCGCCCTATCAAAACCCTAGCTCACTCGTGAGGCTGCGATGGCGGAGATGATCTGAATCGATTCACGGTGCTATGGACTGGTGTGTGTGTTTATTCAATTTCATGTGTCTATGTGACCGCTGTGGATATGAAGGTTGGACAAGTAGGTTGAAGGGATTTGGATTTCAAGTTGTTCACCTATCTGGCCATGCCTTGCAGAATCTTATCTCTAGGTACGACACATCTCACAACAAAACACTGCTTAGATATATTTTAATATATGGGATCCTAATCATTTGATTCTGTTTCTCCATTTTATTTTATCAGTCTCTATGATGGTAAGAGGTCCAAGGTAGTTTGCATTGGGTTTAAGCATCACAAAGTTGTCCTTTTTTGCTGGATTATTCGTTCATTTTTTAGTTTACAACTAGGCTTTGTTTGTCAAAATTTATGCAGGCATAGCAGAAATTTTAACACGTGAGACTCTAGTCCTTGGTTCAGTTTCCCTTCGTGATAAGCTTTTTCTCTTTTATCTTTTACTATCCCCTTCACTACTTTTGCCGCTGCTTGCAGATATGTTGTGCTTGTGCGTGTGGTTTAGGGTATGAATTAGACATATTTGATGATACCACTAGTACAGAAATCCATATCCGAGGCGATTGAAATAGCACATCCAAGGCGGTTATAGCAGCCGCCTCCACGGAGTGGTTGCGGATATGGGGGCATGCATCGGAGGCGGTTATGCATCCGCCTCGGATTAGACTTATCCGAGGCGGTTGAAACGAGGCAACCGCCATGGATAATGAGTAATCGGAGGCGGTTACATTTTATTAACCGCCTCGGATAAGGAGTTATCCGAGACAGTCAGAATAACTTAACCGCCTCGGATAACTCCTTATCGATAACTCCTTATCCGAGGCAGTGCAGATAGCTTAACCGCCTCCATTAGGAGATATTCGAGGCGGTTGTTAAGTTGCAACCGCCTCGGATATGTTTTTAAACAGGCATTATTTTGCCTGATTTACTAGCCTCCCTGAAAAAGCACACAGTTCATATGAATTTTCTATAGCACAGCACGTATACAACAGATTTATATAGCACACTATTCAATCATTTATTCTCGCATCAATCACAAGACATAAACTTCAAACATTCACATACATACACATATAAGTAATATTACAAAACTTGTTCATTTGTGACATATACTCAATTCATAGCAATGATATTGATCAAATTCAAGAAAGTAAACATCTCTTAAGTTTTTCACATGAATAGAACCACTCGCCGCAGCCTCCGTACACGATATCTGTTGATAAAAAAGTCTCATTTGTTAAATAGTGACATTCATAAGAAAAAGATAGAATTATTTGACACCCATATATACGTTAGCACCAAGAGAAAAAGTAAATGACATTTACAAACTCCAAGTGCACTTATCATTGGAGACCACAAGTTCGAAAGATAACTACAAAGTTTGAAGCTTCCGAACTAGAAACCTAACTAATGACCTAACTAGAAACCTAAGTAATGATCTAACTAATCACAATCCTAAGTTCCTAGCTTGCCGCCGAGATACTGAAGTGTCCTTGGGCATTAATGACCTCGTTGTTTAGGAAGCTAGCGATGTGCGACTGGATCTGGGCCATGTCCATGTCTTCTAACTGTTTGATTGCCATGATTTTCGCTCCTTCCTACAAACATGAAGCTTACGCTCAGGGCGAATAGCATGATTAAACACTAGACATTAGTAGTGGCGATGGTTTCGTACCGCTAGATCACCGTACTTTGGGTTGCTGCAAAGGGCTAGCATGTGGAAACACACGTAATACCCACAGACATCGGACCCTTCGGGTTGTTGCCGGCACTACAAAAGGGATATCGATTAGGTATAGAGGGCAGAAGTATGATGACATTAGTTCGAGGAGTCAAGGACATTACAAAATACCTTAAACTTGGAGTCATGGCGTAACTCAACGGCCACTCCCTCCTTGTGTCTCCCTCCTTGTTGGACGTACGTGCCGAACGCTCTACGTGATTGAAAACAATTAGCATCGAACTGTCTTTTCCTTTGGGACGAAAAAAGAATAAACATGGACGAAGTCGAAAGTTTTGGTACTCACTCGTCGGGTAGACGCATGATGTCCACGTACGCTTGCTTGCACTGGTCAGTGCTACGCCTCATGGAATCAACGTAATATACCTTATTCCACTTCGGCACGATCACGAGGAGGATCCAATGGCCCCTGGTTGTACGATGCGAAGTTATTACATGTTTAGCCGTCGAATGATGAGAATTTGCAAAGGATGTGGCTTACCCGATGTTATAGGCAACCTGGATGGAATCTCGTGCGGAGTACTGATGGAGTAAATACACGACGTAAACCCGCACCAGGTTCCTATTTGCCGCGATGCTTTGGGCCGAGATCAAATGTGGGTCGCCGAACCCCACAAAGTTGTTCATCTTCCTTTTATCGGTCAGATCAATCATATATCTGAGTATAAGAGAAGAATGAGTTAAATTGCAGGCACTTAGTGGTGATAAAACAAATCGGTGCTGTGTTGTAAGGACTTACAGCTTGAAGCATCGCATGAGCCCAGCGTCCAGCTCACGGTAGTGGAACATGTTGAAGATGTCAGATAAGTCCACGGGAAACATGTTTCCTTGACGATGCTTGAAATCCTCCTCCTTGAAGCAAACTACGATGCCGACTTCTGTATCTGGGAACGGCCTGTTCGACATCTCGAGGTAATGATCATGAAGCGTCCGGCAGGCGATGCCCAGGTTCACGTTAGCGTCCACCATAGGTTGTCCCGGCACGTGTTGGCGAGCTAGCTCTGCCATAGGATATTCAACATCATCCGCCCGTTTCGAAGCTGACTTCTTGCCTCTGACTACTTTCAGCTTGGATGTGGCCCCTTGACTCTTCGTTCGAACACGACTTGGCCGTGAGCTCTCCACTTGTGGTACTGCCGGGAGTTGAGGGGCTGTCGGTATTAGCTGAGGAAAGGTGAGCTGCTTCGAAACCTCCGGTCGAGATGGATCAACCACCGGTGAAAACCTCATCATCCCTTCATCCGGGAACATAAAGGATAGGATGGTGCGGTCGGTGTTGATTCGAGGACTATGTCCTTCTTTGGCCACTGGATGAAAGACCCGACCGCGTCGCCCAGCAACTGCATCTCATCAGACTCTCGTGCGTTCGGCAAGGGACAGTAAGCAAATGTCTGGTTGATTGACTCGACCTGCACTCGCGTGAAGCCTGGTGTTAACGGGACACCGTGTATCACCGTTCCAGGAACAGTCGGTCGTGTTTTCATCGCCTTTGCTTGCGTTTCTTTTTCTTTTTGATAGGCATTTCCTCTTCTAACTCTAGTCCTTCTTGATGATGTTCCCATACGTACCATGCTTCGTTAGGTTCATCGGTAATCGCGTCTCTTATGGTATGTTGCATCGGAGGTGCATCTTCGAAGATTTTGTATTCGTCCTCATCCACCACACCCTGAACTCCGACAATCTTCCTTTTACCCTGTAGGGCAATATGAAGATTCTTCTTCGCCGGGTCGGTCACATAAAACACCTGGTGAGCTTGATTGGTTAGAATGAATGTGTCATCTTTGAATCCAACACGTTCAAGGTCTATTGTTGTGAAGCTGTACTTGTCAATCTTAGTAGATTGAAGATTGACCCATCGGCATCGGAACAATGGAAATTTAAAGTACACATAGTCCAACTCCCAAATATCCTCGATGAACCCGTAGTACCAGCTCCGTTTCCCGCTCAAGTCAGAAGCCTCTATGCGGACTCCACTATTTTGAAATGTGCTTTTCTTATCTTGATCTCTCGTGTAGAATGTGTATCCGTTAATGTCATATCCTTGCCAAGTGGCGATATCGAATGTTGGGCCCTTCGCATACCAGGTTAGCATGTCGCTAGAGGCACCTAAACAAAGACGCTCCTTGAATCACTTGTTGAATTCTTTGTTATGCTCTCTTGTCCTCCACGCATCGGTTCTATTTGGGTGCTCTTGCCTTAATTTTGCCATGTGCTCGTCCATGTACGGGGCAACAACGGTCGTGTGTTGCAACACCGTGAAATAGGCAAATGCGTATCCAGCTTGATTGGCCGTTATAGATTTCTTTCCGATGGTCCCAACACCATCAAGCCTGCCTTCGTGCCAAGAGCGTGGCACGCCAATCGGTTGGTTCGACTCTATGTAGTCAACACAGAACTCGACAACCTCTTCTGCAGCGTAACCTTCGATAATACTTCTCTCCAGTCGATACCTGTTTCGCACGTAGTGCTTCAAGATTCCCATGAATCTTTCGAACGGGTACATGCTCCGAAGGAATACGGGCCCGCACATCTTGATTTCGTGCACAATGTGGACGATGAGATGCACCATTATATCAAAGAAAGACGGGGGAAAATACATCTCTAACTGACATACAGTTTCCGCCGCCGCTAACTCCAGATCATCTAGTTCGAACACGTCCATCACCTTCTGTGAAATCTTGTTGAAGAAGCACAGGTTGGTGATAGATTCTCGGATGTTAGGTGGCAGAATATTCCTGATTACAATTGGGAGCATCTGTGTCATTATAACATGGCAGTCATGAGACTTCATGCCAATTAGTTTCAAGTCCTGCATCGAGACGAGCCTCTTGATGTTGGTGGAATAGCCTGATGGAACCTTCACACCATGCAAGAACTTGCAAAACACGGTTCTCTCGGCCTTCGATAAAGTGTAACAGGCAGGGAGGATGTATGTCTTCCCGTTAGGCAGAAGTACGGGCGCCAACTCTGGCCTGATTCCCATATCAACCATATCAAGTCGGGCCTTAACGCCATCATTCGTCTTGTCCTTCATGTTTAGCAGTAGACCCAGCACGCTGTCACAGACATTCTTCTCTATGTGCATCACATCGATGCAGTGCCGGACGTCTAGATCCTTCCAGTATGGTAGGTCCCAGAACACCGATTGCTTCTTCCAGTATGCGGACTCATCTGCTGTAATACCCAAACTCAACGATTAGGGTTTTGCCCTGCATTCATGCATACATGTCATCATCCCCACACGCACCTTATTTAAACTTAAATGCAATATGATTATGTTTTATAGAATATGTACATATCTCATCCTCGGTGAAAATTATACAAACACCAATCAACTTATTTGAAGTATCCAACATAACCATATTGTCAATATAAGTGGAGGCAATCATCGAACACTTTGATGAATCATCACCCCTAACCCCCAAAACCCTACAAGTGCCAGAATTAGGGTTTCGATGATAGAGCAATTTCTAGTAGATGAAAAGTCTCCAAATTCCATGAATATCTTCCAAAGTGGAAACCCTAGCCCCTGGCCAATTTTCAGAATTTTTGGATATGCCTAGGGCTTAGCTATAGTGCACATCCAAAATAAAGCCCTAATTCAAATTTGAATGTGAACATAGGCCAAACAATGCCCAACTTGATTCAAATCCTTCCAGTAGGTCCCAAATAATATGTTGAAGCCCCTGTAAAAATTTCATAATTTTTGGAGCTATTTTAATACATAAAATGACGCAAATACTAGCTCTATACTAAAGAAATAGAAAAAGAAAAGGGATTTCAGAAAGGGATTTGGGCCGAGGCCCATTTCGGCTAGCCCAGCCAGCCCGTGCGCCCCCTTCTCTCTCTGACGCCCGGGTCCCGCCTGTCATCCCCTCCCTTCCCTCCTCTCTCCTCTCCCCCTCGTGTGGACCCCGCCTATCAGCTCCCTCGCTCCACGTCGCCACCGCCGGTAGGGCAAGGTGGGCGGCGCACCCACCGCTGTCCGAACCCCGGCCACCCTATTTAAGGGCCGTTCGAACAGCGCCTCCCCTCCTCTCCCCTTTCCCGAAGCCCTAGCTCCTCTTCGAGTTCGTCGCCGAGCCGCCGCCTCCGTCTTCAACTCCGACCACCAACTCCGACGAGCGATTCCCGAGCCTCCGGTGAACAATCGCCCTTCCTTTCTTGTTCCCGAGCCTCCTCATTTCCTTCCTCACCTCCCCCTCTCACCCATTTTCCAGATCCGTGCCGAGCTACGCCGTGCTACCCCTTTCTTCCCCAACTCCGGCCGTTCCTCCGACGAGTTTGCACGGCTGCTCCGGTAAGCCCCCGACCCTCTCTTCCCCTTCCCGAGCACCCTCTAGTCCTCCCCAACCTCCTCACCCTTTCCCCTTTCCAGATCCACGCCCGAGGGCCCTTCGCCGACGTCACCCGAAGCCCGCCGCCGCCCTTCCTCGTCATCGGCCTCCCTCCGTCCTCCCCAGCTTCCCCGCGACCACGCTTTGAGCTCGGGGTGAGCTCCCGGTCCTATGGCCCCCTCCCAATGACCTCGCCCCCTCGGTAGCGCCGTTCCAGCGAGGCTCCGGCGACCGCGCCGCCGTCCGAGCCTCCCCTCTGACTAAACCCGAGAGAGAGAGGGATGACCGCGTGGCGCCCTCTCATTGGCCACGCGCGCCCGGTCAGCTGCTGACTGGGATTTCCTTGCCCAGTCAGCACTGTCCCGTGGGTCCCCTCTGTCAGTAGGGTGCGTTTATGTGTTGAGATTTCGGGGTAGACCGCTCGGGTGCGCGCAGAGTTTAGGGTTTTGTCTGCTAGGGTTAGTTTTTGTACAAAAATTCAAACCTTCATATCTTTCAAACCGCAAGTCCAAATTTGATAAATTTTATATATTTGGAAAGCTCATGAAATTCTCTACAATCTGGATGAATCAAAAATTAATTTTGAGCACATGTACAATATGATATGTAGGGTTTGTTATTTTTCTTCTGTCGCGAATCGGTAAACCCTAGCTTCACGATCGTAGCTCCGATTTGCACATTTTCACTTGCATAGAACTTGTAATACATATTGTAACCTGATACTAACATATTGAACATATTTGTCATGCCTCGCCACTAACGACGCAACCCTAACTCATCGGAGCACCCTAATATGCCATGCATGCATTCTAACTACCACACAAGCCTCTGATGAGCTAACCTAAGGTCATGCACGTAGTAATAACTCCTCGACAACCACTAATCACCTTAGACACGTGCATCCTTCATTAAGCCTTCATGCATACATGCTAGTTGTTAAGTATTCCTTTATTGTTCTTTTCTGGTATCGCTCACTTCAGAGCCCGAAGAAGGAGACCAGCCGGCTTACGACTCCACGCAAGACCAGGAACAACTAGAGCAAGGCAAGCAGAGCTTGTTGCATCTTTACTTTCCGTACTCTTGTGTATGCCCTGTTTATGTGTGCTTATGTGTGAATGGTTGCTTGAATGTCATATGTGAGGTTGAGCACACTAGTATGTGTAGGATGTGTCTTACGTTGAGAACATCTTATGGCTCTTCAACCAAATTGTTAAGTGAGTTGGGAGAGCCGAGGGAGTGCACAATGGGTATGGTTGGTGTTAATTGCAGTGTGAACGCGACCCAGGGGTAAGTAGAGTTTTATCGTCACACCAACCCTATCTTCAGCGTGTCACAATCCCTTATCACGCGGGAACATTAGCGGGAACCAACACTGAGGTATAGTTGAGGTAAGTCTCCATGCCCCTTGGAGGCTCGCTACCTCCAAACGGTTATGCACTCATTATACCTGCAGTGGTTGAGTTGTCGGTAGCGGTTCGAGAGATTAAATGAAAATGTGTATTTGATGGATCAATTCGGATTTGACATATGGGCTGCCCCAATTGATTTGGAATTTGTTAAATGGATCGATTTGGATTTGATATATGGGCTGCCCCATTGGGTTTGAAATTGGTGAATTGGATCTTGGGGTGATTTGTTTACGACATGTATGTACCCTGAATTAGCCTGTTGCCTACCTTGTCTTTGCTTCACCCTGTTAATGCTATGTTCTTAATTTGTATATTGTTACTCTGAGAAGCATCATGTTTACTCCTGTTGTAGTAAATCCATGTGTAGGACATTTAATCAAGCACGAATAAGTCTTGCGAGTACTTTTGTACTCATCTAGGTTATTCCTAGAGCTTGCAGGTGAGCCGGTGGTCGAGGACTTTTTCGACGACGCTTGAAATTGTGTTTCCTCGGTAGTGTTCGACTTATGGGATGGTTGTGGGAATGTTTTGGACAGTGGCCGATGCGCTGCTGTGGGTCTTGCTTAGTTCTTCCGCTGCTACTCGTTTTACTTTATGGATTCGACTAAAACTTTCGGTTATAGCCGAGTGATGTAATATTTGTTCACAATGTGGACAGTTAGTATTATTATCGTATCGTAGTGCTTTGTTGTGATATACAAGTTGTTATTCGGGCTGCCCATATGCAATGTGTGTATGATATGAAGTGTATGGGTATGCCGTGAAGAGTTACGGTTGTTCCCCTTTTTACTATGTCGAGCAGGAATCGGTTGAGTGACCCGCTGGCTGAGATGCTGTGCCGGCCAGGCAGGGTGTGGGTGTATTCTACCGGGCTTTCGAGCGACCCACTAGCTTCCGAGCTAGGTTAGGGTGTGGGTAGAATCGCCGGGCTCCTCCGACCTTGCTTTGCGTGGTAGAATCCGGGAACGACTCTAAACCTTCACCGGATCAGGGAATTGTATGTGGTTCTAGGAAGTCTAGTCGCTTCCGGCCGGCTTGCGTTGGTCAGGTGTCGGATCACTCCGCCTCGGTGAGTACGGCGCAGGTACCGTGCCACCAGGTCGACTGGTCCTTCGGCCCTTGGCGACCATTCGTTCCCCTAATCATATGTAATTCCCGGGTCCGTGACATCTGCGGCCTTTTTTCTGACCTTTTCCAAGCACGACATTGACATTGCTAACCTTCTCGAATATCTCTGCACCGCTTAATGGCATTGGTTTCGCACCGTTCTCTGTTCTCCCGTTGAACTGTGACTTCCACCTCCGATAACGGTGCCTTATAGGCAGGAACCGCCGGTGACCCATGTACACCACTTTCCCGTAATTCCTGAGACTTAGGCTCACGGTATTCTCCATGCATATGACACAACCTTTGTGTCATTTCACCGTCTGACCGGAGGTGTTGCCGAGAGCGGGAAAGTTTTGGATCGTGCAGAATAGCATGGCTCGCAGAGTGAAGTACTATCTTTTGTCCGCATCCCATACCTGCACTCCTGTGTTCCACAGTGTTTGTAGATCATCCATCAACAGTTGGAAATACACGTCGATGTCGTTTCCAGGTGGCTTAGGCCCTTCGATAAGTATGGACATCATAATGTACTTTCTTTTCATACAAAATCAGGGAGGTAGGTTGTACATACTGAGAAGTACGGGCCAGGTGCTGTGTCGGCTGCTCATGTTGCCAAATGGGTTCATTCCATCCGTACTCAGTGCAAACCTTACGTTCCTGGTTTCCGCAGCAAAAGGAGGATACTTCCTATCGAAGTTTCTCCACTGGATAGCATCGGCAGGATGTCTTAGCTTTCCATCGGATGTCTTCCGCTCGTCCGCATGCCAGCGAAATAGTTTTGCTTCCTTCGGGTTTGCAAACAAACGTTTCAGGCGCGGGATTACAGGCAGGTACCAAGCAACCTTCACAGGAGTCCCCTTCGTCACCTCGATGGATTCCTCTGCTCCTTCTACTCCAATCTTACCCTTGTACCGAGAAGCCTTGCACACACGGCATGAATGTAGCTTCACAAACTCTTTCCGGTATAGGATACAGTCGTTCCGACATGCATGTATCTTTTCAACTTCCAGTCCCAATGGACAAAGCACCTTCTTCACTCTGTATGTGTTTATGGGTAACTCATTCCCCTCCAGAAGCATGTCACCTAGGAGGCCCAACAACTCGTTGAAGCTCTTGTCGGACCAGCTGTTGCTCGCCTTCAGCTTCAATAGTTCAAGCACGGCATATAACAGAGTGAACTTAGCCTTGCATCCTGCGAATAGCGGTTTCTCCGAGGCCCTCATCAAGCCTAGGAATTGTTGGTACTCTTTCTCAGTTTCATGCCCTTCAAAATCACGCAACATCTGTTCCAGCTCAGGCATCGAGTCGGGATCATCGGACATCTCATGGTCTAAATCACAACCGATATCAAAGGGCATATCGGTTGCTTCTTCATCAGCAAAAATATCATCATCTGATACTACGGCCTGATCTTCACCATGCTTGGTCCAAGTTGAATACCCTTCCGTAAAACCTCTCTTGAAGATGTGGTACTCAATATGATAGAGCTCAAAAATCCTTACGTTACCACAGTCTACGCATGGACAATATGTGTCAGCTCTACCCTCTCTCAACATGTCCGCCTCGGCAGCTGCCATAAATGCTCTCACTCCATCTCTATACGCCTCTGTGTTGCGAGCTCCATACATCCACGATCGATCCATCTAAGCCGTGCATATGGAAAGTTCAAATTTTAGTTAAAAATATGAAGTGCATCGACTTCGTGACATGAGTTCAATATTTCTTCAATTACTAATTTACCTAACTGAATTCTAAAAATAATATCACTAACCTAACTAATTAATATAATTAACTAACCATACTAATTGACTAATATAACTAACCTATATATACGTGTCGACTCTCTTCAATTACTAACTAACCAAAGTACCATTTTTTGTATATAAAAATTAAGCCAGAAAAATTAAACCATCATTCTTTGCCTTTTCCATTTTAGTCACAAAATTCCTCCAAAATTTGCATATCTTAACTCATAATTGCTACGCATTCGAACATACAATAATGAATCAAATATCCCCATGAATCTAAATGTGATCATATAATTCAATATTCTCAATGTCCAAGAAACAAAGCAATATCACAAAATTATTGGATAAATGATTCTAAAACTAAATACTAACCTTTGCTAATCAACAAGGAAGTATTATCTCCAACTACTCTTCCAAATGTAGCTTCTCCACCAAAAAATCGCCAGCAAATCGCTCAAAAAATCACCAGCATATCGCCACATTTAAGACATGGTCATATGTCTGTTCGCGCAGCACACAATTAATACTGTGAACCATATTGGAGGCGGTTAAATCTAAACAAGCGCCTCGGATATCAATTATAAGGAGGCGGTTATATATCATCAATCGCCTCTCATATGTGCTGACTTATCCGAGGCGGTTGACAATATATAACCGCCTCGGATATTGGACTTATCCGGGGCAATCAGAAATAAGAAACCGCCTCGGATAACATTGGAGGCAGTTACTTATTTCTAACCGCCTCGGATGAGGTCGTTATCCGAGGCGGTTGCTCCCGAGCTCGTTATCGGAAGCGAGTTTTTCATACTAACCGCTTCCGACATGTGTTATTCGTGGCGCTTTTACTTAACCGCCTCGGATAAGCTGCCTCGTATAGACCATTCTGTACTAGTGTATGCCCCAAACAGTCGGGGTTAACACTCATGTGGAGGATGAGTAGATTAGTAAGTGACAGCAGAAAGTTTGTATATGCCATCAAATTGATGATAAATTATGTAATTCTTTGCCAACAGAGTCCCCAACATGTCAACACGTTGAGATATCCAATTTGATTTCACCCTTTCTTTTCCCTCTCTATAATATATTTCTTTTTAATTTTCTTCCTACTTCTTGGTATCCCATTGTACATTGAATATCATATGCTTGTTGCATCCTGACAGGAAGGAAAGCCACCAAAATATACATACGTACAATAATGTCGCCCCAATCGGCTAGATTATGAACTTGAGGTCTTCATCTTATCATTGGTCATGTCCTCTGATTACTTGCACTTGGACTATGACACTAATAATCTAATGCATGAATATTTTTGTGACACAAGAAAAGTGTTTTTAACCTATCAGTTTTAATGACTTACAAAGAGCTTAGTGAACTGAATTATGCTTGCAAACAACCGACATGTTGCAATTTTTATCTATTTATTTGAGTATTGAATTAGTCGAGAGTAAAAGAGCGCATTTCTGGACTAGCTTCATATATGTAAGGTAGTTTCTATCCTTCCGATGTTGAAAGATGTATTTATAAGTTATACTAGTAGGGTGCCCGTGTGATGCTATGGAACAATACAAAGATGTATAGAGATATTGAGTAAAATGTCAGTTTGTTTAGCGAATACAGTGTTAAGTGTTGTTTCCAACTGAGATGTGATAAACACCAGCTTTTTTCTCAAGCTTTGCTCTTCTCCAATGACTATGCATACATCTCCTATTTTCTTCATCCCCGCGATATGTCTCCTTGTCCACTCCACCCCGTAAGAAGACAATGCAACGTCTTCCTTATCTATTCCTCCCTATGTGCCGGTCCCTTAGCTCTGCCTCTAGCTCCATTGATGATGCGTTGTGGCCTAACTCGACACCTTATCAATTTACCATCGTGTGCTACTGTCTTCTTCGACTTTGATGAATCTCCACGTGGTTCTCATCGCCTCTCATGATTTTGGCACATGTGCATCACCTTAATACTGATAATTAAGTGTGGGATGGATGATAAAGGCAATATTCATCCTTGCATTTAGCGACGACGGTGGTGACCTTATCGGCTTGCTTCGTCCCTGGCTCCGCTCCGCCTCTGATGGCATGATAGCTCAGCCGCTGCTGCGTCTTCGCCCCCATTCGACTCCACGTTGCTCCACCTTCGTGCACTACCGTCTTCTCATGTTAGAGTAACAAGGAGATCACTTTCTGGTTCTATTACTTGAATGAAATTTGGTCCAAAATACAAACAACATCGTATCAATGTAAATAGTAAACAACATAAGTAATGCAAGAAACTTTTTCTAGCAGATTATCACTCCCCATAGAGCCATGCTTTCCTACATATTAGAAATATATTTAACATACTCTAAAACCACTTTAACCATACATTTGCATCTTAGCGACATGATTTTCATTCACTAGATTTCTGAAATTTACCCCGTGATAGCTCATCTGACACTGAAGTGTCATATCAAGTCACAATCTTCATCATCGCGCTTAGCCAGTGCTATCTGATATGCTGCCACACCAAACAAAGCTTCACCCCAACCCTCTTTGCTCATTTCTCATGGAGGACTACCGCAATGTGCTGTAGTTGCTCAGCGATGACACGGTCTTGTGCTCCACGGGGCCGCCCTTCCTGGCCAACGACGTGGACGACCACGCCGATGATGGCTGCGTCGAGTGGAGGGACGTCGTGTATGACACCGGCCGTGGCCTCAGCCTTGCCTGTACAGGCCAATGGCGACAACGGCTGGGGGAGGAGGGTGAGAAGAAGCTCCCTGTGCTCGCCTACTTCCATGGCAGAGGATTCTGCATTGACTCCTGCTCCTGGCCCACCTTCCATGCTGACTGCCTCCACTGTGCCGTGAAGCTCCCCATGGTCATGCTTTCGTTCGACTACACCTCGTGCCAGAGCACCGCCTCTCGGCGGCCCACGAGGACGTTGCTGCGGGCCTCCTCTGGCAAGTTCACGAACATATGCGTATACGGCCGCGTGCACACTGCTATGCACACGGCTCCACACCACAGCCCATCATGACTCATGTGTGTGTGTACATGCAATGGTGTCCTCGTCTCATCCAAAGCCATAGCTGCACGTCATGGAGGACTGCCGCGGTGTGTTGTAGCTGCTCAGCAATAGCACGGTCGTGCACTTCCCGGGCCACCCTCCCTGGTGGGGGGATTTTGCATTGGGTCCTATGCCTGGTCCAGCTTCCATGCAGACTGCCTCCCTCCTCTGGCTCCACGACAAACTCGCGTCGCACTCATGGCCCACCAGCGCAGCCTACTCAGGCCAGGTGTTCGTCTCCAGCAAGTTGGCCGATGACAACCTCGTGCACCACCTGGCCCTTTGGTTTGGCACCGCGGGGCTTGACCTAGTGAAGATCGTCGGGTACATCCTGTTTATGCTGGTGTTCATCACATCATCAACCCCATTTTGTTAGAGATTTTCTAGGGTGGTTGTTAAGTCAATGTATTAGAAGTCTTTATTATATTTAAGTTAGTTATTTAGTTAGTTGTTTTTTGTTAGATATTTTTAGGAATGTGGTTAGTGGAGTTAGAGATTTTTTAGGAATATGGTTAGTGGAGTTAGAGATTTTTTTAGGAACATGGTTAATGGAGAGGAGGGATAAAATGGGAAGTGAAAGTGTGACACCGCTTCACCAACTCCCGTATTATAGAAAGGTATAGATTTATAGAGAACATACCAATTGCATTCTCAAGTCTACACTTTCTCCTATGCACACATAAAAATTTTGTTGGCATTAGGCCGACGAAACCTTTGCAATTTGTAATGATTAGTAGGCCCTAGATTTAAGGACACGTGAGAAACTTATTAATACTAAATGTGGGTCAAGTTTTCAGCTGTGAGTTGCTGCAAATGTGAATTCAGGATGATGTTTTTCCCTCTATATAGCCTTATGCATTCAGTTATTTGCCATCTCTATTTCTCCTATAGTGAACCATGTTTCAAGACATGGTCACCTATGATATATCCAATTGCAAATGTTTTTACTAACATGTAATAATAGTCTAAAACTACAGAAGTTTATTCCTTTGTTTTGGTCCCTGACATCTAGAGTCTAGAATGGTTTCACTAATGAAAATGTGATACCTTGTGTTGCTAAACTTAGCAAACTTCTTTACTCTATCACTAATTTATTTCATTTTTAGAACTTTTTGGTATCTTGACATAATTTTTGTTGCCTCTTTAGATCAGGTTCTAGTGTTAAAAATGATATTGCCGCATTTTTTTTCTAATATGCATAATACAGAGGTATATATCAAAAGGGTGGTATTGAAATGGTAAATTTCATCAATTGCTATGTCGTTTTATCTTGTGTTCTAAAGGTGTGCATGAGTATAGATAAGAGTCAGTGTTCATATCTTTAAATTTTCAATTTGTACATCATTTGATCAGAGTAGCCACAATAGTGGTAGGGTAGTGATTGGATTTGTAGGCTTGCATGAGATAGTTCTTTATGTTCGTTGTGTGAGAAGCAATGTGAGATAATATTTTTTAATTTGTCATATTGAGCGGAGTTTTTCAATCATATTGTTGTATTCCTCAAATGACTTAAGTGGTGGGGTTGGACTATAAATACCCCTCCACCTCTGTCTCATAATGTTAGACTTGATACGTTGAAACTAAATAGAGTTTTACTCCTTAACCTAGGGTTCATACCTCCAAGGTTGGAAAATCCACCTTAGACCTTGCCAATCTCTTGGATTTGTAAGGATCAATGTGTGCCTCCAAGTGCAATTCATGGCATTCATCAAGAAAGTTGTTGATTTGGTTCCAAGTCTCCAAAGGCTGTCATATTGGTGTGTGTTGTTGGGTTTGGTTTCCATCTAGGCTTCTCTAGTTATGATTCACATGGTGAAGATCGGGAGCCCTCTGTATCAACTTGGTATCAAAGCTCAAGGTTGCCACCTTTGGAACTTGTATCCCCTCTTTCCCCATCTTTTTATAGCTTTTCTTTGGTTTTTATTGCCTATTTAGAAAATCTCACAAGAAGAGCCCGATTTGAGATCTCGATGCAATTTGGAGGTTTTTGGTGATCTTTAGTAGGTTTTGATCCACTAGAATTTTGCTATACTTCTTGATGTAACCTCCCTTTGCGTTGCTTTGGCCAATTTTATAATTTTTCCCCTCTGATTTCATCAGTTTTGTCCACTCAAATCTCAGTTTTGAAATTTTCACTGTCCCTGTTTTCACCTGAAGTATCCAGGCTGACCCCACCCGGAGTATGTGGGATAGGATACTCAGAGTAGGCAAAATCAGGGTGTAGCAACTTCATGGTCTTGTTCATAACTTTCACATCCGGGCTTTGGTTTTAGTGAGCTTGGACTCGCTTCAAAGCTATCGATGAGCTCTAGTTCATAGAATTAGAGTCAACCTTATATTCTTTATGCATTTTTGAAAGCAAGGCCGAAACTCCAATAGAAAGGAAAAGGTCTTCGGAGGAAGGTAAATTCTTCGAGAAAACTTTTCCTCCTTGCATTTCTTTCTAAGCCAGTCTACCCTTTCTGAAAACTTGGCACCTATGAAGACTAGCTTTTGATGATTGCTTGGGCTTTGCACACTTGATGCTAGCTAGAGTACTCCCAAGCAAGTTGTAAGTACTAGTTGATGTTGTAGATCTTGGCACAAAGAAATAAAAGAGAAGAAAATAGTCAAGAAAAAGAGTCCAAAACAAAAGAAGAAGAAAGAGACAAAAAGGGGGAAAAAGAAGCAAAAGTGCCTTATAATTTGTGGGAGAGTGCAAATATTGTAGGAGGCGTGTGGTAAAAGTGTGCAAATCCATAGCCCGTCAATAATTTGCAATCGAGCTAGCGTATTTTCTTGTGTTCGTGCAACACGAGCTTATAATCTTTGCTAGGAACATCTTGGATACTACCTCATTTCCTTTGGTTGCACAAATCTCGTTATCTTTATATGTCAGTTATCTTGTGGTTCACTCATCTTTTGAGATCAACTTGTATTGCTTTGTTTTCATTGGGGTTCACTACTTATTATGGCAATATCTTGAATTCCACTTGCTTAGTGTGTTATGTTTCCCCTCCAAGCTCCTCATAAGCTTTTAATGTGAAAGTGCTTTGTGCTTTGAACTTTTTCAAAACCACCTCTTGAGGCCCTTGATTCCCTCGGCGTCCATCGATCCTTCTCCAAGGGAGGGCAAGATCTTCGGTGGTAAGGAAGGTGAGGTTGAGAGAGTTCTATTTCCACATAACCATAAATTTTCACTTGCAATTCTAACCATGTTTAGGAAACGTACATGGAGTGAATACCATGAATGAGAGACAAGTCCAAGAGGATGCACGACAATCCACAACGCCACTTCAACTTTCATGGGCTTCATCGAATGTGGAGAGTGCTTGAAAGGACCAAAGGTGCCGACTAGAGGGGGGTGAATAGGAGGCTAATTAAATTCACTACTTTTAACTTAGTTTATCAAATTAAGTCTTAGTTAGTTGCAAGGATAAGTTAGCTATGTGACAGGTGAACAGCACAGGCAATATATGATGTGTAAATTAACACGTAGCTGTCACACAGGTAGCTAACACAGCTAAGCTAAATACTTAGAAACAGATGAGCAAACTAAATAGCTGTGAAACAGGTAGCTGACACAAGTAATAGATATGATCTACAACAACTATGACACAACTATGCTAACACAGGTGAAAAGGTGATTTATCACAGATAAACTGAATATATCTAAGAACACACAAGCATGCAGATAAAGCAAGTAAATAGAAGCAACACAATGAGTACTCAGAGAGACAAGGTGTTTTTCACCGAAGTTTCCTACTCTTTTCAGAGAGGTACGTCTCCGTTGGAGAGGCTACTCCGAAGAGATCGCCAGCACTGAATCGTGCTTGTTCTCTGAGTACCTGAATGATCAGGCCTCTTGCTTTACTTGTGGAAGTCCTTTAGCCTTGCAGCAGGTAGACTTCGGATCACCTTCACAAATACTGGTTCAGTCCACATAAGCTTGGGTGATACTAGCAACTCCTACGCCCGTCTAGGAGTAGACACTCCAAGAGTAACAGATTCAATAGCAACGACTCTTGGAGGAACCAATGCTTTTGCTCAAAGGCTCTAACTCTCTTAGGATGTTTGGCTTTTGTTCCGAGGGTGAGAGGCTTACAATGATCGAATATGATTCACTAGTTTGAGCAAGGTTGAGGTCGAAGACCTCCCCTGGTCCCCTATTTATAGGGTTCACAGGCACCTGACCGTTACACTGTTGCCACGTAGGATTGAGTGAGTCACCGGTGTACCAGTGACATACACCGGTGACACAGCCAGTCACAACGTACAACTATAACCGGCTCAGGCAGATCGACACCTGTGTCACTGAAGGCACACACAGGTGAACCCTTAACTGACGTAGCCTAACTACTCAGCCCGATCTTGGCACATCACATGCCCTCAGCGCACAATAAACTCTGATCCCTAATAAGGAGAGAACCTCCGACAGTCTTCTGACTCAGCAGACAAACTATCACAGTGCGGATCGCTTAGCATTTACAAGCTCTCCCCTGGTACAGAGATGTACCTGAGTCATAGAGCACTAGACCACCTGTGACACAGCTGCGTCACACCGGTGACTCTAACCTCTAGGGTTTTCTACTGCTAGCACTGCAAAGTGCTAACGCAAGCCAGCCTCACACTTGTGCAAAACTGTTGATACATGGCCACTGACCTCAAAGCATCAGTGCCATTGTCCAACACCCTGAGCATTGAGCAAAAGGACCTCCACAGATCATTACTACTTCATCCTTTTGATAGTACGGGTGTTTCCTATGGACTTAAGGAAACTAGCAAATCTAGGCTTTACCTGCCACTAACTATATTCATGGCCCTTGACGCATCAAGCCACCATCACCTTGCTTGCAACTCCTTGCACAGCACCGGCTTCCTCACAGCTGTGACACAGCTGCCTAGCGCAGCCATTCCCTTGTCCTAGAAACCACCTTTGTACTTTTTGGGTGGTTATCCTTTCCTTGATGACCCTTCTTCCTGGAACCTCTTAAACCTGCTTACACTCATTGTAAACATTAGATTTCAGTTTGAGTTGCCATTAACCATCAAAACCAGTTAGGGGCCTAGATGATCTTTCAGTGCTTCATGTGCATCTTCCTCAATGGACTCCATCGCTAAGAACAACAACATCCGAAGCTCCAAGGACTTGAGAAGAAGCCATCACCAATGGATGGAAGAACATGAAGAAAGCTACTCAAGCACCCACAGCCAAGTTGCTCCTTGATAGCAAGGTCACCATGATGATGATGATGACAAGCTCCAATAGTTCAAGTTCCCTGGCGGCCAAGATCCTAAATACATAGAGTTTCCATTGTATGGAACTCGTGATCCGGAGGAGTACCTTGAATGGGAATGGTAGATGGAGAAGTT
This sequence comes from Stipa capillata, assembly GCA_019208055.1. Lineage (NCBI taxonomy): Eukaryota > Viridiplantae > Streptophyta > Magnoliopsida > Poales > Poaceae > Stipa > Stipa capillata. The sequence continues at coordinate 45,185 of JAGXJF010004133.1, forward strand.
CCTCAAGCTTTAACGAGTACCACAAATCAAGAAGTGAAGTGAACCACGATGTGCTTCAATGACTATCCTTCAAGACGGTGGCGTCAACTCTCCATAACATAACTCATCACGGATTGGTCCAACTTGAAGGAGGTCATGCGAGATGAGTTCATGCCACTCAAGTTTGCAAAGGAACTACTTCGCCATCTCGAGCACGTCAAGCAAGGAGCAAACTGGTCCAGGTCTATTTCAATGAGGTGAAGTGAGCAATGCGACGAGCCAGTGGCTTCAGTATAAGTATGGAGAAGTACTTTGAGGACGGGCTTAGACATCGCCTCATCCATTTCTCTTAAGAACTTCAAGAGCTTGTTAGACATCTTGGATGGTGCTCTCAAGGCGGAGAAGCTCATAAAGGTGACCAAGTATCAAGAGAAGCTCCTTAAGAAACAAGCACTAGAAGCAGTGATGGCGGACAAGTCATTCAAGATGCGAACTTTGGAATTAATAAAAGGAAACAAAGAATGTGTTGATGCCACTTGACAAGCAAAGTTAGAGTAGCACAGCGAAGCCAATCAAGGCTTGATCTTTGGAGGTGTGGCGTACCCGGTTTTAGGCCGAATAATCCCTTGTGTTTATTGTACTGGTACCATGATCAGTGGTCAGTACACACAAGTTAACCTGTATATCATTACCATACATGCATATATTAGTATATGATAGGTGAATAGACCATCAAGGTCGAGGTTCTATACCTGCAGACCAACAGCTAGAGAACTCGCGGCGAAAAAATCAAGCAGTGATGTGGCCCATCAATATGCCATACCCAACAAACAACTGACTAGGGTTACGCCCTAGCTTTCGGGAACTCAAACATTGTCTTCGAAACTGGCGCCTCCTTCATCTAGCCACATCAATAGGCCAGGTGAGCACGTTGAATGTACTCGCAAGCAACCCAAAGGGGGAGTATATATATATATTTCATGCAGGGCTTGTTCAAGAGAGAGTGGCTCTACTCTAAGTTGAGTGTTGAGCGGAAATGTAAGTTCTCATTCAAAATAAGGTAAGAATAGATTCCAAAGCATTTTAGAAATCTAGCCCATCTATGACAAGTCCGTATCCAGCGCTCGCAATTCCAGCTAGACAATCATCAACTAGAGGCCGATAGCATCATCTATCACCTCAGGCAATCCTTAAAGCCTACCCGTGCTACCGCCTCACAGCACGGGCTAGGTTTCACTTCTGCAGTTTCTCACTACCAGCCTGTAGCTCAAACTGCACACTGTGGGCACATCATGCCCACGTCCTTAATCCCATTCCCAAGATTTGCAAACAAATTTAGTTTATCCAGTGTGTGGCCTTTCCAAGTTATGTCCATAATTGAGGACACGGCTATTTGAATAGATTTTAACACTCTGTAGAGGTTGTACGGCTTTACCCACAAGATGTAAGTCCCCCTTGTTGCTAGAGCTCGATGGGCACACTTCACGAGGTGTGCTGACAGGGTTATTACAACGAGATATTTCCCCTACTTTCATACTAGGGCTGGACCCCTAAATGAGTTCTATCCAATTTCGTTCATGTTCGGCGGTCCCCAACACATAACCCGAAGTGGACTCATCTTTGTGTCGAACAACTTCCTACGTAGCAAAATGGAGGTTATCTAGGGATAGCCATCCACCTAGTCACTTATCTTCCTACTGCCCATGGGTCCAGACACTAGTACTCGACAGGGTAATTAGTCAAGTCCTTCCCACAAAGGTCATGTGGACGTACGGGTGAACTTGGTTGAGCGGCACTTAGGCTTGGTCCTTAACTGATTCGAGAAAGACTACATATCATCATCTCATAGCCGTGTCCCTATATGCTACAACCATTCCTCCGATCTCCCCCTACCATTCTCACCCGAATCAAAATCATCCTCCATCTTGTTTTGGAGTTTTGGCAAACATCATTTCCAAACATTCGCCTTGGAAGGTATACACCTTCCCACGGGTTTTAGATCCCATAACCGAAGGGTGGTTCACGTGAATCGGACAAAAGTATATTTTCTCTATAGCAGGTCTAAGCATGGCTATCGCCTATATTCCTAATATTCTACTGATTGTACAGTGACCGGCTAGTATTGCTAGGGTTACAAGGATCAGGTTCTTGTACCTATGTCATGTGCAGCTATAGGGTATATCTAGGTCTAGCATAAAATATTGTTGATACACACATAGCATGCAGAGTTGCAAACGAAGTATTTAAATTTTGACATATATGAGATTCAACATGATCAAAGTGAGAATGCTTGCCTGGCGAAATTGGCCGGGTCTCGAGCTTGGTCTTGATATGAAAACTATCCGGAATCCCCCGCGCGAGATTTCGTAACGTCGGTATCTACACGTCGGAAGAACGTTGTGTAAATCATCGGTGCAAGGTAAAAACCAAGAGCATTGAATGTAAAACCAGAGGAATTAGCTCATGCAATCATAATGCGTTTGATTAGCCATTTGATTTTAAGAAGCTATAGAGAGTTATAAATGGGTGCTTTAGGTTATCACGACAAAAGGTATCAAATTTAGGGCTTTCTGCCGAGATAGGGTTTCTGTGGCTTCCATTGAGTTAGATTGAACACATTTTAGGCTTTTCATTTTATTAGAAAGCAGGGGTTGCAAAGGACAATGCTAAGGGAGTTTGAAACTTTGAGTAGTAAATTTGAAGAACATAGCAAAATCTAGGTTTCCTTATCAGGATACTAAGCCTATTAGGGTTCCCTTCTTCCCTGTTGTTTTTATATATAACAAAATGATTTGAAATTTGAACATATACTGGAACGAAAATATTCTTTTTTATTTTAGAAGATTTCTGGAAAAAAGAAACAATTTGATCGGGTTTACATTGAGGAAGTTGTATATATGACATGCATATTTGAAATATGCTTAATTTGAAACTCAAATAACTTCAAAATATGAAAGTTGTACTGGGGTGTTGGTTTTGTCTCCATGTGAGCATTGGAAAAGTTTCATGCGCTTTGGAGTTATAACAGAGGAGTATAGAGCATTCGAGTATTAACCAAAGGAGAAATAGAGAGGGGGAATACTCTGCTGGCAGGAGGGTAAAGGTTACATTGAAGGCGTATTGTGGGTTCACACCTTTGGCATAGTGAATACGGTTTCTGGTGACCTTCCGAAGAGACATACACTTTCTAGGACTGAAAGTGTACAATAGAGAAAGGTGGGATGAAGATTACGCCTTCGGTGCTGAGGAAACGGGCGACAGAGAAGTTTCGAGGAGGCTACACTTTTTGGAGTAGAAAACAGTAACCCAAAATTGTGTTTCCTCCCAATCTGCCATGTGGGGCCTGTTGTTAGTAGCATTACTGTTAAATGGTGTTTAATCGTCACAAACATATGCGGATCCGAATTAGTTGCGGAGAGAGAGAGAATAGATTGGGGCGGACCGGGTGGCTCATCACTATTGTGCCTGTCACCGGTAGTTGGACGGGGCGGCGTCGAGTAGAACAGATGCCCGCGGCATCAACCGAGACGAGGTCGGGGAGATCCAGTGGTCCAGCTGGAGGGCGGGTGCTTACTGGCAGTGACTGAAGCAGCGCGTGGTGGCTGGATCTAACCGGTGACTTCAGACAGCCTACTAACCACCCACAATGGTGGGTTCGGCGAGGTCGACCTCAGGACCGAGGTTGGGGCAGCTTGGGGCACTCCATGGCGGCATCGCAGGCCTCACCGGTGGGCTGCAGCGGCTCAGGAGCAAGTAGTGGGAACCCAAATGAGGCGGGAGACTCAGAGGGGCAGCTAGCAAGAGGGTGTCGGAGTTGGTGCGACGAGGTGGTAGGTCTCGCCGCAGCAACACATGGGTCCACCTTACCGGCGATGGGCGTAGGGCAGTTGGACGACTCAGCATTGATGATAGCAGGTGGAGGCTCTCGGGATGCTCGAGAAGAGGGTGAGGAAGCCAGGAGAGAGGAGTAAGGAGCTCTGTTCAGAAGAAGGAGGAGTAAGGGAGCTCGGATTGTGTAGAAGAGAGTGAGGAGACAGTGAGGCTCGGTAGGGAATAAATTCGAAGGGAGTTCGTGATGGACCTCGCCTTCATGGAGACAAGGGGGCAATGGAGCAATTGTCAGAGCTGGGCCGCTACTCTGATGGAGTAGAGGAGGAAAAGCAGAGGAGCATCAGGAGGGAACCAAGGTGAGCTGGAACAGAGGTTGGTGAGCTCGAGCAGAGAACTAGTGGGGAGGGAGAGCGAGAAGGGGAAGGGGAGAGCGGGCAATGGGGAGCTCAGGAGCAGCTCAGCTTGGGGTTAAGTAATGGAAAAAGGAGTTAAGGAGAGGGGATAAGTTAGCTCTCTAGTACTATTGCTGCAGGGAAGTTGGGGGCACCGCTTGCTGTGGATGGAGAGGAGGTGGCGTGAAGCACATGAGGTAGCTAGCCGAGCTATGCAGCGAGAGAGAGAGAAAAAGGATGGGGAGGAAGGAGTTGAGGAAAAAGGACGACGTGTGGGGTTGGTTCCACATGGCAAGGGGAAAAAGAAGTATTCGGTTGGTACACAATGGGTAAGCGCAGCAGAATCAAGGGAGAACATCAACAGGGAAGACATAAGATATTTGAGAACCTTTGCTCAACAATTTTTGCGTGAGGAATTTGCACCATAGCGACATATTTTTATGCCAAGGATGGATCTAAAATGTAGAGAGGTATCTTCACGAAGTTTCATGGAAAGTTTTGAGCATTTAGATTAGGGAAATTGAGCTCGGTTTACAACCAGGCCAATATCAGATTTTGATGTTGGTTGGAAATTTTTGCATTGGAATGGATGAGCATGAACTTGAGATAGATAGCATTAGGGGCACCTACCATGATCTTATAGAATTTTCTCAGAGCTTAAAACCTTGGTATTTTCCAAATCTCAAAATCATCTCTTTGCAATATTTTGAAACATCTAGACTGAAGATCCAGATCTCATTCTATGGATGGACTCGTATTAGTACAAGAAGTTATGTGGGAATTTATGCAACTTTTTGGGGGAATCAAATGGCCACATGCAAAGATATGTTGGGGTTTCAAGGTGTATGTGCCCATATATACTTGGAAAATTTAAGCATATATAGGGTGGCGACAAAGTTAGAATAGGCATAAGAGGTCGTGGTGGGCTAGGCTTTGGGGAGTATCACCGGTATACTCATATATATGCTTAAGATTGTGGCAGAATCAACGAAGAGTGCGGATGGTTCGGGTTTTGGCAGATTAGCATTCCAAGGAGTAGGATCAAATGGAGAGTAGGATTCCATTTCTAGGATCACAAAGAAGGTAGCATAAGTTGCCCGATAGGGGAGAAGAGAAGGATTAGGGTTAAGCACCTAGGAGAGAGAAAAGGTGGCAGAGGTGCCGGGGAAGATATATACCCATATATGTGCACATAGGTTGACATGTGCACATAATAGAGGTGACCGTGTGATAGACGGGCATATATATAAACATATATATAAGTATATGCATGTAGGGAATTGCAGATATGCATGTATGGATATGCAAGAGGTTCGGTAGAGAAAAGATAGGCGAAAGTTGCCTTACGTCGAGGGATGCAAGGTTGGAATGATGGAGAGATAGCTGTGATATAAGTTTCAACACATGTGTCGAGAGGGGAAGGAGATCACTTGGTAGCTATACTAGAAGATGATAGGTTTACGAGAGGGATGACAAGGTCTTAATTAGGTTCATTCAAGAAAATATTTTTATTAGCACAGAAAGTTTTTGTAAGCCCAAATTTTCAGGTTTCAGAAAATTAGGGTGTGACAGGAGGTGAGTGCGGGAATGCTCGAGCATGGGATTTTCCCTCCAATCAAGGTGGCGAGCAGTGTGAACCAAGATGGTGCTTGCACCTTTGGAGCCGAGGTGAGTGCAAAAATGGTCAAGTCTGAAATATTCCCTTCGACCAAAGTGGCGAGCGGTGTGAATCAAGATAGTATTTGCACCGTTGGAGACAAGGTGAGTGAGAAGGTGGTCGAACATGAGATTTTCCCGTCAACCAAGGAGGCATATGGAGATAATGGCACCAAGTCTACCCCACGATGCATTAGCGGAGAGATGCAATAACTCCTATGCGAGGATGAGAACCACATAGCCAAATTGAGAGAGTGTGGTAAAATACAAGAGTCGTCTAACTCCACGAAGCATGAGATTCAGTGCATCTCCATTGAGAAAAACACCACAAGAGTTGAGAGAGGTAGTTAATAAGTATAGTGAAGACATTTTCAAAGCTAACTACTTAATCTCTACTTCTAGTGTTGTTTCTCACTTGGTACAGGAATTTAAAGCTCAAGCAGTGCCCTTTCTCAACAAGTCAAGCTCTCCAATGGAAGAGGAGGAGGAGTTAGCCAAAATGGGAGATGGAGGACTTGCCATCCTGTGGTTACAATGCGAAGAAGATGATGATTTCAAGGAAGCAATGCAATTTCCAACACCTACATCAACTGAGGAGATCAAGAAAGTAACAATAACGGTGTTGATGTGATTGTCTCACAAGAGTCTTTGGGAAATTTTGATTGCTTGCATGATGTAGATGAACCCAATATTTCTTCTCATGCTAATTTGACTTGTCCATGTGATGATTTAATTGCAAACCATGTTGATCATGTGGAGTTAGTTAGACATGATGAAGTTTATTCTAGAATCGCACTTGCTCATTCATATGCTATATCATGTTTGATGAACCATTAATTTTGTCTAGTGCTATGATTAAGATTTCTAACATCACACTTTGAAATCTTTTAGTAGTACCTATGCCTATCAATATAAGTTTAATGTACTTGGTGAATATGGCATAGATGACATGTTTATTGTGTGTGGCATGTGTATCAGTTATAATGAAATTATGAAGTTAAAATTGCATATTTTAGATAGTCCATCTTATATGTCATCCCATGAACACATTGCCATGGAGAATGATAAGATTGCTACATGTGTTGCACGAGACATGATGACTGCTTGTTCTTTCCATAAGGGTAATTGTAACTATGTTAATGTCTTATATGTGTCATGTAATAAAAAAATGTCAAATTACTCCTTTGTTTGCAACAAATATGTTGACCACTTTTCTTTCCATAGATTTTGTTTTGCAACAATGGTTGTATACTTGAAAACGGGAAGGTTCCTAAAACTTTCATATACACCTTAGGAGAATTTGATTTAACAAATGTGAAACATGATCATATGAATTACTTGCACAATAAGAATAACATGATTAGAGGTGCCATGGATGTTAAGTTCGATGCATCATATTTTCCATGCACTTTTAATTTCAATAGTGTTGCGCACAACAAAGGTTATGTCATGATGGATAACGTGTACAATTACCATGCATTTATGTTATGCTTGCTATACATCTTTTTTGATAATGGTTATGTGTGAAAGAAGGGACATGACATGATGGATGACGTGTTCATCTACCATGCATACACATTGTTGTCTTGTCTAGTGTTGGTGTAGGTAACATCATGAACTTATCAACTGCTGAACAACATGAGTTGACCAAGAGAGCTATTTAAGTTTAAGCTTTCATGAAGTGTTCAAGCCTAACACCCCTAGACGATAAGGGCTATCAAGGAGAGCATGAATGAACTTCATTAAGGTGAATTCCTTCTTTTTAAACAATTGTAACATGAGCTTCAAGACTGGTTGCTCTTTGAGTGTTGTTTCTTCTTGATTGTCAGTTTGGTGTACCGCATGGAAGGAGGAGTACCAATATTAAGGGAGACGAAGGCAAAGGGATCGACGAAAGGACGCTTGGAGATCATCCCTCTTTGGATTTGAAAGAATGGAGTCAAGGTCGACTCCTTTTCAAGAAGGGGAGAAATAATGTGGACATCACATGGACCTTGCTCCTTGTAACACCCTGATTTCCAAAACACAAAAATTAAGGCCAATAAAAACTTTTTTGCTAATAATGCTGATTAAAATATACCAGATTAAAACTTTTATTCAAATCATGCTTCTGCACAACCCTAAAGTGAGACAACCAAAATCTCCCACCTCTGTCCCATTTCCTTAATATCTGCTTTGTCGAAATTCTGTCCGACAAGGTATTCAAACCTGCCTTACACCTTGTCTCCATACGCGGCTACTCGTCTTGCTTTCCCGCCACGAACACACCTTCGGCATCCCTTTCCCTTTTTGTCTAGCCGGTGTAACCTAGATCAACATCTACAGCTAAATACCCACACGGTACTTCTGCGAAATTGGAACATATACCCGTCACGAATCTTTTCTGAATGATGTAATCTTCTACCATCTACTCCACCATGTTCTATCGCGAGTATGTGTAAAAATATACTGCTTTTATGTATACGCACATATGCAAAACCCTAAGCCACTCCTTCCGAGCTACGGATCAAAACCCTAATTCTTCGTTCGGCTCTGCTACAATCTTATGCATATATACGGGAGTATTGGCAATACCTACTCAAACCCTAACCCACCATGACCTCCTACGATTATCCTAACCTCATTGCAAACCCATATATTCTCGCATCCACCCTACCACCTTTTCTCTCTCCTGGATATACCTCTAGTATACCCCATAAATGTTTTGGCAATCTCCTCAGCATGAAGGTTTAGCAATTCGTGAATCAACCTATTCCATCTGCCGGTGATTGTCTCTCCAACCTAACTAGGATATATATATGTGCATGTGCATGTTTCATGCGCAGGTGCATGTGCCCGCAGTGTATCCCTTGCCAGCCCGTGCACCGAGCAGTACCTATCATCTCTGTGCAGCACAGCTCCGCACTGTTCTACCAAGCACTAAGCTATTCTCTTTCCCTATCAACGCGCCATCAATGCTCAACTTGTCCTGTACACTTCTACTTGGCCATGCCACGCCACCTCTTCTGTGCTGAAACTTGGTGACAATTCCTACTGTTGCAACAGCAGCTGACCCACCCCTTTCATTACCTCATTCCTACCAGAGCTGCTCCCTTTACTCCCCACACCCGAACACGCTTAATGCTCCTCTAGTCTGTCCACCCATTTCCTACCGACCAAGCTCTCCGCAACTCTCAGTCCAACTCCCAATATCTCACTGCTCTTCCTCCCCCATATCTCCAATCTGAGCACCACCTCCCTCTCCCTCCTTATACCCTTCTCTCTTGCTGCACGACATCAACCAACAGGTTGCACTAGCCCGGGACATTTCTCCCCAATTTCCACAGCACAACTCCCTCTTGCCAACACGCCACCTTTGTTCCCATAGCAAGTAAAAGAGCACCCAAACCCCAATGCCAACTCTTCTCTGGACTTTTACAGCAGCAACACGCCACCAGCCTCCCTTTTTACCTCCTCCCCATTTAATTCTTGCTAGCTCCTACTTTCCATCTGTTCTGCCGCACGCCAAGCCACCTCCTCCCATCAACAGCACACGGCAGCCCAGCCCCATTTCTTTTCCCCAAAGCCGACAGCCCCTCTCCCTTGTGCAGCAACTCCTTTTCTCCTGCCATGCATGAGCTGCCCATGCGTCTCCACTCCACCTAAAGCCAACCCAACACTCAACCTCAAGGTCAACTCATTTCTAAACACGTCCAGCAGCACCCAATCACTCACACCTAGTCCATTTCTTCTCTCCTGGACTCCCTAACCGAGCCCCCTTCTTCCTCAAGCTGAGCCTGCCCCAAGCTCCCCACACCACCATTGCTCTTCCAGCCGAGCATCTCAAAGCAAGCCGAGCTTCCTGCTGCCCCAACTCGCGCAGGCTGAGGTTTTCCAAGTCTCTTCCCCACTGGTCCTCAAACCCGAGCTTCAGCTCTCCTCTCTAGCAGTTCACTCCCCTGCCGAGCAACTTTGTTACTTCACCAAGGCAGCCAAGCTCCCCATCTTCCCTTCCAAGCTTCCTAGCCCTTCCCCATTGCTTTTCCCCAAGCTCCTCAACAAGCTCAACTGCCACCCGAGCTGCTCCATCCCTCAAGCTCCACTCCCCAGGACTTCATTCCCAAGCTGCTCCATTCCCTTTTGTTTCCAGAGCAACTGAACTCCTTCCCTCAGCCCCTCTCCATTCTTCACCATTTTTCCTCCCAGCCGAGCTCCCACCTGCATTCCCCCTTGCTCCCCATTGCTCCTTCATCATGCCGCCGGGCCCCTGCTAGCTCCTTTTCCACCTAAGCCAAGTTGCCCCTCCTCCCCGATCTCCATTACTTTCCTCCCTCCGCGCCTAAGTCCGAGCACCAGCCGGAGACCAAGCTCCACTCCGGCCACCCTATACGGTTCCTCCTGCCTACCTCATCACCGCGCTTGCCGAAGTTGCCCCGAACCGCTGGCCTAATAGCCCGCCACTGCCACCTTCTCTACCGCGGCAGCACCGCTGCCACCTTCTCTGCCACGGCAGCGCTGCGGCAGCCTCTCCCACCGCGGCAACCACCTCCCTGCCGTGGCAACCCACGCTGCCACTTGCCTCCGCCGCGGCAGCCTTCCCCCACCGCGGCAACCACCTCCCTGCCGTGGCAACCCACGCTGCCACTTGCCTCCGCCGCGGCAGCCTTCCCCCACCGCGGCAGTACCGCGGCAGCCCCGCGCTGTTACTCTCCCCGCCGCGGTAGCAACGCGGCAGCCTCTCCGTCGCCGCGACAGCTTTTTCCCCCACCACGGCAAGCTATTCCTCACCGCGGCAGCTCCTCCCACCGCGGCAGCATTTTCCCACCGCGGCAACTCCTTTCCCCACCGCGGCAGCTCTTCCTCCCCTGCAGCAGCTCCTTTCCCCACTGCAACTCGCCTCACTGCGGCAACGCCTCACTCCAGCAGCTCCTCCTAGCCCGCGGCAGCACTCGGCCGTTGCCGCTGCCACGTTTCTTCTGCCGTAGCAAGCCCCTTCTGACGACTCCCTCTCTCTTCTCCCTTTTTGTTGCCGTGTTCTGCCTCTAGTCCAGGTGGGGAAAGGCACAGGCCAATGTCAGCTCCACTTTCTTTTTCCTAACCCCAACCGCATAGATCCACTGATCTCATAATTCAAAAAAATAAATAAATATTTGAACCACAACTTTAAACACGTTCAGACATATGCACATACCTCCACTAGATTCACCTCTTTAAACCATCTCAGAAACTGAAATTTATTTCAAATTGGAATATAGTTTGCGTATATATGTGCTATGTAGCCATAGTTATGCTAAGCATCTTATTAAAACCTATATAACGTGTGAGCACCAGTGAACCTTTAACTTGTAAACTATGTATATGTGGAGTCCATAAAATCTTATGAAACCCTGAATTGATCCACATGTACGCATAAATGTGAACATCCACAAACCCTAGGGTGCAGTATACAGGAAAGCAATATATGCGCCACAGACCTAATTGCAAAGTTCATCAATAAGTATAATCGAAATCTCATCACCTTCAACCCTCAACCCTAAGGACGATACCCTTGGTCATGAAGACCTAATACATCTTTCTAAGCTTTTAAGTGGTTCATAAATTATTAGCTATCCTAACCCACCATGAAGTTATAGTTCTGATGCTCTGGTTCTTTATTTGCTGTTGTTGAGCTTTCGCCCGCACCATCATTTATTCAATGTTCCTTGCGGCGTGTAGAAACGACATAGCGATACCGCAACAGAAGGAACTAAGACGTTGTCGTACCAAGTGCGAATCTCAGTCAAAGGCCAACATCTGCCAGGCAAGCTCTCCACCCTTGATCATGTTGAATCCCAAGTTTAAGAAATATATTTTGCTTTACGAAACATGCATGCTATGTTTTATACCCGTTATTTTATGTAGAGTAGTTATAGCCGATGCCTAGAAAACCCTAGCTCGACCCTGTATTCCTTGTCACCCTAAGGACTACATATCTCGGGAAAGATACCAGAAACCTAGGGTAGAGTATGTATGTATGCTTAGCCCTGCGGTAGAAAAATTAGGTTTTCAAAATAAAAAGTGAAATACCCCCATATTTCATGTGGCAAATGTTTGGAAACGGACCGTCGTGTCCGGAGAAGTATGGAGGTAGTATATCCATGGGTTGGGATATTTTACCGCAAAATTTTTTTCGTTAAAACCTGAAAAACAAAATGGAAGATTTTGATCCGGGTCGGAAATGAAGGGCGAAAGCAGGAAGCTTGTTAAAGTGCGAGGTAATGCCCGGCGTGGTTCTCGCTGCCCGTTTACGGGAGAGGTGTGGAGTCCCTCTCGGATCATCTAAGGACCGATTGTCACGCCTAGATTTTCCCGAACTTGATTACAAGCATATCATCGCATGTAGCTAGGACATTTACAATAGCCATAGACTCAATGCACCGAAACCCACACACACGCACCCCTGTCAAATAAAACCCTAATACCAAAAATACCCTAAAACGGCACACGCACCGTATACATCAGAGCACCCGCGGTACCTCACCACCAAGTAGCCCTAAGCCGAGACAGATAACCTACCAAGAGTTTCCATATCCCCTCCACCCCTTGCCGCACCCCGGAACCCTAGCTCCAGCGCCCGATTTCCCTTCGTCCTATTTAACTCATTTGTTGTCAAAACCCTTATCGCGAGATCTACCACCTCTCGGCTTATCCAAAAATTCCAAGATAAATTGAGAGACAACCTAACGATATCCTTAACTCAATTATAACATAAAATAGTGGTGTCCAATACAAAAATATTTACATACGAAATTAATAAACCTTAGGATTAAAATCAGCCTTCAACTGCAACCTTTTGAAATAAATTTCTAAAAATTCCCATAAAATTCCGCAATGATTCTCACATCTCCAGGAGTCCAGATATCTAAAAACATGAATGCCTCGTGTTAAAAAATCCTCCGCTACCGACACCGAGCACCTTCACCAAAAACGTTTCGGCACATGAAATCATAAATGAACCTCAGCCAACCCCTATCAAATGTCTCGTGCAGTATTTCACCAGCCTCACCAACTCAACCAAACCCCATAAATTTCCCTGGCAGCTCACGTCTCATCCCTCTCAATTGAATTTCTAGTCATGTCTGACATTGGCATGCAAGTCCCGCAAGAGAATCAGATTCCTTTTGGTGCCTAACCTTTCCTATTTGCTTGGACAAGTTTCCCTCAGTGCTAGTGACATGGTTAGACATAGCAGCCACGTCATTTCCTCCCCGTGGCATACCCATGCCACCCTTGTGCGTGCTCTGGCCACGCTCCAGACGTGCTCCAGTGCCGGTCCGGCCACCGTACCCGGGCAGCTCGCCGTCTCCACCACGCCACCAGCACACATCAGCTGTCCTTCTTCTTCCTATAGCCACAGCTCCGCCTTGGACAGCCCAGTCTCGTTCCATCACCGACGAGCAGCAGCACTGCTAGCTAACCGCACCGCCCTCTGGTTTCCCACGCTGCACGCCGCCTGGAACTCCGGCCGCCCTGCCACCTCACACCTCCGCTGTCCTATCCCCTCCCCTGTGGCAACAGCGCCACCCATCCCCTCCGGCAACGTCCATCACCAAGTCGAGTTGGAGCAATAGCCACCCAGCTCAGCTCACCGCTCCTCTCCTCTTCTCCGGCTATAAAATGAACTGCTCGAGCTTCTCCACTCCATTCCCAGGCCGCCCCGAGATCCTAGTCCAGTAGACCGAGCCAGAGCTTCTCTCCCCTCCTCATGAGTTCCTCTCCCTCTTTGATCTGGGGCACCGCCGCCTCGGGTGTGGCAAGAATCCCTGCAAGCCGAGCCCAAAATCCATATAATACACCCTAGCCCGAACCCCTTTTCTCTTCTAAATCGAGCCTCAGCTGAGAGCTCATCGAAAACCTTAACTCGCCGGCCTTCGACAACCCTAACCACCAACTGCTTCAACCGCCGCCGCCGAAATCGCCGCTCCCCTGTCTGAACAACCGACGTAGCCGGGTTCGCACCACCGGTAAGAAACGGCAGCAGGTAAACAGGCCTTAGTGGGTGAAGGCCGAACGGCCTGTTGGCCACGGTCTGACCTGGTCCCTCCCGCTAAGTGGCTGCGCCCCACTCCCTTTCCCGCCTCCTCAGTAAGAAAGCGCATTCTGTAGCTGCTGCAAAAAGCGTAAAGCTTTGGGATTCAGGTCCAGAACCGGTTCTCCCTAAATTTGACCGGTTCACCATAAATCCAACTGGTTTTCCAGCGACCATGACCGGTTCTGAAAACCTTAAAACAATTTTAACCTCTTAGTTTGAATGTATTTCCCAAAATTCAAATCTTCTACTGTTGGCAATGCAAGTTTAAAATAAAGTGATTCCTTTCTTTCTTAGGGTTTAAGTACATAAATTTATACCAAATTCTAAAGCCCCAAAATAAATATTTCCTCCCTGTTCGATATACCCAAAAGTATTTATAATGCACGATGACTCCGAAAGCAAATGATTTTGAATCTGCAATCTAAATTCATACCTTTTCCTCTAACCAATACACCGTCATTTTATGTGATATAGATGCATATACCCATTGTCTAAGTTATTTCTTGTGCCCCTAAACTTAAGCCCTAGAACCTCGGAACTTTATCACTAATTTAAACTCATATATACACCTTTCCCAGTTTTCGTCCGGGACTACCATTTAACTTAACAACTCCTCGGATGAAATGGAAATCGACCTTTCAAAACCCTAAACCCTAACTCAACCCTAATACCATTATTTTCTCTTGAGCATGCATATTGTTGAATTTTGTTGGAATTATTTATCTGCTCCTTATTTGTCGGTTTTCCCCGATGTGCAGTTAACGGAGTGACATACATACACCAGGAGGAACCGGATTCACCCCCACCTTCAGAGCAAGAATCAGAACTGCCAGGCAAGCATTCCCACTTTGATCATGTCGAATCCCATATGTGTGAAAATTAATTATTTTGTTTACGAACTTTGCATGCTATGTAATTATCAACGGTATTTTATGTAGATTTAGCTATACCCTATAGTTGCATATGACCTAGGTTTGAATACCCGACCCTCGTAACCTTAGGAATATTTAATCAGTTGTCCCACAACTGACAATATTATTAAGGCTATAGGCACTAGCCACGCTTAGCCCGCCGTAGACAAAAACTAAGTTTTGCTCCAGGTTTTGTAAAATTACAGTGGGATACGGGAAACAAAACCCTTGGGTAGCTCGTGCTATCCGAGGTGGTTTTTTTTGAAAGGAAAGTTGGTTAAAACCCCAAATAAAAGAGGAGATGATTTTGATTCGGGTGAGATTGATAAGAGATGTTCGGGGATGTAGAGCATCGGATGGAGCCATGTTCGTTCGAGACGACATGGGGTCGGAAAATGAAGCCTTGCTCGAATCAGTTAAGGACCGAGCCTAAGTGCCGCTAAACCGGTTCCCTACCGTACGTCCACATGTCCTTTATGGGAAGGACTTGGCTTAGTACCCCGGCAAGTATTAGGGTTTGGACCCGTGGGAAGTAGGAAGCATGTGCTAGGTGTTTAAAGTCCTAGAGATCCACCTACGCCGGGCGTTGGGTGATGATGCGACACAAAGGTGGGGAGTCCCATTTTTGGTCCGGGACGCAAAAATTGGGTCAACCACCTAGCGGGTCCAATTCTAGTATGGAAGCGGGCAAATGTCTCGTTGTAACCACCCTGCCAATACACTTCGTGTAGTGTATCCGTTAGCGCTCGGCAACAAGGGTGAATTTACATCTTGTGGGTAAAGCCGTACAACCTCTGCAGAGTGTTAAAAACTATTCGAATAGCCACGTCCTCGGTCATGGACATGAACTGGCAAGGCCACACACTGGTTAGACTAAGTTTTGTTTGTGAAAGCTTGGGAAAAGGGATTAAGGACGTGGGCATGACGTGTCCACAGAGTGCAATTTATGCTACGCGGCTGGTAACAAGGAATTGCTAGAAGAGGAGCCCAGTCGTGCTATCCGGGATAACACGGGCTGGGCATGGATGGGACTCGCTGTACTATCCAGAATAGTGCAAGCTGAGCGTTGGTAGAGAAGCTAGACATACTACCCGGGGTAGTATGGTCTGAGCTGTCTCGAGAATTGAAGGAAAAAGAGGTAACCGGGTCTACCTCAAGAGAAGTTCTTTTCGCTTTAATTTAAACAGTTTTACCAAACTGCTTTTGAATCTACTATTCTTGTATTTAAATTAAGAACTTACTTTTCCGCTCAACAACCAACTTAGGTTAGAGCTATTCCTCGATGTACTCCCCGCATGAAATATTGCCGTATACTCTCTCCTGTGGGGATAGCTTACGAGTACATTCAATGTACTCACCTGGCTTGTTGCTTTGGCCAAAAGAAGAAGAAGAATTCTGCTTCGATGAGGAAGATACCGACCTTGAGGGTTAGGGCGCTTCCCCAGTCAGTTGCCTGAGGGTTTGGCATATTGACGGGTCTATCTACGTAACTCTTATGTGTTTCCGCTGCAAGACTTTGAATTCGGCCAATAGGCCATGTTATGTTAAAGACTCTAATGGCTTGTATTGTAAAATATTCGGTAATGTATGACGACGTTATCAAGTTCTTGTGTGTGCCGGCTACTGATCCAGGGACCGGTACAGTAATCACAGGAGAGCATCCGGCATTAAAACCGGGGGCACCACACCGATCTTAAGTGCCGTTTGGCCAAGTCTTACTGTACGTCCACATGTCCTTTATGGGAAGGACTTGATCTAGTACCCGGCCTGAACTAGCATGAACCCCTAGGCAGTGAACAGTGTGCAGATGAGGTTGTAGCCTCTGCAGAGAAAAGTTCCCGCGGAAAAGCGATGGCTTGTTCGCCACAAAGTTGGAACACCAACCTCCTTGCAAGCGATGATACTAACTCAAGCTAGGTTTGGAACATGTCCTTCTGGCGGGTTCATGGCTGGGTCCACACCGGTGAAGAGTCTCGTTGTACTAATTCTGGTAGCATGCAGCGCGCAGTATGCCCAGGGTGAACTACATCATGTGGGTAAAGCCGTACCACCTCTGCAGAGGGTTAAAACTATTCGAATAGCCGTGTCCACGGTCAAGGACGAACTTGGTTGGGCCACACTAAAGTAGACTGGCTTTCAAAGTCAAAAATGGGTTATGGGTTTAAGGACGCGATCCGCCGTGTTCGTAGGATGATATGCAAATTTCCCGTTGTGTCGGGAAGAGTGAAGAAGGGATTTCCCCGTGGACTCGGGCAAACCCTAGTATCCCCATAGATACCGGGTGAGCTATGTCTCCCCGAGGAATCGGGCGATTACCGTGCTTTCGTTGATATTCCCGTATGTACCGGGTGAGCTATGTCTCCTTGAGGCATTGGGCGATTACTATGCTTTGCCGTTATAGCAGAAAGCACAGAGATGATCTCCCCGTTGTAACGGGAAGAGTGATACAAGCAGGTACCTTATCTCGTTGCGTCGAGATACTTTGCTAAAACTACTTTAATATCTATTTACATATTTCAAATGCAAACTTACTTTCCCACACAACATGAAACATAGGCTAGAGCCCCATTTTTATATACCCGTGCATGCTTATCTCTGTGATAATCTCCCTGGCAGAGAGTTTGCGAGTACATTCAATGTACTCACCTGGCTTGTTGATTTGGCCAGACAGAAGGGCGACCGTTCGAAAGCGACGACGGTATCCGCGATAACTAGGGCGAACCCCAGTCAGTTGCCTGTCGGGTATGGCATACTGATGGGCCACATCACTGCTCGATTTTCCGCTGCAAGTTTCTAGCCGTTGGGCTAAAGGTATAATTATTCGATCTTGAAGATCAGTCTTATATCAAAATCTAATAAGTGTGTGTATGACCTTGATATACAAGTTAACTTGTGTGTACCGGCTACTGATCATGGGAACGGTAGGATAAACACAAGGGTTTATCCGGCTTAAAAACCGGGTATGCCACACTCCTTCATCCCTCCTAGGTTGGGGAATCCACCTTAGACTTTACTCTTTTGGATTTGTATGGATATGTGTGTGCCTTCATGTGGAATTTGTAGCATTCATCAAAAGAGTTGTTGATTTGGTTCCAAGTCTTTAGAGGCTATCAAATTGGTGTGTGTTGTTTGGTTGGTATCTGTCTAGGCTTCTCTAGTTATCGTTCCTACTGTGAAGATCGGGAGCCCCTCCATATCATAGCGGAAGTTTAGGGAGCCTACTTCACAACCGCAGAGCTATTTATACTGAGCATCTTTGTCCTTGGCCTTGCCAAAACAAAATATCTCACTCTTATGAAGGTTTAGGTTGAGACCCGATAATTGCTCAAAAACACATAGTAAGAGCTTCATGTTCTTGGCCTCTTTGATGTACCCTTCAGAAGAATGGTATTATCAAGATGTTGGAGGACGGACACACCATTCTCCACCAGGTGAGGGACGACTCCCTCTATTCGACCATCCTCCTTTGCCCTAGCTATGAGGATGGCCAGCATGTTGGCGACGATATTAAACAAGAACCGGGACATTGGACCCCCTTGGTGTAGGCCCTTAAAAGTCTAAAAATAGTGACGCAAATCATCATTGACTTTAATATCGACACTACCACCTTTGACAAAGTAGTCCACCCAAGTACACCAATTGGGTGCAATCCTTTCATTCGTAGTGTTTGTTGGAGAAAGGTTCATTTTACCTTGTTGTATGTCTTCTCAAAGTCAATTTTAAAAATAGCTCCATCAATTTTCTTGCAGTGCATTTCAAGAATTGTTTTGACCCCTTCCATAATATACCTCCCTAGCATAGTTGTTGTTTGGATATGTTGGATGACACTCTGTGCTATTGCTGTAATCCGATTAGTTCTCACCTTAGTTAAAATTTTAAAGCTCTCACTTAGCAAACAAATCGGTCGGTACTGTTGTATCTGAGTGGCATCATCTTTGTTTGGGAGCAACGTGATGACCCCGAAGTTCATACTAAAAAGTGGCAACAATCCATAAACTTATGGTAAAACTCTGCTAGAAACCCATCCGGTCCAGGGGCCTTGTTGTGCTCCATTTGGAGCACCGCCTCACTAACCTCCTTTTCAGAGAAGACTGTTGTAAGGAGAGCATTCGATTGAAACTTGGGGGATATCACTCTGACCAAAGTCTATCATGGATATATGATTATCCACAGGTGGACCAAAATGGTATTCGTAATAGTTGGTAATGTAGTTCTTCACCTTAGCATCACCAACAATTACCTTCTTCTCGTGTTCAAGCTGAAAAATCTGTTTTTTTTAGTGTTTTCCATTGGGTACCAATTAGAAGTATGGAGTATTATTATCCCCTTTGTGGATGTGTTTCACTTTTGCACGTTGATACCACTTTGTTTCTTCCTCACATAGAACCTATGCAAGTGCTTCATTTGCCTATCGTTGGGTTGCCAAATCCTCATTAGATAATGGAGCCAACTCCGCTTTAATGTTGAACTGTCTCTCCTGCTGTTATTGTCGGATAGTGTAGTAGCCTTAGCTACTAAACAGTTATAAACCGTCTTCCCCGCCTTTATATGCTTGTCAAACACCATATTGTAAATGCTATCTACTTCTTTTGCATTCGCCATACATTTTCGTATGTATCATCAATTTTTATATTGGACTCATTATAATGATATGGAAATAAGCTAAAAAATATTGCCAATTTCACCAAAAGTTCATACTTAATACATAGTGGTATCCATGACTTTGAAAATACGTGTCTACCTTATCACCAAATTCTCAATTTATATCTTTGTCTCTCTAGGCTGGACCAAGTTGGCAAAAGAGCTGCAAACTATAATTATTATAGATTTTTCAAAAGTAATTATTACATATTCCGAAGTTCCCTAAAAAAAATTGTGGTGTCTAGTTTTTTTTTCAAGTTGTTATTAGTAAAGAACAAAAGAAAAACATCAGACCATTCATCTCTAATAGTCCCCGTAGGAATAGAGTAGCTTGTTTCCTTTCGATACAATCAAATCTCAGCTCTCCATCCACCACCGGTCAAATAAGCCGAACGATCTGAACCATCCCCCGAAAAGAAAAAATGAAAAGACGATCTGAACCATCAAAATCCATCTCGCGTTCCCTACCCAAGCTCCAATCCGACCCAATGTGGCTCTAAAATCTCCCCTACAGTCTACCACCGTTGTGCCCTAGGGCTGCCGCCGGCGCCGTGCTTTCAGCTTAGCGTCGCCGCCGACGCCTCCAACCCCACAACGCTTCCACTGTCGCGCACGTCGCCGCCATCGCCGTTCCCGTTCTACCTCATCGCGTCCTTGCTGTCTTGGACATTGGCTTTTGAGGTCTGAGCTTTTAGGTCATCCAGTTGATTACTCCACGAAATTTTGGGTGTGCCGGTGCACACCCGGCACACCATCTAGATCCGCCGCTGCGGCAGAGGGTGTGGTGTCAGGGGAGATGGATGATACCTTGGCTATCATAAGGAAGAAGCTGAAGAGGCTGAAGAAGGGCAAGGAGGGGGATGTTGTCGCTGTGGCTGGATACGGGGCCGAGGCTGATGTGTTGGCTGAACAAGAAGATCTGCAGGGTGGTATTGATATGACTGATGGTGTTGCTGACGAGAACAGCAATCTGGAGGGTGTGAGTGTAGTTATTGGGGATGGCTTGAAGGGTTCAGGTGATTTGGGATTGGAAGACTCATTGTCGGTGCTCTTTAGGAGAGCTGGCCGCAAGCCTCGACAGGTCCCTAGGAAGGACGAAGAAGGTTTGGAAGTTGCTGATTCACATGCCGAGGAAGGTCCTGACAAGGGATCTGGTTTGGCTTCAGATACGGCTGCAAAATGCAAAAAAAGGAGAAGGCGGCGCACAAAGGAAGAGATGAGAATTGCTGCTGCGAATTCGGGAAGTGCAATGGCCAATGATCGACTGCCCAGGAAGGCAAAGGCAAAGGCAAAGGCTAGTGATTCTAATAGACGCTCTAAGATTGGCGCTCATCAAGTTTTGGGAGAGTTGGCTTCTGATTCTTCCCCTGAATTGGAAAAGAAGTATGATGAGAAAGAAGAGGCTGCAGATGATGGTTTATGTCGTGGATCATTGAGAGAAACACTTCTACAAAATGTGGAATTCAGCAGAATACTGGAGGATGGATCTAAAAATTCATCCGATGGGGCCAGTCATCACTTTGAAGTTTCAGCTAGGACAAGCAATCGCCCTGGCTTGAAAGCTTGCTCAGGAGCGCTAGCTGAAAAAGCATCTCGCAATGCAGCAGATGCATCGTCTGATGGTGTTTCTGATGCACATGCATGTCCCGAAACGTTAGCAAGGGACAGAAATGATAATGCAGGTTGTTCTAAAGATAAGCTACCAACATCAACCATCAAAAGGAAAACTGAACCAAAAGTGCCCAAAAAACCTCTTAGACAAAAGGAGGAGTTATCTTCCATTGTTGGTGCACCTTGTCCAGTTGAGATAGCAGATAATGTTGTGTTGTCAAAGCAGCGATGTAAAAATGAGGTTCTTTTGGCAAGATCAACAACTATGCAGTCTAATTCCTTGTTGGCCACTGCAGCAGGTTGTATAGGTGACCTTAAATATGGCAATATTGAACCAAATCCAGCTGTGCCAACAGAAGAAAACATGGATCAGCCAATTGCTTTTGAGATTTGTGGGTCCTATGTGATCGCCAAAGACTCACGCTCTTCTCATAACATGACAGCACCTGCAAAAGAAATGGATATGGTTGACGTGGCAGCACCATCCGATCTTGAGGACATGGAGAATGCATCAAAGGTGAAACGTGTAACACGAAGTGCTAGAAAGCGCAAACACGGTGACATGGCATATGAAGGTGATGTCGACTGGGAAACTCTAATGCAAGAGCAGGGGCTGTTCTCGAACCCCTTAGCAGGTTTGGCAGATCAATCTGTGAAATCAAAAGATAAAATTAAAGCGTTGGATGTTTTCGAGAATGGAGGTGATGGCGGTGTTGCCGCGGTACGTGCTGGCCTAATGGCAAAGGCTGTTACTCCAATTGAAAAGATAAAGTTCAAGGACGTCTTGAAGCGCAAGGGTGGCCTTCAGGAGTACCTGGAGTGCAGGTATGTTAAATGCTCTTTTTTTTGTCCTGTAATGTTTGCTGCTTGCCCTAATTTCCTTCTATGACAGTAACTTAAATGCGCCATGCTTTGTGGGATTTACCATGCATCATGGGTTCTATTGACTATTTGTGTTTGCACTCCAGGAACATGATCCTAAGTCTCTGGAGCAAGGATGTCAAACATCTGTTGGGTCTTCCAGAGTGTGGTCTTTCTGATATTCCTGTTGAAGATGATTCACCACGTCAAACATTTATCCGTGATGTGTATATGTTCTTAGATCAAAATGTAAGTTACATTGCCTGTAGTATTGGTCAGGCTTCATGATATGCATTTTATTATTCCAAGTTAGATTTAATGCAATTCAGTAGTGAACTTTTGCTGGGCATTAGCTGCAGCTACGATACCTCCTTGAAGACTTGCTGAATAAGCTATTGAAATTTCCGAACATTTTACTATTTCCTTTTACCTTCATGCAGCTTTTAGATCTGCAGTTACTACTAACTTTTTTTGGTCTTGTTACATATTGTTGTTTTTAGCTAATATATATGTTATGGTTGATGCCAAAAGTGGTTGTATGCTAACACTCGATATTTCATTAATTTATAGGGTTACATAAATGCTGGAATTGCATCAGACAAGGTGATGAAGGGGCGTGAGACTCCTTGTTCTGAAATTGTGGAAGTATCAAAGCTAAATGAATTACGTGAAATGAAACCAGACAGCACTCACGGTGGCAATGTCTCTGTATCGCTCCAGGATAAAGATCCTGAGTATGGTACATGCATTGAATGTTGCAGAGGAATGGACGTTAAAAGTACTTTTGGACCTTTGACAGAAACATCAAAGGAAAATTATTGCCCTGACATTCCCTGTGATGCCCAAGAGTTGCCCCCTTGCTTAAAGTCTGAAGAACAGGCATTTGAAGAAAATAATTTAGATGTATCAGCTGAAGGCAGAGATGTGTCACTACCATCCATCAATATCAACTGTGGGTCATGTCTGGATAGTTCAATTGGAACTATTGAAGGCCGTTGTCTTCATCAACCAGAAGCAGCTGATATAGAACATTCTGGAAACAAAAGTGAAGTAAATCATAGAGTTGAATCTGGTGAGTTTTGCAAAAAGATAATCATTGTGGGAGCTGGTCCAGCAGGTTTAACTGCGGCGCGCCATTTGCGGCGCCAAGGTTTTGGTGTCACTGTTCTTGAGGCACGAGATAGGATCGGTGGGCGTGTTTATACTGATCGTACATCGCTTTCAGTTCCTGTGGATTTGGGTGCTAGCATTATTACGGGTGTGGAGGCTGATATAGCAACTGAAAGAAGGGCTGATCCATCCTCTTTGATTTGTACTCAGCTTGGTCTTGAACTGACAGTGTTAAATAGTGCTTGCCCTCTCTATGATGTAGTAACTGGCTGCAAGGTTCCTGATGATTTGGATGAAGATTTGGAATCTGAATACAATGGTCTTCTTGATGAGATGGCACAGCTTTTTGCACAAAATGGTGAAAGTGCAATGGGTTTATCCCTTGAGGATGGATTGGAATATGCTCTTAGGAAGAATCGTGCGGCTCAGTCTATCTCTTCTGTGGAACAGGATGATCAGTTAAGAAATATATCCAATACGGGAGGTGTAGACATTTCCAACAGTGCTTCAACAGAAAAGGAGATAGCTCATTGTGGAAAGGATGATACGATAGATGTTCTCAGCCCTATTGAAAGAAGAGTTATGAACTGGCATTTTGCACATCTAGAATACGGTTGTGCTGCAATGCTCAAATCCGTCTCTCTTCCATATTGGAACCAGGATGATGTATATGGAGGGTTCGGAGGAGCTCATTGCATGATTAAAGGTGGCTACATTGCTGTTCTAGAGAGCCTTGCAGAAGGACTTGATGTTCGGTTAAACCATGTTGTAACTGAAGTACTGTATGGATCTGAGGAATCAGATGCTAGTGGTAATAACAGGAAAATTGTCAAAGTTTCCAATTCAAATGGAAGTGAATTTGTGGCAGATGCTGTGTTGATCACTGTTCCTCTTGGTTGCTTGAAAGCACATGTCATTAAATTTTCTCCTTCCTTGCCGGACTGGAAGCTGTCTTCCATTGACAGGCTTGGATTTGGTGTTCTAAATAAAATAGTATTGGAGTTTCCCGACGTATTTTGGGATGATAATGTGGATTATTTTGGTGCAACTGCGGAAGAAACAGATTTGAGGGGACAATGCTTTATGTTTTGGAATCTCAAAAAGACAGTTGGGGCACCAGTTCTGATAGCTCTACTCGTTGGGAAGGCTGCTATAGATGGACAAAGTATCAATTCTGGTTCTCATGTTAGTAATGCTATGGTGGTTCTCCGTAAGCTCTTTAGGGATGCTTCTGTACCAGATCCAATCGCATCAGTTGTCACAAACTGGGGCCTCGATCCTTTTAGTAGAGGTGCTTACTCTTATGTCGCAGTAGGAGCATCAGGGCGAGATTATGACATTCTAGGAAGGCCAGTTGCAAACTGTTTATTTTTTGCTGGTGAAGCGACATGCAAAGAGCACCCAGATACTGTTGGTGGTGCAATTTTAAGTGGTCTTCGAGAAGCAGTTCGCATTATTGATTTGGTACACAGTGGTAAGGACTATGTGGCTGAGGTGGAAGCTCTACAAACTTACCAAATGCAGTCAGATAGTGAAAGGAATGAAGTTAGAGACATGTCGAATAGACTTGAAGCATGTGAACTTTCAACTGCTCTATGCAAAAACTCATCTGATGCATCATATCCAGTAGTTAGCAAGGAATCTTTACTGCAAGAAATGTTCTTCAGTGCACAAACTACATCAGGGCGCTTACATTTGGCTAAGGAATTACTGAAGCTTCCTCCAGATGTTCTTAAATCATTTGCTGGGTCTAAAGAAGGATTAACTACACTGAACTTTTGGATACTTGTAAGTTGATTCTCTAGTAAGCTCTATATCCATAACAGGATAAGGTTGCTTCCCTTATATTCAAGTCCTTTGCTTTTGCATACAACTTCTGGCAGGATTCGCTGGGGAAAAATGCTACTCAACTATTGCGGCATTGTGTGCGCTTGCTTCTGCTTGTTTCAACTGATCTGCTAGCTGTTCGCTTGTCTGGTATGTATCACTCCATATCCCTAGAGAATGCTTGTCTGTGTGTTTTTCTTTCTCGTTGCTTCCTTGCAAGGGTGAAAAGCCCAATCTGAGCTTGTTTTGATTAGGGGGATTTGTTACTCTAAAAATAATATCTGTTTATGCACCACCTTAGCTAAACAATTAAAAAGAAAAATTAGGAGCAAATGTCTGGCATTAACAAGAATATAACTTATTTATGTACTATAAGATTTGGGTAAGGTAAGGATGCTTGTCCAAACTGTGTGCTTTTGCAGCCTCATGACATGCCTTATTTTCTTTTATCTGAACTTCATGCAGGAATTGGGAGGACTGTAAAGGAAAAGGTCTGTGTGCATACAAGTCGAGATATACGTGCTATAGCTCGCCAGTTGGTCAGTGTGTGGATAGAAGTTTTCCGTAAAGAAAAGGCCAGCAACGGCGGACTCAAATTGCTGCGTCGAATGCCATCAGTTGAATCTAGTAAAACCAGGAGTAAGAATCTACAATCAGGAAGGCCTACTTTGCGTGTGCCAAATGAAGCTTTAGATAACCATAAAGGAGCTGCACAGCGTGTAAGGTCTGCTGGGAGCCATTCACCACACACAACAAGCAAGAAGCCTGAGAACAAGAGTGGTAAAATGGAAACTATAACGGCTACGAGGTCTGATGGCAGCTCGCTTCATTCCCAAAAGCAACATCATGATCCAGAACCTAAGGTGGATCATGGCATGGTTATGTCCGAGGAAGAAGCAGCTGCATTTGCTGCTGCCGAGGCTGCTCGAGCTGCTGCAATAGCAGCTGCGCAGGTCCGTGAGTAGCAGCTTTATTTTGATTTTGATTTTTCCATTTAGCCTGATTTTAATCCTTTTTCATCCTACATGAACCTCAATACATAAAGAAACTGAGAAAATTAAAAAAATTATATGCCCACATAATATCTTTCATAATATTAAAATTTATGTATGCCACTCTACTCCCCAATACAAAATATAGTTTGTATAATTATAGGCATTGTGCAAAACTAATGACATATTTTATGTTTCGCCCTTAATTATTGTACCCCTAAATTTATGACTAAGCACACACACAGAACTTTCTGCTTTTATTCCCAAGACATTAATGAAGGGATAGTTTGGTCATTTCCCTTTTTTAATTGAATTTATGACCACCTTAATTTGTATGCATGGTCAAAACATAACTTACGTTTTGTTGCAACAGTGGGAGTAGTTTTTATATGCTACTTTGACCGTTGGTATGTGTACAAATGACAAACACTCATCAGGAATGGAAAACTGAAGAGTTAGAATATTGAGACATGGAAATTTGAATTCTGAATTTTCGTATTTAAATAAAATCAACCAAATCTTTTGACTGAGAAAGATATGTTGGTCAATTTATAAATATATTAGGTGTTTGACGGTCAACAATTCTACATATGGTTTGAGACAGAATTTAGAGTGGCATATGCAAAATTTCCTCTTTCTGATGCTGCATCCAGAGGAAGCAAACTTTTTGTGTGGAATATAGTGAAATCCCCATTAAAATGGTAAGAGTTATAGGAATACAATAAGAAAAGGAAAGCCATTTTATTAATTATTGGTCTGTTGGCTATTGGTGTATATATTGTTTATACGTTCCATTTTGTGCAGGCATATGCATCTGTAGAGGCAGAGATAAGCGTGCCTCGTGAACTTCCAAAGATACCATCATTTCATACTTTTGTGATGCGTGATCATTATTTGGATGAATCTGATACAAGAAAGAAAGTGTTAAGTGACAACATTGGGAGACTTGAATGTATATCAGAAATCGATTCCAGGAATGGCAAAGCTAAGAACTCACCCGCTGAGCACGCCAATTGTGCTGATGTTGACAGCTCAAAAATGACCGTTGATAACTGTACGCAGAGGAGCTATTCAAACGAGAAAGCCTGCCTAATAGATATGAGGGATAATTCTGCAGATAGTGGAGCTGTAGACAGTCGGTTTACTAGGGCATGGGTTGATACTGATACAATCTGTATTGATGGTGTCAAAGATCCTCTAGCCATTGAAAGGTGGCAAACACAAGCAATGGAAGCAGATAAAGAATTCTATAGTCGGATACATATACCCGATGAAGAAGATTCAAATAGCCAAAAGCAGACCTGTAGGAGTTCTGCCTCACAGGTTGCAGAAAGCAAACCTGCATCAGAAGGACAGTCACGAGGGGTAGAGCATATAAGACAGGGGCTCATCAGTTTCATAGCCACACTGCTGATGCCTCTGTACAAAAGTAAAAAGATGGACAGGGAGGGGTACAAGATAATAATGCGGAAAGCTGTCACCAAGGTATCATATCCACCCTTTTGAACTAGTGTAGTTTCTTGAATATCAACTTGAATAATTAGCTCAACATACTTTTGTTACAATGTTATGGGTGTTGAACTGTTGATTTATGCATCAGAATGCTTATTTTCCTTGTAATACCATTTGTGTTGCTCTCTTCTGTTACTCTTATTTTCATCAGGCTTTTGCTATTTATTCAGGCAGAGTCCAGAGTGCATTAGGTCATGTAATGTAATTAAGGATATTGACTGGTATCTGCTTGTTGTGGTCTTAACAGATTATTGAGACATGCACAGAAGGAGAGAAGGTGATGACTGCTCATGAGTTTCTTGATTTTAAAAGGAAAACTAAGGTACAAGATCACTTCATACCAAAGTTTTACTCAAACACTACCTGACTGATGTTGCAAAGCTTTCTATCAAAGAGACATTATTCTGTTCTTGGTCTTCCCAGTGTCTTTTTGCTTCTGTTTCATGTGACCATTTTACGACTCAGATTAGTATTTTGTTCCTTCATAATAGTATGTTCTGAATAATTTGTTTATTTTAACTACAGAAATGTTGCTCTAGCTTCTTTATAAGTCTTAACTCTTAATTAATGGCTATATTACAAATAATGCAGATTCAATCCTTTGTGGATAAGTTGGTCGAGAGGCATTGGCATCTGGCTCCAGCTCCCAAGTCATAACATATACTATGCAGGAAGCTGTTACATGTGGGGGGAGCAAATTTCTCTCCACAGACCAAGCTGTCTTTCAGCAGGCATTGGCTCTGTATGAACTAAACTGAAGCAGACACGATTTCATTACCCTTGTGGGCAAAATCACCAGGTTGCCTATAACTCAGATCAGCAGGGTGACTGTCCGAAGACTATGAACCAGATCAGCACATTATTTTTTGTATTGAATTTGACATCATCGTGGCAATTGGCCTTTTGAGACAGTCGAATGTTAGACCTCTGTGCACTCGACAAGCATGGTGTGCATGCAGTAAGGTTGTATGCCGAGTTGAATTTTATGGCTTGACTGAAGTGGCATATGAAGATCTGGAATTCAGCATGGTCTCATATGCAATGAGGGCTCGTATGTATTACTGGACAGTAATTTAGGTCAGCTTAGTGGATAAATCCTCTTTTTTATTCAGATGTAACTTACATCAGAGTAGATCCCATTTTTTTCTCTGTTGTACAGACACTAGTTCTTATGTTGTTTCTGACAAACACCTAACTTAATAGTTGGTCATGTTAAACATACCGCAGTTTGGCAGAGATGGTTGGTATTTGCAGCCTTTTGTATATCCTCAGCTGCCTGTAATGAGCGTCATTTATGACTGCTGAGTGCTAAATGATAGCAAAAGAAGAAAATTTTGCTTTGCCTCCAAAACTGTCTCGTTACCTATGTTCCCGGCTCCCAGCTGGTTCTAGAGTTTTGCCTGAATTTGTACGTCATGGGAGACACAAGTCAGTACTAGAGTGCCATGATGTTCGGATATTTTTCCGGTAACCTTTCCTAGAGTGCAGCAGCGTGTTTCTTTCTTTGTACTATTGTGCAATGAGAGCTCCGATGGTAGACCGTAGACTTATTAGTTTCACCTTTTGGAAGATGTTTACTGTGGCGAGCAACAGGCTTCAGTTATTTCATGAGTTACTTTCATTTGGCTACTTGTTTGTTTATAAATAACGTTCTATCTGTGATTTTCCATGCCATACTTCAATCTCTTGACACTTTTGTGTATGTGCATGAGTGCATCTGATGATTACTTCACTCTTGCTACCTCTGCAGGGCAATAATAATATTTTCAGAGCCGGTACTTGGATCTCGTGTAGTCTTTCCCTTTGACTTGCTCCATTGTTCTGCAGGTTGATGGGACCTTTTTCATGTATGGATTTTACTACATTGCTGTGGTAGTTCCTGTCTTGTATATCACATGAAACTTGTGCAGTTGTGCTGCTTCACCGCGCAAGTGTTGTACAGTTTGCTATGCTTTTCCTGGACAGTAGCAGGGGAACGAGTCAGAAATGTCTTCAGGGCCTAATTTTAATCCGCTCCACAAGGATACCAGAGAGTTCAGGTATTTCTTTCGATTTTCAAATTTCAATACAAAGTAAATGCTAGCTCTTTCCATGTGTAGGGTACCTGTGCTTGTTTATTTTCCTTCTTATCTGCAAATTTACAATTCTGATCTAGATGTCATTGCAACCTTCTTTTTTTTTGCAGAAATTCAGCTCATATCTCGTCTTCTGCAGTGGTGATTCCTATCGGAAGTCCAAACGGTATGTTGTGTTCTTTGTTTTTTTGCTTGATGTGGGTCATTTGGGTAACGTTGTATTCTGACCTGAACCTGTGCCTTTTATCAGTAGTCGGTCATTTGGGTAACGTTGTATTCTGACCTGAACCTGTGCCTTTTATCAGTAGTCGGTACCTAGTTACTTCCGTTTGTGCGCCGTAATAAATGGTAATCACTGGGCTTATAATCAACCGCAATGACCTAATTTTTCTTTCCCTTTCCATGCATAAGCCAGAAGGCAAATCGATAGCTCTTTTAAGGATGCCTTGTAATCTTGCATTGAGAATGGGTGTTGCCATGTAGTATGGGTTCCTGAGCTGCTGCTGCGCTCCAGTCTCCCTTCCTAATGGCCATGTAAATCGGGCACAACACTATAACCAGCCCTGCTACTAAGGTTGCAGCAAGTGGCATCATGCATTGGGGTCCAAATTTTAATTGTTCACTACCGCTGTTCATTTGGTGCGTGTTCTTGTCTTGCTTCGCGCAGTTCTTTACTACGTGCCCCCAGCACCAGATCTGGTTTGTGGGGGGTGGGTAGGGGAGGATTAAAGGACTACTGCGAGTGGAGAGTACTTGTATTGAATGAGGAGATCTCATCAGGTCATCGTAGCACATTATAATAAATCATGCACCAGTCATTTCAACTGGCACGTCAGTTCTGGTCAAATACTGCTAGCTGTTATTGTTTGCTAAGAATTAGTGTAAGATAAGAACCAAACTAAGTGAACTGAAAACGGTTCCAGTTGCAGTTTTTGGACCATTCTTTGAGCAGGAGGGGAAGGGATACATGAACGGAAGTGATTAGTGAGTAATTCAAGCACTGCTGTTAGGTCTGATGCGTTCTGTTCTTCGGTCAACTATAAAATTGATCTATGGACGCACAGCAAGCTGTGGCCCTAGCTAGCTGGGGACGTTGCATGTTATTGTCTTGGAGAATCGATCAAACAGTTGAACGGTGGGTACTGCACTAAGGTGGAAGGACAGTGCCCACTGGACAGGGATTTGTTTTCGTTTTATGCCGTGAGCGTGTGGGCCTATCTATGCAAGCCATGAGACATGCAAACGCACCATTTATGGGGCAGCATCGTGATCACTGCAGAGCCACGGATGGGGCAAAGCATTGTGTGTGATATCGTGGCTTTGCTTTAAATCTTTGCGGGTGCGGTCTCGGCATGGGAACAAAGTGTGCGCGATCAAAGAATTTCTCTCTATTGATGTTCTTTGGTTCTTCGATTCTTTCTAAGGTATGGGATGGCAAGATGGAAGCATCGAACATGTAAGGAAACCTAGCCCAAGGTTGTTCAGTTTCACTATTTTGGTACTACTGAAACCCAGTATCTTTGTACTTGATCATGGTATTTTATAATTACTATAGTGCATTTTATCGAGAAAAAACAGAGACACAGAAGGGTAAGTCCACTTCAATCTCCAACAAATTGACCATATCGCATTATTTTCACAGGATTACAACCGAAACGACTCATCATTTATCATAATTATACACAGGACCAGGCAAGAATTTTTCTCAGCCTTCAATGTGAAAACTTGAGAAGGAAAAAGGAAAACAGAAAAAATAGAGGGTAAAAGTAATCAGGTAATTAATCTTCTTCACATTTCTCTCAAGCCCTTGCTTGCCCCTTGTGCTTCCTGCTGCATTCAGAAATGTGTTGTTCATTGCAGCCTTGCGGTCCTGTTCGTCTTTGAAGACCTGCCTTCTGTTAATCCAAGGTGCCCTTTTAACACCCTCTGTGCTTCATCCTACGTATCACTCCTGACGATAATGTCACCGTTTGGTGTTCCAGATCTCCTCCAGCTCCATGGCGAGCTCCTTCTGACGCCGGACGACGATGGTGACATGGTCCTTGCCGTTGATCACCTTGACGTTGGCGCGCGGGATCTTCGACTGCACCGCATAGCTGCATTCCACGGGGATGAGCTCGTCGTCGCTGCCGTGGTAGATGGTGACGCCGCAGGAGAGCTCGTCCCTGACGATCCCGAGGCACTTGTCGATCTTGCCGGCGCTGCCGCAGATGATGTTGTGGAGGGTGTGCCATGAGGCGATGTGGGTGTGGCAGAAGAAGCCGTCCATCAGGTACGTCCTGACCCTGCACGTTGGAGTGTGATTAGCTAAAGTTTTGTCAGTTCTAAAACAATCTCTTCTAACCATGTAAAAAGTATCTAAATATCAAGGGACTGACTGTACCACGATCAACTTTTCTTAAAGGACAAATCAACATGATTATGTAGCCATCGGATGGAAATCCAACTCTCCACGCCCACATTACATAATCCTCTTCCTCTTAACTAAGGGTCTATTTGGATCGCATGAATTAGAAAACGTAGAAATATAGAAAATATAAAAATGAGATGTCATGTACTATGGATTTCTACAAGGATTCAAAACAAGTTTTAAAAGTGATGCCTTTCGATAGTTCATAGGAAATAAACGCAATAAACGTACGAAGTTTGGAGGAATGAAGAGAGAGAGAGAGAGAATGCAATAAACTTCTCAAATAAAAAATAAAATGAAGTCAGAACTCGTGTTGGTTTTCCTATGGAAAGGCATAGGAATGTGTTTCGTACGAATTTGAGTACTTCAATTCTATGATCAAAAGAACCCTTATAGGAAAATTGTCTAAGTGGAATATAGGAAAATTCTCTAAGTGGAATTCTCCAAAATTCCTGAGAACCTAATCCGTACTCGCCTACCATGCCCACCCTTCCCTGTGAGTCCCCGCCTCGACGACAGGCTCTCCCCCTCCCCTCCCCTTTCCCCCCACGCCATTGTCGCCTGTTCCCCCGCCTCGCAATTGTCGCTTCTCGATGCAGCATTTGCCCTTCCCACCGCCCTCACTTTGACCCACATACCATCACCCACTGCCTTCGTATGGCTGAGGTCCGCATTGTTTCTGCTACTCTCTCCCTTGCTCATATGGGGTGGAGGGAAGGGGATGCCGAGCGGTGAACCCTGGACCCAAACCGTTCAGTGCCGTTGCCACGGATCCAAACTATCCGGTGTGCCGACGCAAGAGAGGAGATGAGAAATTGGATTGATTTTTCATTAAAAAAAAGTCAACTAGTCGATCCGATATTTAAAAAAATTATAATGAAACATACCCATCAGAATATATCAACACAACATTTTATCTGAACCACCGCCAAGCAGAACGCAAGGTGCATTAGGGATCGGGATAAGCAGATGAGCAAATCAGCCGAGTAGCCGCTACAGTTGATGGTCCATTCATCTATGCTTAGTCAGCAGTGGAACAGTAGATGGCCGCACATGTCGCTCCACCAAGTACCGTGGTTGACCAGGGTCCAACTCAGTTCATATGTCCCGTATTAACTCTCATAGATCACATCAGCATGCAGCTTTAATGCAGACGCACCCAAGCGGCATTCATAAATGCTGCTACTCCTACCTCTGCATCAGCTCGACGGAACTTGACTCCTATTGACCATGAAACCCCCTAGAGATTTGCTTACATTCCATTGGCTCATGCAAACACCCAATGGAAAAATGGCCAAGCATACAAGAAATGTTGTTGAGCCGGTTGCTGAGCTACTTCCCACCACCCAAATGCACAAAAAATTCTCAATGGAAGAAGGGAAATAATGGTTTACCTGTACAAGGTGAAGACCCGGAAGGCGAGCTCCCAGAGGCGGTGGTGCTTGCAGAGCACGATGCTGACGGTGCGGCTGAGGTGCTCGTACCAGCACGCCACCGACGCCCCGAACGCGATTGCCGGCCACACCCGCCGCGGTGCCACCGTCCTCAGCACGTACTGCGTCCCCATCTCTCCCATCGGCACCGGGAAGTACGGCTGCATGCACCACCGCGACCCAAAAACACGTCGGCCACACAGCGTCACAAAAAAGTGCAGAAACGTTAAGAGGAGGAGACGGCAAGTTTGCGCGTACGTACCGGCGCGACGAGGGTGAGGGACTTGACGGCGGCGGGGTACTTGACGGCGAGGGCGAGCGCGAGGATGGAGCCGAGGGAGTGCGCGACGATGTGGAACGACCCGACCTCGTACCGCTCGATGACGGAGCGCTCGATCATCTCCACGTGCTCCCGGAGCGTATACAGCGAGTCTGCCGGCTTGGGGCTGCGCCCGAACCCGAGGAGGTCCACGGCGAACAGCCGCCGCCGCGCGCGCGTTTCCCGGCTCACGTGCGGCAGCACCGTCTCCGTCCAGAACCCCGACGAGGAGATGAACCCGTGGATGAACAGCACGTCCTCCTCCGTCGCGCCGCCGTCTGCTTAGTTTCACGCGTACAAGCGGAGCAAGCAACGCGGTGAGTGAGAGAAGCAAATCTTGTTTCCCGTATAATGGTGGATGTGTTGCGTACCTTGGGGGCCCTCGACGTGGACGAAGAGGCGGTGGGCGTCGGCCGGGTTGCAGTTGGCGCAGTGGCAGTCGGACCACCGAGGCGTGGGGTACGGCTTGTGCTCGGCGTCGCCGACGCCGACCTTGCCCCGCAGGATCTGCACGATGGCAGAGTGCACGGTGACCGTGGTGGCCGCCGACGCCGACGCCGTCGTCGTCACCCTCACGTCGCTGCGATGGGCGGAGGAGGGCGACGACGACGCGGCGCCGGCGAGCACGGACGGGCGCGTGTAGAGCGTGTCGGAGATGTCTTCGAGGTGCAGCTTGGTGGACGACAGCATGCTGACCACCT
Organism: Stipa capillata; assembly: GCA_019208055.1. NCBI lineage: Eukaryota > Viridiplantae > Streptophyta > Magnoliopsida > Poales > Poaceae > Stipa > Stipa capillata. Next base: position 79,496 of record JAGXJF010004133.1, read on the forward strand.
TGGACCCGCCGCGCTCCGTCACGACGATCTTCCCCGACGCCGCGGCCGCCGACGACGAAGAAGACGACGAACAGTAGCACGGTCGCCACGCGCCCTCGAGCAAGTAGTCGGCCACCTTGTAGACGACGCAGAGCAGCACCTCGAGCGCGTCCAGCAGCATGAACACCACGAAGCTCACAGCCTCGTTCGCCGCACGGCCGGCAGTCGCCAATGCCGACCGCGCCGCGGCCATCTATCTTTAGACGTCGCTGCCGCTGCCGCGCCGGCGCCGAGGTCGAGCTAGCGAGCTAGGGGAAGCAGGAAGGACCGGAGCGTGGTGGTGATGGTGGTGGTAAAGCTAGGGAACAGTAGAAGAGCAGGCAGCTGAGCTGAACTGCGAGCCGGGTGAGGAGAGTCACGAGTGAGTGAATTGATGGGTGCATTAAAGCGCAGGGTTGGTGGTTGGTGAACCCCCTCAGGGCTAACACCACTGACACCGGCCAACTGATGCCGCGCCGGTTGGCCTTTGGGTTTGGACCGAGCAGCCCAAGAAAATCTCTGCACTTTTTCAGGGCAGTATATGCCATATTTATTGTGATTTCTAGTTCTTTTTCCCTAGAAATTGGAGGCCAGCCAAAGAGGTGGTGAAAGCACAGGCACACGATCGATTTTCTTTTTCTCAGCCATTGTTTGCATCGCCATTAGAAACATGTACTCTATGAGCGAGAGTCACGAGGTGCAAAGGAACGTTTGTGTGTGTCTCCTAGCGGACAGGACTCCTTGAAGACGAACGTTGGACAACAAAATATTCCCTTAACACTGCGGTGCTTCAAAGTTCCCAACTACAGCTGCTGTTTGTTTCACAGCAAACAAACGTACTCGTGCAAAACCTCTCGTGCAGCCACAGAATTTACAGTGCAAATCGTAGTTACTGCTGAAGACGAGCTGCCTTACAAATACACGATTTCTGGACACGACACAGGCACATGATTGCCTATAAATACTTGGACCTTTTCTGTCTTCCAGTATGAATACACACGTACGTTTGGCAGTGTATGTACGTGGTGGCGCATTTGCAGCGTACGTTCTACGTACTGGGATTGCAAGAAGAGGAATCCGGAGCTGCCCAGTAAATATGTACTCGAGCTAGGAACGGACTTGATCGACGACCCGACACATCTCGTCGGATTCTAGCACGTTCTTCCTAGCACTAGTCAGTGGTCCTGCATGATCCAATCTTTCGTACAAACTCCTCTGCTGCTCTGCACTTCTGCAGAGACTCAGTACTGAATACAGTATCATCGTTTCAGCTATCGAGTCATCGATCAACAATCTGGTCGTTTTTATGTAGTACATTAGCTGACTAAGAATAATGGGACCTGAAACTGTTGAAAAAAGCAGCTCCCAGTGCAGTGCAACTGTGCAAAGCACTAGATTCTATCCCTGCCTAAATCACATACGATTTACTGCATCTTTCTAATCCAGTATTGATACTACGCACCAAGCCTGTAAATCAATGACAATTCAGGCGTCACGAGCTAGAGAACTCCAACACGTCCCGAAACTTATCCGCTACGGCTAGCGTGCAGCCTGAATTAAGGGTAGAGTACCAACTGGTACGGCAACGCAAGCTCTGGCGTACGTAATTTGGTCGTTTAGGTGAGCTGAGCCGCGAGGAAAGCTGAGACGAGCAGCTCGTGTAGGTGAGCAGGTGCCGGAACCCAGAAGCCCAAGCATTGTATATCCACTGTATGTGACTATGTGGCAGTGTACAGCTCGAATTAGCAGCAGATTATTCCTGGATTTAGGTAAACGTTGCCTCTTTCCCCATGCAAAAGTTAGTACCAGAGTCACCGGTTGAAAGAGATGATGAAATGTTGGTGGCATGACCGTGCAGGAGATTTCAATTGCTATATGTGTGTAGGCTTTGCTTGTAGTGACATTCCGTTAGTTGCAGGATTTGGAAAAGATCTATGGGTGAAACGAGTCTGGAGATTTTTGCATGTGATTGTGATCGATCTATGCATGTGCATGTTGCGTGCAAGGAAGCAGATTTGGTTCTGATCTCGATTTGGCAGTTGACATATGCGCCGGGCTATATCCATCGAGTCAACGCTCCAAGGACCAATAGGTTTTTCTTTGGCAAGAGACCGGTCATGGTTAGCATTTTAATTCGGTTAAAATTTTCAACAAATATCAATTCGGTAAAATTTTGATCAACCAATTGGATGTAGGATTGGGACTAGGATGCAGATGTGAATGTTCGACCAGAAAAAAGATCTGATGTTAGCCCAGTCGAAATAAACGAGGAAATCAGAAGAAAGCCTTTTCAGCTGACTCGTTCCAATCCAAATAAACGAGGGAAAGGGTATCGCTGGGCCATCGGCGAACAAAACATCCTAGTAGACTGGGCCGTAATACGATTTCTAGTGAGATAGGCCGTGATCAGCGGAAGGCGGAGGATGCATTTATACATGCTTCGCCAAGGGCTGGGGAATGGAAAGGCCCAGATAGCCAGCCACTGTGCGTTGCCTCCCGAAACATTTCCGTGACAAGATCACAAGAGGTAGGCTACAGGAGGAGCAGAGGGGATCCACTAAAAAGGAAAGCAGAGGGGAACAACACAGTGCATGTACTAGGGAAATTCGTGATGGTCCATTAAAAAAAAAGAAATTTGTGGTGAGAAGGAACGAAATGCGAATCCAGCCCACGGCCTTCATGGTGTTTGAACCGGATGTTCAAGCGGCGTTACATCATGTGTAGGAGAACATCTCTCAAGGTCCGTTCAGATGTCAAAATTAAAATGGAAAAATAAAATTTAGCTATTAATTTTAATTCTATGAGAATTAGAATTGGAGATCGATTTCAATTCAAGTGTTTTGAATGGCAATACAATTGCATACTAGAATTAGTAGCTCTCAATTCCAAATTCCGTTTGATTCAACACTTTGAAGAATTATAACATATATAGATACACTCACGTACTTTCTTATGTATTGTTACATATTATAACATATAATAAAATATAAGTAATATACATTTGTACAATATAATACATCATGGTATAATATATGTATTACAATATATATGTATTATACTTATCTGTTACAAAATTAATATTGATGTTCTAATAGTATGGTTTACATTTTATATATTACATAATTCATACAAATCGTCTATAGTATTCAAGGTGCATTTTATTAGATGTATATATATGTAATTTAGTATATATAATATTTTTACCTATATTAAAAAATATTATTTGTAGTGTATGTATATAGTAATTGTACACATGATTCTTCTGTAATATGATATTGAATATTATATATATTATATATTTTATTATTCACTATAAATATATTATTTATTTGTATTTAGTACTATATTGCATATTGCAATATTGTGTACTAAATATACGCATATGCATGATATATTACAATAATAAATTTATAATATTACTTATATTTTTATACTTATTACCGTAATATAATAGTTATTTATTTATGTTATTACTATTTTATAATAATATAATATTTATGTACATACAAACATGTCTGTATGTATAGAAAAAGAGGCAGTGAGCTCATCTCTATCCAATTTAGACCTCCACCCTTCTAAATTGAGATGGACTCAATTTAGTTATCCACCAATTCACTTGGAATATAGTTCTAATTTTGCGTGCGACCAAACTACAGACATTCACTCAGCCCAATCACTACACCAGAAAAGACTTCTCTTACACAGTCTTCACTGACGGGCAGAAAATACCCGTCAGTGGTACTGCTCACCACTGACGGGCGAACAAGTAACCGTCAGTGGTTATTCCAGTAGACGATCTAAATTCAAAAGAAAAAACAATTACTGACGGGTATAAAACACTGCCCGTCAGTGAAGACTATATTTTTACTGACGGTAGGTATCACTGACGGGCCTAAAATACGGCCGTCAGTATAGAGTAATACATCACTGACGGGCCGTCATTTGGGCCCGTCAGTGATGTTTGGGCCCAATTTCACAACTTTGTATTTCTACCCGCCGCACTCCTCCCAACCCTAGCCCCTCCACAGAATACCGCCCCCATCTCCCCGCCGCCCCTCTCCCCGTCCCCCATCTCCTCATATCTCCCTCCCAATCCTAGCCCCTCCACAGAATACCGGCCCCGCCGCTCACTCCTCCTCCTCCTCCCTCGCCGCCCCATGCCACGCCGAAGCTCCCACCCCACGCCATGCCGAAGCTCCTGACCAGATCCGCTCGGGGAGGGCCAGATCCGTCGCACTCCTCAAGGACGCCCCATGCCTCCGCCGCCGGCGCCAAGACCCGCGCCAGGCCCTGCCGCACGCCCGGGTCCAGCGAGGCTCTGCTGCATGGCCAGGTCAAGACGCTCCTACAGAAGGTTGACGAGGAGCGGGAGCTGGAAGGCAATGGCGGAGATTGGCAAGCGTGATGCTAATCAGATGGTGAGGGGTGGATCGGCGCACGCGTCCAGAAACCCTAAACCGACGATGGCAGCTGTGGAAGGCGGTGACGTGCAGGTGCTGTCCCAGCGGGAGCAGGACATCCAGATGATGCTCGCCGCTGACGTCCACCTCGGCACCAAGAACTGTGACTTCCAGATGGAGCGCTACGTCTTCAAGTGTCTACTGATGGTACAGACCGAATCCTCTCATGAGCACCTACTCTTCTAGTGCGCGTCGTCTTAGAAATCATAGATCTGTAGGCGCAAGGCGGCTGCCTCTGAATCGACCAATGTTTATATCTTGTCAACATTCCCTGTGGTTGATTACCGATATGAAGCTTTTACCGATATGTTTTTACCGATATGAAGCTTGATTGACTTGAAATCATAGACCAATGTTTTTACCGATATGCATCTTAGTTTTTTCCCCCGTAGCAGAAGCTACTTCTTTTTACTGTCTTCAGAAGTTATCTACATTCCATTGCCAGGTATGCGCTAAAATCATCAATCATCTCTTTGCTGACATGGAAAAGCAAGCAAGTTCAAGTATTCTGACCACTAAAAGCAAGTTCATGTAATGCATCGTGGGTGGTAATTGATATGTGGTTTATTTTTTTAATCCCCAAAAAAGAATCACTGACGGGCATAAAATCTTGCCCGTCAGTGATGTTTGGGCTCTGCTGACCATCACGCGCCTGTCAGTGGAGACGGAACCCTCCACTGACATGCTCTTAGTGACGGGCGCTAAACCCGTCAGTGGAGGTGTTTAAGCGCCCGTCAGTAGACATGTGTTCTGAGGTAGTGAATTCTAATTCCTCAATTTGGTGCACCGGCGTGACAACAAAGCATGTAGATGTGTGTCTTTGTGTGCCCAATAGCCTGTTTGGAACACATGAGCTCTATATGAATTTTACAGAAATTTTACAGGAAATAGTTTCCTGCATGATTCACGTTTCAAACGACGTCTAAGGTTGAAGCTAGGCCTGACACGACTCATCCGACTAACCACCGCACAAAGTTTCGAGGCAAGAGGACAAGCGGTTTTTGATTATGACAGTCCAAATGGCCGTCATTGCCACACCTACGCTCCATTAAGTGGATGCAGTTGGCCACATCCGCGTCGCCTCTCTGGTGTTTCTAAGTTGTGTTAAAAAACTTCATTCCGTTCTAATGATGTATTCGACCTGATGTCTCAAGGCCCGGTGATCTCATGGATTTCTGTCGCTTTCCGTGGAATGTGAATTTGGCTCCAAATGAGTGTGCTAAAATGAAGCATTAGGTCACTACTAGTAGTCTAATGCTACTTGGGTGCGGTTCATTCTATTCGATCGATCCTGATATTGTCTTGTTCGATGTGTCATGATGTCCAATTTGATCAGTATGTGATGTAACTGCAACTTGCTTTAAAAATTAATTTGGAATGCTAACTATGCTTATCCACGAGTGTGAGTGATGTGTCAATAATGTCGGCTTGGCAATTTGTTCCTAGTGGATTCTTTTAACATATCTTTGTATTTTCTTTTGTCTTGATTATAACCCTGCATTCTTGCTCTCTTGTCATACATAGAGAGGTCAGTTAGAACTCTGAAATATTTCTTTGCTGGCACTATGTGGCAATTCAAGATTCGGCTCTCCAATTGCAGGGTTATGATGAATATCATGACCTAACATGAAAACCAAAGAGCGTGAAAAAAGAGAACTCATCGTGAGCAGTTTTTATAGTCCAATTCTCATCGAGGTCATACTGGATCTGATTTGCTCAGTAGGATATAAGGTAATCTTGGTGCGACGGTAGCGAGCTCTCGCAGGAGGCAGGGATTGCGGGCTTTGATATCTCCTCGTGAGTGCGTCAAGAGTGAGTGTTTTTGATGGTGCGTTTTTTGTAGCTCTTATTGCTTTGTTGACATGCAAACCCTTTAATTTTTGTTAGCTGAGTTCTCTTGTATTTGATTTTTGGCACGACTTTTCTGTAGTAAACTGAGCACCCCTTATTATTCTTTAGAGAAATATAGAGCTCTTAGAGCGGTCTAAAATTAAATAGTCTAATTCCTAAAGAAATAAAGAAGCAGTATCCTTATTCCCAGCTCTCGTTGGAGGAGATGATACGAGCTCACAAGGCTTGAAATCAGGTCTGTATTACAGTAGCACCTTACCAGTCGTTAATAACAAAAACGATGGCCAAAAGGGGGGCCACTAGAGGAGAAATAATGCAGACATGTACCATGCTCTTCAACTTATATCATGAAAAACAGGAAATTGATGGTTGTATGTTTATATGAGATTCCGTATAATGGAAAATAAGAAACAAAACATGTTTTCCATCTAAATATTCTAATGATTATACCAATTTAGTTCAATATATTGGTCATTAATTTATTATTAGGGTTTTTTTTATATAGAAGATGCATTAAAGAAAGTTACTACATTAAGGCGCAACATGGCTAAAGGCGAGGTATTTAGTAGGGCACAGGGCACAAAGTGGACTCCAGCAAACGGGCGACCCATGGAGACCGGAGCTGTTGTTTCATTTGTTTTCATTTCATTAGGTAATAAAGTGCTTAATAGTATTGCCCTCTTAGATTATATTTTCATGGCATTTTTTTATGCCAAGCTAGACTCTTGTTAAATGGTAGGACACCATTTGCTCTTTTTTATTTCTGCTTCAAATAGTTCTAATGCGTGGTTTCGTTAATAAGATCGGGAAGCACTCCCTTTTATCAAGAAAACAAGAAGGGAGAGAGGCTCCTTCGGCATTTTTTATGAAGTAGGCGAAATAGGTTGAAATGCATTCACGTAAGTCGGCTACAAGTGTCCATTGCACTTTCACACTGAACTATTGCTCGGCTCTCAGAGAAGCCACTAATAATAACAAGGGAAACTCCTCCCATCGGTAGTCCAATAGTAGCATTGGCTAGGACTGGTAGCCAGTCGACCATCATGAGCAATTCATCCAACGTTGTTCACCTGGTCTCTATAATCTCTCCTATTCAACTTCCCAACCATCACCAAACTTTAACCTCTTAGCCGCCATCAATCACGACGGGAGCATGTTGCTTGTCATCATCCTCCTTCATCATTAACCCGACGACTCCTCCACTCCCGGCTACCACGGCTAGATCTGTCATCACCCGATCTCGCCATGGCCAGATCAGGCAGTGACAGCAGCCGGGTAGGCCAGTTCTATGAGAAAGGACCTTGGGACGATGCATCTTTGACCGGCGGGAGCTCACGCCGGGTTAGGACCTTGGTGCGGCCATGTTTACAAGATTTGGGGGCAACGACCACTGGATACGTCGGATCCGACTGAGGTGACCACTATGGTTTGGCGGCAATGTCCTAGGTGCGTTGAGGGGCATGACACCCACCTCTGGGATGACGGGAGTAGCTCCCATGGATCCCCTGCCGTCTGGATTGGCGCTATCATCACCTCCCTTGCTATCGGGGCATGGGCATTTATATTGCCATCCTATAATTTTTTTTGTCGCCCGTAGAGGTGGATGATGTTACATATACATAGAGATTTTGTTTCTAGGTTCCTGTTGCAATTGTGCTTCGTTGTTGTTGCAATTCGAGTTATGAAATGTTGTAATTACATAAAACATTTATTTCCATGGTTGTTCGAAACATCATCGTACGGAATTTTTTTATCAGATATAAGAAAATGTTTCCATTACATGGCAAAATTGTTTCCATCTCATAGAAAAATTGTTCCCATAGCACGTAAAAATATTTCCATAGGTTAGAAGACATGTCTCCATTGCAGAAAAAGTTTCCATAGCATGAATAAAAGATGTTTCCATCACTTGAGAAAAATATATCGGTCGAATGAAAAAATGTTTCCATTGCAAAAAAATGTTGCATGGTGTGGAAAAGAATTATGAGTGATTTACAAGATTTATTAGTTGATAGCAAACCATGATTTACATGATTTTTTTCTAAAAATCTAGGATTTGTTTTCTTAAAAGCGATGCACGTTGTCTATTGTATGCAAGTCGTTGTTGGATTGGTTTTTATAGATTTGTTGCCAGGTATGAAAAAATGTTTACGTCACACAAAAATATGTTTTCATGATTGTATCAAGTGCCTCATCCAACCACACATATTAACCAATCTGTACGGTGAAAAACTAGTCTGATTCTTTGATAGTATTGTCTCCACCTAATATAACGGATAAAACTAAACCATGACATATTCGGGCAAATTGCTCAATAACCTACAAATATGACGTGGGTTAGAGAATAACATTTTCGATATGGGACCGACTGAAATATGGTCTACGGCCGGCCTTGTTCACCCTCGTATCTTATTTTCTTCTTTTTTAAATTAAGACCTCACTTGATTAGAACTTGAAATTACAACCTTGGTGAAGAGAAAGGGCAAAGATGAAATAGAAATTACAAAGCTGCCCTCACGCTTAGGACATGCGCAACAGTCTAAATAGATGTTTTGTCTATAGTTTCATCTCATATCGCTTATAGATAACTCTATAGATAACATGTACAATGATCTATCTGTAGGTAATCTATTTATAAATACGTACAATGATCTATCTATAGATAATGTATTTATAAGCTTCACCATTTATAAATATAAAAGAAAGACGATATGCATACAACAATTGGTATTACCCGACAAGCCACGAGCAGAAAATCAGTGGATTTACACACATGGCGCAGTTACACATCATTACAGTTATAATTGTCCCGGATAGCAAACTTCAACGTGTCCTCCTTGCTAATAAGTGTAATTTATATACACGCACAGTGATTTTCCTGACCTGACTTGACCTCCTCGTTGTCCCTTACCTCTGCTAAGCTCCCCGAAACTAAATCATCACCACAGCAGTAGCTAACACGTAAGCAGCAGTAGAATAACCAGGTTCTCTTCTCTGTCACAAACATGCACGGCCCATTCTCAAGTCGTTCCTCTCGTAAGTCGTACGTACATGATACATGTGCACAGTACATGCTTAACTAATTACCTCATGCAGACGCCTAGCAGATGGCACACGAGTTGGGGTTCTCCTCCATGCTCTGCACGACGTAGTGGGGAGTGTTCATGTACGGGTTGTGATACGCTCCGTACTGGTTCATGAGCTCGGCGACGAGCTGGTGTTCCGTGGGCGGCGGCTTCTTCTCGCTGTCCTTCTTGGCCTCGTCCTTGCCGTCTCCCTTGCCGTCCTTCTTGGCCTCTCCGTCGACCTTCTTGTCCCCCTCGCCTTCCTTCTTGGCGTCGGCGCCGTCCTTCTTGCCGTCCCCGTCCTTCTTCTCCCCCTCCTTCTCCGGCTCCTTGGCCGGACCGACCGAGTCGATGGACGCCGCCCACGTCTTGCGCAGCCTGCTCACCACGTCCACGGGGTCCACCATGCCGATCACCGTCATCTTGTGGGTCGCCATGTCCATGGACAGCGCGTCGATGCCTGCACGCAGAACAGAATACAACGGTAGCTTCCAGTTTAGCTTCTTCTCCGTGCATCATGAACAGATGAAGAAGAAGAAAATTGGGAGTGTTGTTCGTAGTCGTACCGATGAGCGCGGAGACGGCCTTCATGGCCTTCTGCTTGTCCTTGCCATCGTGCAAGTCCAGCTTCACCACAATTTTCTGCACCAAAATCAATTAAACATCGTATAAGAGGAGAAGAAAAATGGAGTTGTTCTTGGATTCTAAAGCAAGATCCTGACTAGATCAAGAACCCCATGCCCCTGGAAAGGTGACCGGCTTTGCTACATGTACGTACGACACAAAGAAATTATACCAGAATCCTAGCACGAACCTTCGACATGTCTCCAAAGTAGGATCACCACACACCGGCCAGTGGCTGAAGCAGTAAGAGTACCAGAAGGATGCTGCCGGTGGAGTGGATAGGACTATAGGAGGGAATAATGGGGTTAGAATGGCAAAAAACAGAGAAAAGCAATGGCGGAGAGAGCGGGTGAGATGCCAGGAGAAGCTGTAAATAAAGGTTGTAGCGACCGGCTGGGAGTGTCACGTAACAGCGAGGGAAAAGGAAGTGGCGGGGGTAAGTAGGTGAAGGCCAAATAGCTGTTCTCTTCCTCGTCCTCTTCCTCCCAATTGGGGTATGTGTGTCCTACCTTTGCATGTGCGATATAATTGTTCCAAACCTCCAATAGACATAAGCAATCAGGACGTGAACTTTGAAGTTTTATCATGGTTAAGCCGATTTAAAGGAAACTGCGGTGGGTTTTCAAAAGCACTTATTATTTGTTTCTCATTTTGGATGTTGCGGTTAGCTGAAAGTATCTTGCATTTGATTAGTAAATATTCTCTGTATAATTAGTTGAGCACATGTAGTTTAGCGGTCACAAACTGGCCCTAGTTCGATAAGCTGACCCTCGACCGGCAATACGTGCAAACTTTTGTCGGTCTTTATCCCTTTTTTTAGATACCCCGTCCTTTTTCTTTTTCTTTGTGAACTATTAAGAACATTTTATTGATCAGAAATACATTACAAAGTGAAATGTGAAAAGATTCACGCTAAGAGACGGAAGAGTAGCCTTAACAGGATTATGTGGCATGATTTCCGGAGGTGAGGTGCGGACGAGGGATTGGCTGCCTAATTAGTTTGCAAATTTATGCGTTGTTCCGATCCGGCCTCGTCCGGGCCCAGCAGAAGGCCAATCGAGTAGTCCACGTCCATCCGTTGCACAAACGCAGCCGTGCACCGTCACCATTCGATACTGCTGCATGCAATTTGTTCTGTACCGGGGAGTTCAGGATTCCTGTTGTCCCTGCATCCACTGGCACGATCGATGTCACGTAAACACGGAACACTGGACCTAGATATATAGCTTAGGTTCATAGATGATGTACGTTCTGATAATTGGCCGAGAGGCGGCCGGCGGTCGTCGTGTTTCCGGCGAAGTCCTACCCGGCCCCGGCCTGACCAACGAACGGTACGTGGATTCCGCGCCCGCTCGATCGATCGTTGGCTGTACACTTCGCATCGTTCTGTTGCGCCTCCGTAGGTTCGGTTTCGAGTTTTTGTTTGTGTCTCTTGCATCCGTATGCGCCGGGGAATTGTCCTCTCAGCTTGTACGTACATGCGTGCACGTTTGCGCGATTGCTTCAGGTGGTGAAGGACGAATTTATCCAGGAATTCATCGGGCCTGGACCAGATTTTGACAAGAGAAAGAGAGAGAGTGACTCACTGTTTATGGGTAGTAGTACTTTTAATGTAATGAGTTGTCGGAAAAACAATTTATGGGTAGTAGTACTTTTAACCAACTTAATGTAATGAGTTGTCGGAAAAACAATGTTTTGACATAATCACCGCGGTCTTGCAGGATCACATCAACACGGACGCCACTACTTATCCAAAGCATGAACCTATCTCCATCTGAAAGATGCCCACGGGACTGGCTAATGATTGCTTAATGAGTACGCGAGCCTCTCACCACCACAGGGCCCCTGCTCACCACCTTCTGGCCTTCTGGGCGTGCATCGTTTTCGTCGTCGAATACGCGGACGATCGAGACGAGACTGTTCTCTTTGAAGGCAAACTTTTTCTTTTTGAAGGCAAAATCGAGACGAGACTGTTGTCATGTTGAGCTAAGGCAAGAAGATGTACGACGAGGATAAATCCAACAGTCAAAGACTCGAAGTCTCCAAGTGATTGGAAGTAGAATGTCTCCACGCTTGACGAGATGGTGAGAGTGCAGTGTTCCGCTTCTGCACTTCTTCATGTAGGAAGATACTACAATTTGATGGGGATAGCTAGGAACAAAGTATTTGTCCTTTTGGGGAAAATAAAGGAGAAACCCTTTTTTTTTGCGAGAAGAAATTGACATAACCAGGAAAAATGAAAGGGAGTGATGAACGTTCCTTTTCTATTTGGCTCCAGAACATTCTAAAGAATGGGAAAAGTCCCGTTTGGAATGTGAGATCCTTCACATGTCGAGACGTACATGCGTATGCGCGCGAGATATAAAAGAAGAGTAGCAAGAAGCCCGTGGGTGTTTTTATTGAATTGAAGCGCTGCTTAATATATCCATAAAATTCACCTCAGAAAGAGAAGCATCTACAAAACGGAATTAAGTTTTTTTTAGAGCAACAGATACGATCTGAATTTATTTATTAAGACACTATAATAAATCGAAAAAACTGAAACAAAAACGAATAATAAAGACTTGTGATAAAAATCAAAGTCACATCAAGGTCTTTCGAAATCGTCATCTTTAACTCTGTCTTTCGCATCTCAGCATTCCTTCATGAAGAAAAAATAGAAAACCAAATCTATACAAGTTGGACTAACCTTAAAGGTTTTAAAAAGCCGTACGAGCTATTGACCCCGATAAGACCGTTGAACGCACAATGACCGGAGACACATTCCTCATAAGACAGGTTGTTGAATCGCTATTTCATCACCGAATCACTAAGGAAGAAGACCAAGAGCACGAAACGACGAAACTGGAGAAGAGAAAAAAAAATAAACTTTAGCTCCACCAACGCCTCCACCACTGTCAAGTTAGGCTGAGACACTAGAAGGAATTCATCAGATCAGGAGTCGCCAATCCACGGGACCAAAAAATCGTCGACTTCCTGGCATTGGCCATGAGGGACACACTAGGATGAGGATGTGTCGGGGCCCAGACTCACACCTGACTTAGGGAATGATGCATCGTCAAAGACCGAGAAACCACATAGCAAGGGCATATGTTTACATCATACGCATCCACTTCTATGTGTTCTGACACCAAACCAACGCAGCATACAAACTCCACTTGTCCGCCTGGTCGTATATCTCACTATTGGTCCAGCCGGCCAGAAACAGACATCATTTGATAAGTCAAAGATAATTTCAAACACCGTATAGAGCATTGATGCCCATCTCTTGCGTCGATCACCATATCCTCTTAGAAGAGCCTGACGTCCTTGTCCGCACCTAATCTAGTCAGCCGAAGCACGAACTAGTGGGTCACCCAAAGGCCCGACACAAACGTCTACACCTTGCCTAGCCGGCAATCACATCTCGACTAGTGGGTCGCTCGACTAAGGTAGGATACGACTGACTTCACGAGAGATCGACTCCGATTCTCTATCTTTACCCCCATACACCAACTCATACATGCATTGTGTATGGAGGGATGTGGCAACAACTTGAGAACCACAACACAAACTCTAAAAAGAGATTTACAGGAATAGTAAACACATCCCTTACACATGGGCAACTTAGGTAATTACACACAAGGGATCTGGAAGGTCACAAGTACCGAGCAAGTTAAACAACTGAAGCATAAACAAAACAAAAACCCGACGGTCTGGGAGACCATCACTAAAACCACAGAACACCCACAAGATTTTTTAGCTGACTTGTAAACAAAGCAACTAGAAAACATGACACTTATCTACACCAAGTTCACCTGCAGGAATTGAATTCCCCGTGAGTACTTTCGTACTCGCAAGATGCTATGCTTATTCCAATTAACTTAAACATGGCATGAAATGTTAGATAACCTCACATATATTTCATCTCAGGTTAAACATAACATGGTATTGACGGGGAATAAATATCGTGTCAATTAACATGATTCAAAGTAATTAATCATCAGATGCTATTAAATGTTCATCAATGACATAAGAAAAAACAACAGGATATTAGCCACAGATTCACAAGAATCAAGTTTAATTTGAGCATCAACATTCATTTTCTATGAGAAGCATCAAATGATCATTCAAACCAAGTTTAGACCAGTTATCGTCATCCAAAATTTTATCCCGATGCAGGGCTTCGGCTACCCACATAATGTTACATTTCAATCAAGGAGATATTGGTCGTTCGATAGCCCCACTGAGTGCCCCAGGGTTCTTTACATGGGGGTTGCAAAGTGAAGGATTGAGATGACGGCCTAGAGAGAGTGAATAGGCCGCTATAAATTTTTAATCAAAGTCTTGCTTTTAGTAAAACGACTGCGGAATTAAATGAACTCTAATGCAAACTTGTGAAATATAATTCTAGGTAGTGCTAGCAATACTAAGAATTATGCTAAGTAGATAATAAGCTTGCAAAGATGTAACGGGATTGAAGAAATTAAACCAAATTAAAGAGATACAATGATGTTGTTCCGAAGTTCAAATCCTTGAGGGGATTTTACGTCTCTGTTGAGGGGCTCGGTTGCACTTGAGCCGGGTCTTTTTCAACTCTTTTCCTCTCGAGGTTGCACAAAGCACTCCTCAGTTTTTCTGTGGTATTTCTTCCTTTTCGGAGGTGAAATCCGGCCTTCACAAACTTTCCAGGGCTCACCACACAAGTTGGGATTTCGTGAACGACTCCTAACCGTCTAGGAGTCCTCAACCTTAGCACTCAACTCTCTCTCTCTCTCTCTCTAACAAATCACTTTCTCAAAATGGGGAACTTTGCTTGGAGAAAGGGAGAAGCTTATGCTTTTTGGTGATGGCAGGAAACAAGTGAGCAAGAAGTCTAAGAGCTGTTGAAGAGTTGAAATGAGTGGAAAGGTGAGAGGGAGTATAAATACTCCCCCCTCACAAACTAGTCATTGGCCTCTTTTTAGCCTACATCGGAACTCCCAATACCTAGATTGGGACTTCCGAACTTCAAATGCCAACAACTACAAAACACACTTCAAACAAACAACCTGGGAAAAACAATTGATTAGAACTTCCGATCATAGGATCAAAATTTCCGATACCTTAACAGAGCAGGCAGAAAAGAGCCAAACTGGAACTTCGGGTAGGTCAAAACTTCTGATACACAGATCAGAACTTCTAATCACTTAGGTCTGAAGAGACCGCGAGTCCAATCTTTGAAGAAACCGGCAGTTCTGATACAGATCGGAGCTTCCAATAAAACCGTCAGAATATCTGATTGGACTTGGCCAAAAACTACACAAACTAGAGCTGCCTAGCATAGACCGGAACTTCTGATCCAAGAATCGAAACTTTCGGTCGACTTCACACCACTGACCCGAGAGATCAAAATATAGGAAAATTGGAGGTTCCGACCTAGGAATTGGAACATCCGATTAGACTTGAGAAAAACTATTCTGGGCAAAGGTTAAGAGACCTAGAAACCTCTCTCTTTAAAAAGGCAAAGATTGAAACTAAGCATTTAGTTCATCTTCAAGTTTCTAGGTTGCACCCCTCTTCATAGTACGACGATCCTATACTCAAATATGGATAAAATACATGCTTTTCTTTGGACAATTATTTGCCGTCTCCTCTTCTCATTTTTAGGGGTCGTCAGCAACATAAATTTCTTGCTTAGTGGAACCTTCACCTGTTCACATACTCAATGAACTCATTAGTTCCCTAATCGTTTGTTGTTAATCATCAAAACCTACATGGGGGGCCTATGTGAACGAGGTCCACCTGGCCGCACCCGTGGTCTTCTCACGACTAGGACTCCACGGTTAAAGGTAGAGCCATGTTGGATCACCGTTGTGACCTCCAAAATAAATCCCGACATAAGGCTCGGTAACCCCAACAATGTCATAGCCCATCCAACTAGTCACGCTACCTAGTCACTCACTCACTTAATTAGGGGGTTCCAGTTGAATTAGTATCAATTAAATTTTCAAAGACTACTAGCAAAATCAACTTTCAATCCTATTCATGCTAATGAAACTCACCGTGAGCATGGATCCATCATAACAAGCAAGGAAACAAGACACAACCATTCAACATCCAACCACAGAATAAATTAATTGGAATTTCCAACAAGCTGCATACTTGCCTAAAGCTTGGTGAAGACGCATAACATATCCAAGTTCAACCACAAGGGAAATTCAAAGACCCGAACAACGGATAGAAGCAATGCAACCTCAAGGAGAGAGAAAAATGAATCTAAGGAACTATTTTAAATAAAGATGTATGAATGCAACTACGATGAATTAAATTAGAGTATGAAATCAACCTAAGAATGTCATGATTAGTTCCACATTTTTGGTTTAGTTTTATTTGGATATAAATTGAATAATGAATAAATTTAAGATATGGGTGAAAATATGATATGTAGTATGCAAACTAAGGAAGAAAAGGCAGCTTTATAAATTAAGGATGAAGCTTATTTAGCTAATGCATCATGTTAAACTTCAGATTGGCAGGTAAATTATTTTAGGGTATCCGTGAGGTACGTGTGATAGTCTTAAAGTATCGGTTATGGTTTTATAAGTTCTGATAAAGGTTATCGTTATAAGATGGAATTTAAGATTCAATACTTTTCATATAAGTGACATGCATGACTTCTACCCTAAGATAACATGGCTAACGATACCACTCGGTTCTCCGAGGGTCTTTGACACGCATGCAACAATTCTTATATGGGTCCATGATTTAATTTTATCATTAACATGATCATTTCAATTAGTTAAAGTCGCATCTTTTAATTAAGGGAAAACTGGACAGTCGGACAATTTTGGCTATTACTCACAAACGATTTACCGGAAGTAGGCAAATAGGTACTTCAAACAAAGCTTCTAATATCGGCTACTATTCTCTTTTAGGGACCAGCACATGATAAGCAGCGGAATATTCCCGAATCATGCCCGGATGATTTCAGCCTAACACAACCTACGCTCGAGATACCTAAAAAAAAACCTACGCTCGAGAATTCTGAATTCATGCGATTTGCTGCATCCATTGCCTTCTCATGGCATTCCACGTATATAGGAGCAGTAGGGGGGTTACCCTTGTAACGTGGGCACGAATACATCGATCATGGGGAGGTCGAGGTTGTGGATCGGCTTGAGGTGACGTCATCTTCTTCTTTTCTTCTTCCTTCGCCTCCGTAGCCGGCATCATCTTCTCTTCTTCTCATCCTTCCACCTTATGTTCATCTTCTTCATCCTAGGGCAGCACCACGACCATGCGTAGCATGGTGGCATGCTTGTGGTGGTGGTAGTGGCCTGGAGAGCAGCAGCAGCACGGCAGGAGGATGGCGGTGGCACTGGTGATAGCGGCCACTGTAGGGTTATGGGTAGGCTACGGTAGCATAATTCAAAATTTTCTACCACATAATCAAGGAACTACTGCAAGTTATAGATCACGAGGTTACCACTCGACACGTAGACCCATAGCAGTAGTAGAGTTGATGTTGCGCATCAGTGCAGAGTAGTCGTACTACCTCCTCCTCCTTGCGGTTCGAGCGGATCATCCTAGCACTGAAGCAATAATGCCGCTAAGGTATCCATGTGTATGGGACCAGAACCACCGAGAAGGAAGTGCTAGCTTCTCACCAATTCAGCAGAGGGAGGAAAAACCAATCTGTAGATCCAATCTACAGAAGAGGAGGCAGAGCTCACGAAGAACTCCACCAAAACTAAGGAGGAGAGGAGAAACGGGACTGCCCTAGGGGAGATCCCAGGGTGGCCCAAAACCTAGGAGGTGGGACGGCTTGGGGTTGAGGTGTGTCCCCCTAGGCCCCTCCCCTTCCTTTATATAGGGGCAACTAGGGACCCCTCCTCTTTCCACAAGCAAGGTGGGACTAAACTATGAGGAAACACCGTAATGGGCCTAGGCCCATTAAGGCCCATTAGGGGAGGAAGACCCATTTGCACCCTCTATAACCATTGTGCCTCCTCTCCTCTTTCTCTATTTTCCTTTGGATCAAATCTGTTTCCGATTTTGGTCCTTAAAGCGTGTGACCCTATCAGTTCATATATATATTTGACATGGTTAATACTCCTATTAGACCAATGATCGATAGCGGTCCCTAGCAGAACATGCCAACCCTAAATATACATAAAGATCACATTGGGCGAACCTTTACAATGTCTAGTCATATAGATTTCATTTTGCCTCACGATATCGGTCAAACTCAAGGCGAGCAAGTGTCATCCTTGTTTGGATAGCTCGACTACTCTTTCTCGATTCTATGACTTAGAGTCCCCGAACATGGTTAACTCTTTAACCATAGCATGGTCATGCATTTTCAGATCCAAACACTCGAGATGCCTAGAGATATATTTCTCCTGTTGTGTGGAGGGGCAAATCTCATCTTGATCAATTATGCCTTGTAGCATGCTTCATTACAAACCTGAAAGCCACCTTTATAACTACCTAGTTACGGAATAGCGTTTGGCAATCCCTAAGTAAGTCATCCCACATCTCAAGAATATGCAACGATCTCAAGTCTAAGGATATAGCATACATATTGTATATGAGACCAACTGATGACATGAAGAAACAGACGTTCCCGCAGTGTCTCATGGTGGGTCGATCCAACCCCATGTTCTCTAACATGTGTCCATATTATTGGTTTGATATCTCCATATCTATGACCTGCGAAACATGGTCATCAACCAATACATATGCTAGTTTATACATATGTGTCCTCATATGTTTATCGACCAGGGATCCTTTTAGAATAATTATCATATAGATAAATATAGAGTTTCACAGACAAATCACATACTTGTCAATCCACATTAATGATATTGTTCAAGGACATCATAGTGATAAATCATGAATATAAGGAAATACAATCATCTCTATGATTGCCTCTAGGGCATATTTCCAACAGTCACGGCAACGGCACTGGAAGCAGCTGCAGCACAAAACGGACCGGCCAGAGGGGAGACAGTGGAAGAAAGCCCTAGGAGCGACGTGGCTTGCCGGAGGTTGATGGGTGGAGGTGGCGGCGGCAGTGGCACACCGGCCACTGTCATGGGCGGTGGCGAGGCAGGGGACGGCGGAGAGAAGCAGCAAGCCGGAGAATGGGCTAGGAGGTGGAGGGCCGTCGCGGCAATGGACTGGCCGACAGCGGCACGCACGGGCCGGTGACAACCAGTCTCATCGCAGCGGCTCGGTAGTGATGCGAACCGCTGGGGTCCTGATCTTCACGTCGTAGGATTCTAGATAACTAGCCCGTGAAGCCTGATGAATGACACCGTCAACCACCGTCTTGATTACGGCAGCCTATGACACTCGATTCACCCAACAACACGCTTCGGCCCTTGTCTACTCGCTAACGTGGAGCAAACACAGGCAATCGCAAAGCAACCGGAAGAACAACGGAGAAGCAAATCTCAGATAACTTCCTTTCCTTTAGGTGGTGGAATTCTCTCACGCACAAGGAACAAAAGTTCTATTTTGGAATATTCAAACTCTGTCTATTACATATGGAGGTACCCTTCTATTTATAGGAGTTTTAGGCTGGTGCTACAGTACATCAGTGCTATAGTACGGCTACAAAAATCCAAATTGGATTTTACTGCCTTAGCCAACATGTTACTAAGAAATATCTTCATAGACCAATTTTTTATGCCTCTTTGTATTGATCAACATGTAGCTAGTTATGTCCATATCTCTTATTCTTCTTGGTCTCCTCCTTTCCCTTCAATGATTCTTCTCCATTGAACCTAAGTAGACAAACCGTTGAAGCATTAGGTAGTAGCCAATTCTCATCATGGTTGAAATATTCTTTAAGGAGAAGATTCACCTGTTGAGCGATTTGTCGAGTCCTTGCTCGTGTCATTGGTCCTTTCGAAGTTTCTTCACTTGATGAGGATGGGGGTAGGTCATTGTTAAGGCCATTCTCATCATCCTCCCCCTCTTTGAAAGGAGTCGTCCTCGACTCAGTTTCTTCTGGACCAAAGAAAGGAGATAAGTCTGAAACATTAAATGTGGTACTTACCCCATAGTCATCTTCAAGAATTTCAATCTTATAAGCATTGTCATTCACTTTGGCAAGCACTTTAAATGGTCCTTCTCCTTTCGGCATCAATTTTGATTTACGCTTTTTAGGAAAGCGTTCTTTGCGCAGAAGCACCCAAACCAAATCTCCAGGCTCAAAAAGCATTTTCTTTCTGTGCTTATTAGCTTTTACTGCGAAGTATTGTGCCTTCTTCTCGATTGCTTCTTTTGTTTTTAGGTGGATTTTTTTGACATGTTTAGCACGCTCAGATGCTTGTATGTTGGCATGTTCTTCAAATGGCAATGGCAGCAAGTCTAGTGGAGTGATAGGTTTGAAACCATACACTACTTCAAATGGACAAAATTGAGTAGTAGAGTGTATCGCCTTGTTATATGCAACCTCCACATGCAGTAGAGACTCTTCCCATTCCTTGAGGTTCTTCTTGATTATTGTCCTCAACAAGGTTGATAAAGCTCTGTTTACTACTTCGGTTTGGCCATCAGTTTGTGGGTGACAAGTTGTTGAGAATAACAGCTTTGTCCCAAGCTTGGCCCACAAAGTCTTCCAGAAGTAGCTCATAAATTTGACGTCGCGGTCAGAGACGATTGTCCTTGGAACTCCATGCAGTCTAATGATCTCCCTAAAAAATAGATCAGCTACATGCGAAGCATCATCGTTTTTATGACATGGTATAAAATGTGCCATTTTAGAAAACCTATCAACTACCACAAATACAAAATCTCTCCCCCTCTTGGTACTTGGTAATCCTAGAACAAAATCCATACTAATATCTTCCCAAGGGGTATTAGGAACTGGAAGAGGTGTATAATCCATAAGGGTTTAGTTTGGACTTAGCTTTGTGGCAAGTGAGGCATCTTTGCACGAACCGTTGAACGTCTCTTCGCATCCTTGGCCAATAGAAATGATCAGCTAGAATCTTATGTGTTTTGGCGATGCCAAAGTGTCCCATTAATCCTTCTGCATGAGATTCTTGCAACAAAAGCAAGCGAACAGACGACTCGGGAACACAAAGTTTGTTAGTGTAAAACAAAAATTCATCATGCACATGATACTTCTCCCATCCTTTCCCCTCTCGGCAATGAGAGTATGGTTCTAAGAATTCTTTGTTAGTAGCATATAATTCTTTTAAACTTTCTAACCCTGGGACAGTAACTTCAAATTGAGTTAGAAGTGCATGTCGTCGGGACAATGCATCAGCAACAATGTTATCTTTCCCTTTCTTGTGCTTAAGAACATATGGGAAGCTCTCAATGGACTCAACCCATTTGGCATGTCTCCTGTTCAGTTTATTTTGGCCTTTTAAATATTTCAATGCTTCATGATCAGAATGGATAACAAATTCTTTAGGCCAAAGGTAATGCTGCCATGTTTCAAGTACTCGTATCAATGCATATAACTCTTTATCGTACACAGGATAATTCAATTGTGCCGCGTTCAGTTGCTCAATGAAGTATGCAATTGGCTTTCCTTCTTGCATAAGAACGCCTCCAATACCTATTCCACTAGCATCGCATTCAATCTCAAAAGTTTTACTAAAATCAGGTAATGCAAGTAAAGGTGCTTCAGTTAACCACTTCTTTAATT
Source organism: Stipa capillata (assembly GCA_019208055.1). NCBI lineage: Eukaryota > Viridiplantae > Streptophyta > Magnoliopsida > Poales > Poaceae > Stipa > Stipa capillata. Next base: position 101,146 of record JAGXJF010004133.1, read on the forward strand.
CTTGAAAAAGCTTTTTCTTATGAATCACCCCACTTAAAAGGAACTCGCTTTTTAGTTAGTGCATTTAATGGAGCAGCAATTGTACCAAAGTCTTTAACAAAGCGGCGATAAAAACTAGCTAGTCCATGAAAACTTCTTACTTGGCTAACATTTAGAGGAGTAGGCTAGTTTTAATGGCTTCTATTTTTGACTCATCTACCTCAACTCCTTGACTTGAAACAACAAATGATGGGATTCGTAGCATAGAAAACAAAAATTTTCCTACGAGATGCAAACGAAAACCTAGATCCAATCTAGAAAACCAAGATCCAATCTAGAAGAAGCTTGCAACGAGAGACAGATCATATCTACATACCCTCGACGAACACGTCAACGCAGCGGAGAATTTGACCGTTGTCGATGAAGCCCGCAGCCTCCCGCAGCTAGGTTATACCTCCCAGCCGCGAGAGGGATCTCCTCGTGTTCCAATCCGATCAAGCACCGCAACGAGCGGCACCTCCGAGATGTGCACACGTACGGCTCGAAGACGTCACCTCCTTCTTGATCCAGCAAGGCGGGAGATGAGGTAGATGAGATCAACTCCAGTAGCACGACGGCATGGTGGTGGAGGTGGTGGGGTTTCTCCGCGGACAGGGCTTCGCCAAGCGCTGCGCACGAGAGAGAGGAGATGGGAGAGAGGGAGGCGGCGGCTGGGATGGATCTACCCGGAGGGCTGCCCCTCCCCTCCTTTATATAGAGGAGGAAACTTGGAGGAGGAATAGTACCCGTGAACAGTACACGCGTGAACAGTACGCGCGTGAACAGTACCCTCCCCCAAGTAAAGCCTCCCCTTTCGATCTTATCTCCTATTTTTAAGGGATTTGATCTTATCCCTTGGAGGGTTACTGTTCACGCGATACTATTCACGTGTGTACTGTTCATGCAGTACCCTTGGTCCATGTGGACCCCTCCGGGATAAGTGGGCCCCACCCGGGGACCCCCGGAACCTTCTAAAACCTTCCCGGTACGATACCGGAAAAATCCCGAACTTTTCTGGAACCCTAAAAATACTTTCCCATATATGAATCTTTATCTCCGCCATCCGAGCTCCTCGTGACGTCCTGGATCCCATCCGAGACTCCGAACAAAATTTCGGTCTCACCATATTAATATCTCATTTTATATCCCTAGCGTCAACGAACCTTAAGTGTGTGACCCTACAGGTTCGGGAATATGTGGACATGATCGAGACACCTCTCCGATCAATAATCAATAGCGGGACCTGGATGTCCATAATGACTCCCACGTATTCAACGAAGATCTTTATCGGTTCGAACCACGATGTCGAATATTCCATTCCCTTTGTCTCGCGATATTTTACTTGCCCGAGATTCGATCGTCGGTATCACCATACCTAGTTCAATCTCGTTACCGGCAAGTACTCTTTACTCGTTCCGTAATGCCACATCCTCTGTGACCAACTCTTTAGTCACGTGCTTGCAAGCGATACAGAATGTGCTTTACCGAGTGGGCCCAGAGTATATCTCTCTGTCACATGGATGGACAAATCCCACTCTCGATACATGCAACCCAACAAGTACTTTCCGAAATACCTGAAAGACACCTTTATGATCACCCTGTTACGGCGTGACGGTTGATGCCCCCAAAGCATTCTTCCGGTACCAGGGAGCGGCATTATCTCATGGTCTAAGGATCGGAACATTTAACAATGGAAAGCTATGCAATATGAACTTTGTGACGTGATCGAATTGCCTAACTTAATTTGGGTCTGTCCATCATGTCATTCTCCTAATGACATGACCCCGTTATTAACCGACATCACATGTCCATGATTAGGAAACCTTAACCATCATTTAATCAACGAGCTAGCCAGATAGAGGCATTGCTAGGGACACGGTGTTGTTTATAAAACCACACATGTATTATGTTTCCGGTTAATACAATTATAGCATGGAGTATAAACATTTATCATGAACAAGAAATATGATAATAACAATTTATTATTGCCTCTAGGGCATATTTCCAACAGTCTCCCACTTGCACTAGAGTCAATAATCTAGTCAATAAGTAAGCACTTAACACCTATGGCATTCCGGTGTTATTCATATGCTTTGCATGTGGTAAACTTTATCAATGGATCTGACATGTTCAGGTCCATGTATTTGCAAATCTTTTGCGTCTCCACGCATCACTCATTCTCGAATGAGTTGGCATTGTATATGTTTGGTCACTTGGTGGGACCTTAATTCCTCGTCCTGAATTATGTTGCCACCATTGTCGCACAATAGAGCTTCATAGTACTGGCTCACTTGGAACTACACCAAGTTCGATAACGAACTTCTTGACTCAAACATCCTCCTTTGTCGTTGTTAAAACAACGATATACTCAGCCTTCGTTTGTGGAATCCATCAAAATGTTTAACTTTGGAATTCATCCAAATCCAGCATGGAACCTCCTTCCAGCCCATTGTGCCACCTTTTATTAAACACATAGCCTAATTGAGATAAATTGTTTGTATCTGTAACAAAACTAGCACCGATGTAACACCTTACAATGGACCGTTTGTCACCTCTGCATACAAAACATATCCTTAGTTCTTCCAAAGTACTTAAGGATATTCATAGTATTGTTCAAAGATCAACATGTGATCATTCTGGTATATGCCCGTAACACTCAGAGCATACGACATATCTGGTTTGTGTGCATAGCATGGCGTACATGATTACAAAAAAAAATGCTCATGCGTTTAGCTCATCAAGTGTTTGTAAAACACTGAGTCTTGCATCAACCTCTTCCATGCGACAAGAACCCTTTCTTGGCGTTTCCATACTGAACCAACTCAATATCTCATCTATGCACCTTGGCTTAACCATATTCGGTGCCTCAATCTATCTCCATAGATTTTGATGCCCAATATGCTGTTTAGCCTAAGTCTTTCATCAAAATCTAATTTTAATGAAATCTCAACCGTATCAAGAAAAGACACATAATTTCCAATCAACTATATGTCGTCTACATAAAGTATTAGAAATATGTCTTAGCGCTCCCACTTACTTTCTTGTAAATATACAAGCATCTTCACCGTCCCTGATGAAACCAAACTCTTTTGACAATTTCATCAAGTGAAAATTCCAACTCCGTGATGCTTGCTTCAGTCCTCAAATAGAACGCTGAAGTTTGCATACCCTTTCTAGCATTCTCTGGATCGACAAAACCCTTGGTTGTATCTCACATACATCCTCGGTTAGCTTCCTGTTAAGGAACTTAGTTTTGACATCCAGCTGCCATATCTCTTAATTGAAATATGCAGTGATTGCTAGAATAATCCTTACAGACTTAAGTATCGCTACGGGAGATCCAATCTCATCGTAGTCAACTATTTGAACTTAGTCGAAAACACTTTGCGATAAGTCGAGCCTTTTAATGGATGGACACATCCACGTCTGTCTATTTTATAGATCCATTTACGTCCGATAGGCTTCATGCCTTCCGGAGAGTCTACCAAGTTCCAAACTTGATTTTCGCACATGGACTCTATCACGGAATTTATGGCGTCCAGCCATTCAGCGGAGTCAGGGCCCATCATTTGCTTCCTTGTAAGTTGCAGATCCATCGTTGTCACAACAACAATACTTCATCCTCAAACCACACGCTGGTTTAGTACAAAGTCTGCTTAACCTACGCGGTTCAGCTGCAATCTCGACCGAAGTCTCTACAACACATGTGGTGGCTTCCATTTCAGTCATAATAGGAAACTCCAGAACAACTTCCGGTGTTGCGCTACTCTGACCTAATGACAAAGATTCTCCAATCTTGCCGAGCTGCACTGTCCTCCCACTCACCTTTTCGCAAGAAACACTTTCTCGTGAAATCCACCTTTTGTGACAAACACTTTTGTCTTCAGTTCGGTGATAGGAGAAATACCCAAAAGTTTCTTTGGGATAACCTTTGAAGAATCTTTAATCCGATTTTGGTTGTAAACACTTTACATATGCTATGCATACCAAAATTTAAGAAAAGACAATTTGGGTTCCTACCCATGCCATAACTCATATGGTGTCATTTCAACGGATTATGATGGCACTCTATTCAGTGTAAAAGCGGTAGTCTCTTAAAGCATAATCCGCAAAAATATAACGGCAGTTTTATTTAATTACATCATCGATCTAACCATGTCTAACAAGGTTTGATTACATCTCTCGGACACTCCATCACTCTATAGCGTTCCGGGATGCGCAAGTTGTGGAACAATTCCATAACTCTTCAGATGTTCGCTAAACTCGTAACTCAAATATTCTCCTCTACAATCCAATCATAGACATTTGATTTTCTCGTTACGATGATTTTCTACTTCACGCTGAATTTTGAACCTTTTCAAATATTTCATACTTCTTTCTCATCAAATAGATATATCCATATATATCCACTCAAATCATCGGTGAAAGTTTATGAAGTAGAGGAATCCACCATACACGGCTACACATATCGTACTTCATACATCATTATGTATAATTTCCAAAAAGTTAGTCGTCCGTTCAACTTTGGCCTATAAACGGATTTTTAGTCATCTTCCTTCCAGACAAGATTTGCAAGTGTCAAATGATTTAAAATCACATGACTCCAAAAATCCATCAACATGGAGTTTCTTCATGCATCTCTTTCCAATATGACTTAAACACAGGTGTCACAAATAAGTGAAATTCAAATCATTAGCCTCGCGGCGTTTTAGCGTCAGTGTTATGGATGTTGGTATTACCATCAAGATTTAAATGATCCATCCATTATGGAGCATGGCCATAATTTGAACAACCATTGTTCTCATAAAGCCGAAACAAAATAACAATTACTAAGCACTTATAATCAATCTCAAAGGCTCGAAAGGATGCAGACGGTGAACATAATAAACCCTTTTATTTAGTTCCCAATGTGCATCACTACCACATCTTTTGCTAGTCTTTTAGGCCATTGTAGTTCTTGTATCGTGTTGCATTGTATGGCACTCATACCAACCGATCTAGTATCACATACCCAAGAATTACATTGTTTACTAGCAAAGAATACATCTACAACATGTATATCATCTATATACCTGAGCTGGACTTTTCCAGTCTTTTCTTTTCCTGCCAAATATTTTTCAGATCCTCTTTCAGCGTCCCCTCTCCTTTTAGAAGAATCTATCAACATCAACAATGGCACCAGTCACATTGGCACATAGTCTTAGGATTTTAGTCAAGTACTAGCACCCTTAGACTTGCACTTTGAAATTGATCACCATCATCACATGATTGGCGTTCTTTCGGATTCCACTTTTAGCTATCTTTAAGTATGGTAAATAAATTACCCATACACTTTATCCATCCCATCATAACATTTTATGATGAAGCTACTATAGCTCGTAGGGAAGTATGCGAGAATAATTTCAGTGCCAAACTATTTAGAAATCAAGACGCCTAGCGTCTTCAATCTTTGCATATACTCATACAATATGAGCACACGCTTTCTCACTAGATTATACTCAGTCATCTTGCAGCAAAACAAGGTTTTAGATATCACATATCTGTTACTCCTTGCTCACTTCTGAAACAATCCTTTCAGCTCCTAGATTATCTCATAATCTCCTCAATTCTCAAAACAATTTTGTAGATCAAGTTTCACGGAGACAAACATGACTTTAGACACTAAATTGGAATCATTGCTCTTGGATTAATACAACTTATTAAATCACATGGAGCTAGGTCAGGTTACCGAAAGTTTGCAATAGGACTTTATCTTAACTTGGCACTAATATGGTACCATTCCGTATCATTACTACCAGATCAATTCAGTTTTTCTATCTCAATTAACAAGCTAAGTGTAAGGTAGATAACGGATGCCAATGACTACTACGAACTATGCAAATTCACTTTGATTAGTTGTTCATGATAATAAACTCCCACTAAATTCAACATCCCTCATAGTTGTTTTAGTGGTACATGATCCAAATCCACTACACCAAGTCCGATCATCATGTGAGATGCTGTAGTTTCAATGGTGAACATCAACATGTTGATCATATCGTCCATATGACTCATGTTTAACCTTTCGGTTCGCTGTGTTCCGAGGCCATGTCTGTACATGCTAGGCTCGTCAAGACAACCCCAGTATTCTGCATGTGCTCCGAGGTCATGTCTGTACATGCTAAGCTCGTCGAGACACCCGTCGTATGTGAACGTAGAGTCTATCACACCCGATCATCACGTGGTGCTTCGAAACGGTGAACTTTCACGACGGTGCATACTAAGGGAGAACACGAACATGATATTACTTTGTGAGGGATCATCTTATAATGCTACCGTCGTCATACAAGCAAAATAAGAAGCATAAAAAGGATAAACATCACATGCATAGATAATGTGACATGGTATAGCCTTTTTCTTCTTGTGCCTTTGATCTCCATCTCTAAAGCACCGGCATGATCTCCATCACCACCAGCATGGCGCCTAGGTCCTTGGGCGCCGCACATGATTGTCACCACCACGCGCTGCAACTACAACTATTGCTAACCATAGCGATAAAGTAATGCAATTACATGGCGTTTGGAGTTGACACGCAGGTCATACAAAAATATTAAAGACAACCATATGGCTCCTGCCAGTTGCCGTACTCATCGACATGCAAGCCGTGAAATATTACAAAACATGATCATCTCATACATCACATATATCACATCACATCTTTGGCTATACCACATCACATGCCCCTGCAAAAACAAGTTAGACGCCTCTACTTATTGTTTGCAAGTTTTACGTGGCTTCTAGGGGCTGCATACAAGAACCGTTCTTTACCTACGCAAAGCCACAACGTGGATTCAAGTATTGCTATTAACTTCTTCAAGCCTCCCGTTGCAATTTAGATCTCACTATAGCAAGAGAGACAGACACCCGCCAGCTGCTTATGCAATACAAGTTGCATGTTGATCGCAGAACCGGTCTCATGTGCGAGGACATGTAAAGTTGGTCCGGGCCGCTTCATCTTACTATCCCGCAAGATCCAAAGTGCACGAAAAGAGGTAGCAACAAGAGAATCAACGCCCACAATCCAATCGTGTTCTACTCGTACAAAGCATCTACGCATAGATCTAGCTCTGATACCACTGATGGGATTCGTAGCATAGAAAACAAAAATTTTCCTACGAGATGCAAACGAAAACCTAGATCCAATCTAGAAAACCAAGATCCAATCTAGAAGAAGCTTGCAACGAGAGACAGATCATATCTACATACCCTCGACGAACACGTCAACGCAGCGGAGAATTTGACCGTTGTCGATGAAGCCCGCAGCCTCCCGCAGCTAGGTTATACCTCCCAGCCGCGAGAGGGATCTCCTCGTGTTCCAATCCGATCAAGCACCGCAACGAGCGGCACCTCCGAGATGTGCACACGTACGGCTCGAAGACGTCACCTCCTTCTTGATCCAGCAAGGCGGGAGATGAGGTAGATGAGATCAACTCCGGTAGCACGACGGCATGGTGGTGGAGGTGGTGGGGTTTCTCCGCGGACAGGGCTTCGCCAAGCGCTGCGCACGAGAGAGAGGAGATGGGAGAGAGGGAGGCGGCGGCTGGGATGGATCTACCCGGAGGGCTGCCCCTCCCCTCCTTTATATAGAGGAGGAAACTTGGAGGAGGAATAGTACCCGTGAACAGTACACGCGTGAACAGTACGCGCGTGAACAGTACCCTCCCCCAAGTAAAGCCTCCCCTTTCGATCTTATCTCCTATTTTTAAGGGATTTGATCTTATCCCTTGGGGGTTACTGTTCACGCGACTACTATTCACGTGTGTACTGTTCATGCAGTACCCTTGGTCCATGTGGACCCCTCCGGGATAAGTGGGCCCCACCCGGGGACCCCCGGAACCTTCTAAAACCTTCCCGGTACGATACCGGAAAAATCCCGAACTTTTCCGGAACCCTAAAAATACTTTCCCATATATGAATCTTTATCTCCGACCATTCCGAGCTCCTCGTGACGTCCTGGATCCCATCCGAGACTCCGAACAAAATTTCGGTCTCACCATATTAATATCTCATTTTATATCCCTAGCGTCAACGAACCTTAAGTGTGTGACCCTACAGGTTCGGGAATATGTGGACATGATCGAGACACCTCTCCGATCAATAATCAATAGCGGGACCTGGATGTCCATAATGACTCCCACGTATTCAACGAAGATCTTTATCGGTTCGAACCACGATGTCGAATATTCCATTCCCTTTGTCTCGCGATATTTTACTTGCCCGAGATTCGATCGTCGGTATCACCATACCTAGTTCAATCTCGTTACCGGCAAGTACTCTTTACTCGTTCCGTAATGCCACATCCTCTGTGACCAACTCTTTAGTCACGTGCTTGCAAGCGATACAGAATGTGCTTTACCGAGTGGGCCCAGAGTATATCTCTCTGTCACATGGATGGACAAATCCCACTCTCGATACATGCAACCCAACAAGTACTTTCCGAAATACCTGAAAGACACCTTTATGATCACCCTGTTACGGCGTGACGGTTGATGCCCCCAAAGCATTCTTCCGGTACCAGGGAGCGGCATTATCTCATGGTCTAAGGATCGGAACATTTAACAATGGAAAGCTATGCAATATGAACTTTGTGACGTGATCGAATTGCCTAACTTAATTTGGGTCTGTCCATCATGTCATTCTCCTAATGACATGACCCCGTTATTAACCGACATCACATGTCCATGATTAGGAAACCTTAACCATCATTTAATCAACGAGCTAGCCAGATAGAGGCATTGCTAGGGACACGGTGTTGTTTATAAAACCACACATGTATTATGTTTCCGGTTAATACAATTATAGCATGGAGTATAAACATTTATCATGAACAAGAAATATGATAATAACAATTTATTATTGCCTCTAGGGCATATTTCCAACAACAAAGCCTAAGAAGATAACTTTGCTTGTACAAAAAGTGCATTTCTCAAGATTAGCATACAATTGTTCTTTTCTTAGCACTTCTAGTACTTGTGATATATGTTGAACATGTTCTTCCATGGATTTGCTATAGATCAATATATCATCAAAATATACCACAACAAATCTACCAATGAATGCTCTTAAAACATGATTCATTAGTCTCATGAACGTACTAGGTGCATTAGTCAAACCAAAGGGCATAACCAACCATTCATACAAACCAAATTTTATTTTGAAAGTAGTTTTCCATTCATCTCCGAGTTTAACTCTAATTTGGTAGTATCCACTTTTTAAATCAATTTTAGAAAATATATTAGAGCCACTAAGTTCATCAAGCATATCATCAAGCCTGGGGATAGGGTGACGATACCTAATTGTAATGTTATTAACGGCTCGACAATCAATGCACATTCTCTATGTTCTATCCTTTTTTGGAACTAAAATGACTAGAACAGCACAAGGACTAAGACTTTCGTGAACATAACCTTTTTCAAGTAGACCTCGTACTTGTCTTTGAATTTCTTTGGTCTCCTCCGGATTAGCGCGATATGGAGGACGATTTGGTAGTGAGGCACCAGGAATGAGATCAATTTGGTGCTCAATGCCTCTAATAGGAGGAAGGCCAGCAGGTATTTCTTCAGAAAATACATCTTTATAATCGTGTAAGACTTTCGAAACAATACTAGGAAGATTTGTTATATCATTAGTCGAAATCAAAGCGTCTTTATAGATGAGAACAATATGCATTAGTTCAGAATTATTCCTCATCTTTTTTGCATCAAATTTATTTGTTATCATAACTAACTTTTTCTCTTCATTATCTTTTCTTCTTTTCATGTTTATCTTGTCATCTTCTAATTTTACTTCTACTTTTCTTTGCATACTTTGAGCAAGAATTTGATTAGGAGTCATGGGAAACAATTTTATATTTCGCTCTTTTGTTTTAAATATGTATGTATTTGCTCTTCCATCATGTGTGACATGTCTATCATATAACCAAGGTCTCCCTAAAAGTAAATGGCATACTGTCATTGGGACAACATCATAGGAAATGGTATCAACATAATATTTGATTTTAAATGTGACATTAACCATGTGTTGTATTTTGACACTTCCAAAATCACTAAGCCATTGCACATTATATGGATGGGGGTGCTTAAGCACTTTTAGTCCAAGTTTGTCACACAATTCTTTACTAGCAAGATTATGACAACTACCTCCGTCAATAATTAACTTGATTACCTTGTCATTTATCTTGGCTTGTGTTTGAAAAAGATTGAATCTTTGTGAATGCTCATCTTCTTTTTGTTGCACACTGAGTACCTTAGTGACGACGAGTGTATTTACGGTTTCAAAGGTACAGTCGGAGTAGTCTTTTGTTTCTTCTTGAGCAGTAGTAACTCTTTCATCCTGCTTAATTTGTTCTACCTCTTCTTCATTGCCCGAGATGTATTCTCCATCTTCATTGACTAACATGACTCGGTTATTTGGACATACCCGAGACATGTGTCCTCGTCCTTGGCACTTGAAGCATATAATATTGCTTGATTTTGTAGTGGAACCAATGGATGAACTTGATGACGCTAATTTTGACACAGGAGAAGAACTAGCATTATTGGCAAAGGAATTACTAGATGAAGACGTACCTCTTCTCAAGCTAAATTGAGCTTTGGGTGCATTGGATGGGGCCTTTAAGTTGAGTGATGGTGTACGTGAGGATCTAGCATATTTAGCATCTTCTAGCAATTGTCTTTTGGTCTTTTCAGCTTGGTGTACCAATTCTACCACGGTGTGGTATGGTTGGTAGATCACAATGCGCTTGATATCATGGCGAAAACCATGCAAGAAGCGCGACATGGTTTGCTCTTCGTCTTCTCAAATATGTGCGCGAATCATGGCTTGCTCCATTTCTTTGTAGTACTCCTCCACGGTGCTGGAACCTTGTTTCAAAGCTTGCAATTTATCGAACAAATCACACTTATAATAAGGTGACACAAACCTTACTTTCATTTCTTTCTTCATTTCAGCCCATGTGGTGATGGGTGGTTCACTATATTCTTCTCTTTGGTTCTGCACCTGCTCCCACCAAATGAGAGCATACCCATCGAACTCCAAGGCGGCTATAGCAAGCTTCTTTTCTTCAGAATAGTTGTGCATTCGAAAGATTTTATCTACCTTCGATTCCCATGTTAGATACTCATCAGGATTAGATTTACCTTCAAACCTGGGAATGGTAAATTTGAGTTTGCCAAATTTTTCTTCTTGAGGTTGAGGATCAGCACGTCGCCCTCGTTGGTAGGCATCATTGTTGTAGATGCGGAAGGGAGTAGTAGAGTGGCCTCCTAGCCCGTGTAGTGGAGGTTGAGAGGCTGAGGCTGCAGCATGGTTCTTCCGTGCTTGGCGTGCTGCTGCTTCTTCATCGGTCTCATCTAGCTCCTCACCGATATGTTCTCCTTGTGAGCTATGCTGGAATCCCGCCAATTGCTTCCGGAACTCAGATCCTACCTCAGAGATGATCTCTTTACGGAGAATGCTCATATTTTCATTCAACTGTATATTGAAATCATTAGTGAGCTTCTCAAGGTCGGTTTAAGTTACATAAGTGGGTCCTACTTCAATTCCTGGCATGGTTAATACAAACACAGAAATAGCACAACGTAAATAGTTTTAGGTATGTGTCGGTGTTACGGGGGCCAGGGTCCCCTAAACCGCTGGCAAAGGCCCAACTTGACGCCACATTGCCAAGGACGTGGGAGTTAAGGAAGAGGTGCCCGGGGGCTCATCCCGAGCACCATTCCACTTGGCTAAAATCAAGGGGTGCCCCGAGAAGTCCCTTAATGGCGTTTTCCCGAAGGGCCCAAGATGACTTGGTCCCCGTACAGGACGAAGCAAGCAGAAGTGCTCGGGTGCTCACCCCGAGCATCCGAGAAACCCCGAGCACTCGAGAAGAAGTGCTTGGGGGGCTCACCCCGAGCACCAAGAGCGACCCAGGCCCCCGTCCGGGGCGCCGAGTACCTCGCCCAGATTATGGAGCGGCCTCGGAGGAGTGCTCGGGGGCCTCCGATCCTGGGAGCCCTGAGCACCCCTTGAGGGCCCCGGGAGCCCCGAGCACCCCTTGAGGGCCCCTCCTCAATCCGCGTGGCCCAAAAGGCGCATTTAATGCCTATGTCAGGTGCATTGAATGCCCGTCTATTCCAAGTCCTTGCGGACCAAGGGCGGTGTCCTGACCGGTTCCCATCCCCCCAAGTGATAAGCCCTGTCAGCTATCAGTCTTGGAGGGAATGGAGAGGTCTGACACCCCTTTTTGATTTTAAGGGCGCGCCTTCACCCGGGTAGTTGCAGCGTAGCCCATGTCAGAAGACGTCAAGTCTTCACCTCCTAACACGTCCTCATCATGATGATCCGGTTCCCAACCAAGACGTGACCGGCACTATTTCACTACAGCAAATCTCAACCACCGACGTGGCTCGCCCATGCCGGGTTTCTTCCGCAACAAGCTTCATGGCAAGATATTTCCCTTTCGGCCGCTGTGGTGACCCCCAGATATATAAGGGGAGAGCCGTGGCCATGCAAAGGGGGGACCGGACAAGGGGTTCAGATCGGATCAGCTCTGAGAGAATCCAACCCTGAGATCTTTTCTTAGGCAATACAGTCTTAGACATACAAACCTAGAGGAAGAAGAACAGGAGCATCTGTGCTACTAGTTCATTGTAATCTCTCCACAAAACATCAAATACACTCAAAGCAGGACGTAGGGTTTTACACTTAGAAGGTGGCCTGAACCTGGGTAAATCACCGTGTTCTTTCCCATTTCCATACACCGCCCAGCTCTAGCTCCGGCGTAGCTCTGTAGATCTGCGCCTCCCCGGCCGAATCCCAAAGGGGGTCCTTCCGGACCACCGATACCGGCGTTTGTACGTCGACAGTATGTGGAATCGTGTAGTCCTCACCCTTGCTTATCGAAGTTCTTATGATGGCTTCTCGATTATAGAACAGTTGAAAGGACCGAGGATGCCGACTAGAGGGGGTGAATAGGAGGCTAACTAT